>JALAZF010000150.1:1572500-2122500 GCA_022829125.1 Lathyrus tuberosus | reverse complement strand
CAATCCTCTTTTTTCCTTTATCTTTTGAGAGTGAGAGAAGGGGAAGATGGCTATTGGCTTTTTTTTCTCAAGCTTGCTCGTGAGGGAGAAGACGAAGATCCCCTTCTTCTTTTTGTTATTTTTGTTCGTTTTCTTAATTTTTTTTCTTATTTTTTAGTTTGGGAATTTTGAGATGTGAGAAAGAATGAGGATAAGATGCAATGGCTAATTCCCTTATGCATTGGCCATATTGCTTATATACTAGTCATTTAGGGTTTACAATTTAATTCAAATTCCAACTCTACCCTTGAGCCTTATTGTGTGACAAAATGAGTTTTAAATTGATGAAATAAATCACCCAAATTTTAATAAATCAACCCAATTATTTACTATTATTTTATATTATTTAACATCATTTATTTGGATAAAAAACAAATAAAAAGGAATCAATCAAGCAAATCGCAAATGCGCGAACATACGAAAAAACCAAATGAATGCTTCAAAATAATCTACTTTCAATATAGTTCACTAAAATAGATAGTCGGGGATCAATTAGTGTAGTTAAAAATACCCTGATGAAAAGGCTCAAACTGGTCAAAATGCAAACGCGCAAAGATGCAAAAATATTGAATGAACGTGACAAACTAACCTACACGTAAAGTAGTTCAACAAAACATACAGTTGCAGGCCCAAACCTAAAAAACATTATTATTTGATTTTACGCGTGGTTAAGAATTTGATTCAACTGATCTGTCTGCAAAAATAAAATTTTATTCTAGACAAAGCAAAATAAAAACTAGTTGCCTGGAAACTTAAGATGCTTTGACAAAATTGGGGTACGATTAGTGCCCCTATTTAATTACCTTTAACCTGAGAGTATGAATGATGACAGTCTTCATATAATCGTGGTGAAAGATAATTAAATACAAAGGATCCAAATTTTGTCCTATGAATGAAAATCAAATGGAATGAAATGAGTTTTGGCAAAATGCCTTTATCCGGGGGGATAAAATATGCAATATAGATTTGTTAGGGATTAATCTGGACCTCCATGAGCAGTCACAGAATCCTGGCCTATGTTATGCATGTATATTTTATGTTAATGCATGAAAAGATACTTGAAATGCGATGATTGATCAGTGCATGTAAGGAGTAATTGGATGTGTGTGCCAAATGAAATTTAGACTTTGACATTTGACTATCAGACGGGAACTGTATTTGAAAGTTTAACCACTCTGGTGTTATAGATGAAAAATATTCAATTTCTAGAAGGATACTGGATTTGAAAATAAAACTTCCATACAAGAACTAGTGTTTTAGACAGCCAGACGGGAACTGACTTGAAAATTAACTTCCATAAAGGAACTGGATTTGAAAATTAACAACCAGACGTAAACTGGTGAAAAAAGGCAAAGTTTCCATACAGGAAGTGGATTGAAATTTAGGTTTCTAGCGGGTACTGGTAAAAAATAAAAAGTTTTCAGGTTGGAACTAGATTTGAAAATAAAACTTCCAAATGGGAACCAGTGAAAAAGATTAAGTTTCCAGACAGGAACTGACTTTAAAGTAGGCTACCAGATGGGAACTAGTGAAAAGATTAAGTCGCCGGATGGGAACTGACTTTAAAATAGGCTACCAGACGGGAACTAGTGAAAAATATTAAGTCGACAGAAAGGAACTGACTTTAAAAATGACTACCAAATGGGAACTAACTTTAATTTAACTTTCAAACGGGAACTGACCTTAATTTAACTGTCAAACGGGAACTGACTTTAAAATAGACTACCAGACATGAACTAGTGAAAAAGATTAAGTTGACAGACAAGAAATGGTCTTTAAAATGGAGATCGTCGGACGAATACTAGACTTTGAAATTTGACTGCCATACGGGAACTGGTTTTGATTAAACTGTTAGACAGGAACTGATATTAAAATTGACTACCAGACAAGAATTGGTGAAAAAGACTAAGTTGTCAGACGAGAACTGACATTAAAATTAACTGCCAGATGGGAATTGGATTTGAAAAATGGGCTACCAGACGAGAATTGGTGAAAAAGATTGAGTCGCCAAACAAAAACTGACTTTAAAATCGGCTACTAGACGAAAACTGGTGAAAAAGATTAAGTTGCCAGACGGGAACTGACTTTAAAATTCTAACTTTACCTTTAGGTCTTATTGTGTGACAAAATGAGTTTTAAATTGATGAAATAAAATCACCTATATATTAATAAATCAACTCAGTTATTTACTTTTATTTTATATTATTTAACATAATTTATTTGGATAAAAAAACAAATAAAAAGGAATAAATTGAAAGACCACAAACGCGCGAACATGCGAAAAAACAAATGGGTGCACCAAAATAATCTACGCGCAATATAGGTCAGTAAAACAGATAGTCACAGATCAATTAGCACAGTTAAAAATACCTAGATAAAAAGGCTCAATTTGGAAAAAATGCGAATGCCTGAAGATGCGAAAATATTAAATGAGCGTGTCAAACTAACCTACGCATAAAGTAGTTCAGAAAAACAAATTATTGCAAGCCTAAACCTAAAAACACTGTTGCAGTGAGAATCAGATATCAAGCTATATATTAACTTGAATCACAAAACTTTGAAATTCACCACCGAGCATTGATATATCTAAAGGAAAGGGTAAAGAACGAAAAAACCCTAAGTGCGCTATGCAGAGACACAACTAAGAGATCTAAGGTTCGGGGGTTGGTTATACTAAGGGGAGGTATTAGCACCCTAAGTATCTGTAGTACTCTACAAGAACCTCTTGTTAGTATTTGTGTTATGTTATAGTTTGCTTGCTAAGGGAAACGTGCTAAGGTAAAGACCTAGGGGTATATACATTAAGTATGCTCGCCAAGACGTCTCATTTTGTGCCTACGTATCTGACTAAAGAATCAGAGCAACCGTAGTTCCCCTTAATGGGGGTGAGGAACTCTTGATTGTGGTCAAGGTTCCAAGGGTAAGTAGGGTGAAAAGCCTGAAATCAAAGCTTGTGAGGATTGATTGGTTAGGAGAAAGAGATTAATGGCTATCTCTTGTGAAAGGATTGTGAAGGGTTAGACCGTCTTGAAGGGGAAGAGATTAATGGCTATCTCTTGTAAAGGTTAAAGAAAGGTTAAGAGTTAAAAGAGATTAATGGCTATCTCTAGGGAAGGTTAGGTTAAAAGGGTAATGAGCTATCTATGACCTTGCGGTCAATGGAGAGACTTTCCTTTGGAAGAAGGGGAGGATAACAACTTCTTATAGGCAAGAAGTTTGTAAAGATATTTACATGAAAATGCAACATCAAACAATAAGGTATCATAGTGAGACAAAGCTCATAACACCATATAAGGTTAGAACCACATGCATTAGGCCTTCTTCAATCGAGATGAACAAAATAACATAGTGAAAGAATCAAAAGCAGTCAAGAGTATTCATGAAAAACCCTAAAAAAGGCCCTTTACTTCCAACATTAATAGATACCTCAAAAGTATTTGTTTTCGCCAATTTCTTTTTATATTCAAAAAGTAGACACATTAAGGAACATTTTGCAAAAAGAATGGGCAAAAAAGAGTGAAAAATGAGCAAGTTATGATATTTTGAAAACAAGGCATAAACCAGAAAAATATAAAAATAAAACTAGTGATAAAAAGAAAGGAAATTGAAATTCTGGTACATGTACAGAATTCAGATGTCCTAGAACATGCTATTCGACATCTGACCTGACATGATCACAAAGGCCAAGGTATATTACACAAATCATGGTACTGAAAAGATAAGAGCAAGACACACAGAATTGTTAACCCAGTTCGGATCTAACTATCCTACATCTGGGGGCTACCAAGCCAGGGATGAAGTCCACTATTAGTAGTATCAATTCAAAGCTAAACAACCCGTTTACAACTTATCACTTAATCACTACCCAATGACCCTTCTACCTAGATCCTCTCTAGATATGAGAAACCCCTCTCACTCTCAATCATCGCAATGATGTCTAGCAGTTGACAATCCGCCACTGCATCAACAGCTATTCACCTATACACTAGTTCAACAAGAACGACACTTTTCTAAGACACAACTTAGAGTTGCTTAAAAGCTTCCTCCAAGAACAATACTCCTCTTACTTAATAGTTTCGAGGATCACACTAACAAACTGTCCAACTCACAGGTCGAGTGGTACAGGAACCAACCCTAATAATAAAACTTTACATCTTTGGTTCGTTATACAACTAGGTTACAAACCATCTATATATAACCTATTTCCAACTGGATTTGGGCCTAGCAAATGAGCTGCTACAAATCAGCAGAAACTTCTGCTACAAAATAGGACTTTAACCTTTAACTTCCTAAAATAACTCCATATTTAGAAAGTCTCAGTTCTTCAATATTTTCTCTCCATCTTGAATCTTTAGGCCTATAAATCAGCGCCTCATGATTGCATAATATTCCAGAATATTCTGCATCAGTTAAAACCTAACAGAATTAACAAACCACTTCAGTTCTGGCGCGATGTCGAATGGACCTGCATGGGACATCTCGATAGGACATGTTGTTCCAGATGTTAACACTACTTTAGCTCAACATGTTCCAATGCACACTAGGACTTCTTGCTCAACCTGTTCTTCTTTAGCAAGATAAACTATCCTATCAAACTTATTGCTGTTATTATTTGTTTTACAAAATTAATGCCAACCCTTACAATTAAAGAACCAACATTCTCCCCCTTTGGTAAATTTTGGCTAAAACAAATACACATAAATATTACAGCACATATTACAGCAGCAATCTCAATACTATACTACTGTCAGTAGTCATCAGCAACTACTGAACTTACACAGAAACCATCAGTACAGCAACAAGGAAATGATCTCAAGTTGTCATAACATTTTGCTTGACATATACATTTCAGCTTTCTGACCATTCCTTTTGCGGCAGGTCTTGATTGATACCTTCCGAAACTCACTTGGTGTACATGAGAAAGAAGATATCCAATACTCCCCCTCAAATCAGGAATCTGAGGAACTTCCTTCTACACATTTCTTTTTCCTTTCAAGAAGGATCCAGCTACATAGAAGGACCAATGGTGGCATGAGAGATCTGCCCACCTTGATTGATTAGTCACCCCTAGTCGACAGAAGCGCCAATTTGCCAACCTGGGTAACTCAGAACACAAGTCACAACTGTGTTCATAACTCAGGACACAAGTCACAAAAACACTCCATCTATTACGATGGTTATGACTTCCTTCTCGTCATTTTTGATGCACCTGTACTGCAGACCCCATACACCATTTCTCAGCATCTGCGCAAAACTCCCTTTTATCTCCCCCTTTTTAGCCACAATTTGGCAAATAATGCCAACCCAAAACCAAATCCAGGAAATGCTTACCCACAAACGAACAAAACCCATTAGAGATAGGAAAGGAAAACACTCACAGTTCTGAAAAGAAGAAACGACTGCTCCCTACAAATAGCTGACCAGTAATTTAGGAATTAACGACCCTTGAATATGACTAGGTTCTTGGTCAAAGACCCGCTATTTTAGGTAACAAAAACTCCATTCAACATTCAATCCCTACCTTCCAAAAACTGCCTTGACTGCCTTAAATGTTTCTCAACTGAATCTTACCATTAATTAGGCCAATAACGTTCCATGCATAGGCAGGAACACGTGTTTTATCTTATCCTCATCCCACCGTCCAGAGTAATTCCTTGTTTGGCTCAAGAAAAACATGTCCTGTACCATGTTCTGACTTCTTATCAGACAATGTCTGCTTTTCAGATCACACTGTAGACTTAACCAGTGCACATCCTACAAGAAATCTGCACCCTTGCAGTAACACACCATAGACAACAGCTTCAACTCCCCCTGACATGGATAACTAGTGCACCTGAACAAAAGATGCATCTACCCACATACCCACATAACTTCAAAACCACAAAAATCACATCACAGAAGATCACAGGAACACAGGAACAGTATTCTCTCACCCAACTCTCCAAAGGCAATCATTCCCTATAATTCTCCCGTATGATAGTTTGGAATACTCCTGAGCATCTTCACCTTCAGACTTTCAAGCAATCAATACCTGATCTGCTTCAGTCTTCTCTACATTCTTCATCCAAGGCAGACCTTCTACTTCATCATTCTCCCGTATGACTATGTAGACGCTCCTTAGGCATAAAGTAAACACCAAGCTCCAAAACCAGAGTAAAATCATCCTTCACCAAGGATATCCATCCAGGATAATGTTCCAACACCAAGTTAGAACATCCCACACACCAAGACATCATCACCATGATTCTTGATATGCTCCACCAACTGGACTTACTAAAGCATAGTAATCCAAAGAACTAGAGAAATACACTCTCATCCACCTTCAAGAAGAATAATCTCCTTGAGTCTTCAACTCATCACCCTTCTGCCCAAGAGTAACTTGTTCCAAGACAATCCTCAATCATAACCAGCTGCCACACTCTGATTATCTTGATTCTTCGAATCCACTTCTGAGATCAACCAAATGCCACAGTTTGATCACCTCATTCATGAATCCTCATATGAAAAAGCCAACTGCCACAAATTGTCTTCTTCATGTTTTTCAAAATTCTCACAAAGATATCCTGATCTACCCACTGAAATTGATCTTCAAATCACTTGCTTACACACTTAGAATCTCTAAGTCATGTAATATCTTCTTCTTCTTGCAGCTCCAGCAAACTGCCATGGGAGAAATCTTTATGAAGCATTCAATTTTCATTCCTGTAGATCATCCTATCTTAAGCTGATGTGCCACATCACCAACTGAGACTTCTGATGTTAAGCTAGATGTCAGAACATTATGACATCTAACTGTTAAATTCAGCTCTTCCTTCTGCCACTCAGAAGAACCTCCTCCCTTTGCAGAAACAGATTTCCATGCTCTTATAGACTTGATTCAACAATCAAGTTTGAGTAGACAACCTCCATCCTGCTCAAAAACTCCAAAGACTTCAAACCTACCACATCTGAATCTTCATAAAATAAGTAGTTCAAGACTACCCCATAGCTATACCAAAGAATGCCACTTCCCTTAGTAGAGCCGTCAGTAGAAAGCCAGAGATAACTGCCACTTATCCTCGACCTTCACAACTAGAGCAAACACCATGCTCCAAACCACTTAGATCAGAAATAAACTGATCCAAGTTGTAACCATCAAGATTATGATGTCTTCATAGTCTTCCATCTTCATCTTCAACAACGCCACCATCTAGACAAGTCACCCACAATACTTTCTAGGAAAAAATGCTAAGCAATAATCTCACGTCAACACCTAGGCAACTTGTGAGCGAATGTAGAACCCCTCCCATGATTCTTCAAACCTCTGATGAAAAGATGTCAGAACATTTGACAAAACATCCCCACTCTTGAATCTCAAGGATAATCAATTAAATACTTGTGGATTTCACGAATAGCAATTGATCTTAAATCCTTATACAATAACCCTTCTTCACTGCTGTAGCTGAGCTCCACCAGATCATGTCATGAACACTTATAAAGTATTCAGTCTTGTTGCAAGTATCTTTTTCAATGATAATGTTGAGATACCAAGGCTGCCACTCTTGACTCAAGTAACTAAGACTTTCTCTGAACTAGTCTTCTTTACCTCAACAAATCTTCAAACAGATTGGATTCACTCTTAGGGTCAAGAGAGGTGCATCCTTCCTTGCTGTTTTTGTGAAAGGTGAACATAAATCACCTCCACGGGCTTCAACCCTATGCTTCCTAGGAAGCACCTCCTAACCTAAAGAATAACTAGAAGACTCCAGAACATGACTCAGTGGCCTTTATTGGACTTGATCATCATATCAAGTGTCTTCAACAACTTAATCAACAAGAAATCATCAAACCCCTAGAACATGAGTTTGATAATTCATATTACCCTTCAATCTGACTTCAGCATACATGATGAAGCCACTCACCCATGTACCAAGTCATACAAGACTCAACCATCACAAAGACATCCCTCTGCTCCCGACTTTGGACTGCTATGTGACATCACACAAGAACAGAAAACGAGTAAGGACAGCTACAATCTTCCTTCAATCATAACTCCAGAATCCCACACTTCTAGAGCTCTTTAATCAGAACCTCATGCAGTGGAACTACCAAGGAAACAGATCCTGCTTGCCCTAATAAGATGTCAGAACATCTTATAAGACACATCAACAAAAGAACTAGCCACTTCTTTCGTAGATGTTGTGGAATCTCCCTCAGCAATATGAACAACCAGGAGTTTTCCATCAGATATATATGCAGCGGAACACGCAGCAGAAAACTCCTCTACAGCCTTCAGGCAAAACATAATAACCCATGCCACTCTATGTGCAATAGGTCAACATAGGTTTGAAAATAAATCAAACCACACATAACCACAGCACAACAGCTTTTCAACCTAAAACTCCAAGCCTTCAGCACATGCCACTACCTGTCACGAACAGTCCATCCTCCAGTTCTAGGGACCATTCTCACAACTATATAAACTTCTCCAAGTTCAAACAACTTTTCAGTAGAAAGCTTCTACCTTGACCACGAACCAGAAAGTATCTTCCCTCGGATCTCATCCAGATACAGAACAGAATGACCTGCTTTGATACCAATTGAAATTTTGGTACATGTGCAGAATTCAGATGTCCTAGAACATGCTATTCGACATCTGATCTGACATGATCACAAAGGCCAAGGTATATTACACAAATCATGGTACTGAAAAGATAAGAGCAAGACACACAGAATTGTTAACCCAGTTCGGATCTAACTATCCTACATCTGGGGGCTACCAAGCCAGGGATGAAGTCCACTATTAGTAGTATCAATTCAAAGCTAAACAACCCGTTTACAACTTATCACTTAATCACTACCCAATGACCCTTCTACCTAGATCCTCTCTAGATATGAGAAACCCCTCTCACTCTCAATCATCGCAATGATGTCTAGCAGTTGACAATCCGCCACTGCATCAACAGCTCTTCACCTATACACTAGTTCAACAAGAACGACACTTTTCCAAGACACAACTTAGAGTTGCTTAAAAGCTTCCTCCAAGAACAATACTCCTCTTACTTAATAGTTTCGAGGATCACACTAACAAACTGTCCAACTCACAGGTCGAGTGGTACAGGAACCAACCCTAATAATAGAACTTTACATCTTTGGTTCGTTATACAACTAGGTTACAAACCATCTATATATAACCTATTCCCAACTGGATTTGGGCCTAGCAAATGAGCTGCTACAAATCAGCAGAAACTTCTGCTACAAAATAGGACTTTAACCTTTAACTTCCTAAAATAACTCCATATTTAGAAAGTCTCAGTTCTTCAATATTTTCTCTCCATCTTGAATCTTTAGGCCTATAAATCAGCGCCTCATGATTGTATAATATTCCAGAATATTCTGCATCAGTTAAAACCTAACAGAATTAACAAACCACTTCAGTTCTGGCGCGATGTCGAATGGACCTGCATGGGACATCTCGATAGGACATGTTGTTCCAGATGTTAACACTACTTTAGCTCAACATGTTCCAATGCACACTAGGACTTCTTGCTCAACCTGTTCTTCTTTAGCAAGATAAACTATCCTATCAAAATTATTGCTATTATTATTTGTTTTACAAAATTAATGCCAACCCTTACAATTAAAGAACCAACAGAAATGGTTCCCATGGGTATTGAACCCGTGTCCTTGTGTTCACAGCCCAAAACGGTTACCACTTCAACAAATGCGTGCGTATTGACAAACAATGACTAGAACAACATAAATAAGAAATGGCGTATTTTCAGAAATTAAAAACAAAAGGACTGGGGCGAGGGGGATTCGAACCCAATCCCTTTGGTTCACGCGCATGTTCTCTACCACTGGGGTGGCCATACATCCCGTATGTATGCCACCCCTACAAAGTTATAAACCTTGAAGCGAATCTAAGTGATCCTAAATGAACACAAACATTTCATGCCTCCTTCCATCAGCTGATACCAATAGCCAACAAATGAGTTCTGGCTCATGATACAACCCTGCTTCCCATGTAATTCACACAAGCCTATGACAAGCTAACATTCTATTATGCCAATCAAACCAATAAGCAAATCTTTCATCTATTGAAGTATGTCAAGTGATAACATTTAGACATGGCATATTCAGAAAATAAAAGAAATGAATGTCCTTATCAGTGCAGGTTCAAGCAAAGGTCCTCATACTATACTACCGATTTTTCAGGCCATTAGCATGAGATAGAGAACTTTGAATCATGATTAGCAACACAAATAATGTAGAAAGGAGTATCAACCATTTCACATATAAATATCCACAACAACACCATAACAGCATGGCATTAGAAGTTGATAGAAGAGGAGAGAAAACATTTTGTCAAACCACCAAACAAATCACAAGTTGTTTCAACATGATATGGAGGGGTGTGAATCAAAGCAGGTTCTGTATTGAGCACAAATCTAACCAAACTCAAACACAAAGTAAAACAAAACTTGACATCGGAACAATCAATATCATTTTGTCAGCCTAAAACAGTGCCAAGCATGCATAACTGAACTTATCATGAATACTCACCAAGTCATCTCAACTAGTGGAAGATGCAAAATACTAAATGACAAAAGCATAGAAGGCAAGGCAAACATGATTCTTTGAACATGGAGTTTATGAGTTAGTGAAAAATGGCAGCAGATGCTTATGGAATATGTATAGAGAAATGAACACGAGGGTTAGCCATTAAAAGAACCTCAAACAAGAATTTGACAGATATAAAACAAGGAAAAACAATTAAACATCTCTGTTTGATTCCAACCAAGACATTATCAAGATGACAACAACTGGTATGAATGCAAGACAGAATCACACATTGAACTACATAAGTGCAAGCAGTAAAGAAAAACATGTCAACTCAAGTATTGAAGTTCACAAACATCAACTAATCCATACATAGCAGTAGGTATGTTCAAAACAGTGGAGGCAAGTATATGCATGAACCTCAAGACAGTATTGAAACAAGTATACTCATCAAAAGTCATTTATCAACAAAAGTATATTTAACAACCATGGAAATTAGGCCATATGAATAAGGGCAGTATGTTGATCAATTTGCAGGCATGAAGTGGAGGCAGTAGGAGTGCAACACAACAAGAGTATGAGTTCAAAAGGTAGATCATCAATTGGAAGTGAGCAAGCAAAATTAGAACAAAGACATAAACATTACATTTCAAATGGTAGGCAACTTAAACACATGCACACCCTTATGGCCAGGAATCATGTAAACTAGGCAAATGCATTAAAGAGCTAGCAACTTCATACATCAGTTAGACAGCTATATATGGCAACTAAAAGTTTCAAAAAGTGATAGCGCCTACAACATTATTTCTAGGCATATGGTGAGTGTATTAGTTTTGACATTCACACCAAGTAATCATTTAGACATGTAGGAACCACCTTGAATCATGGCAGGGCAAGCCAAATTCAAGATGATAGTTATGCATATGGCTAAAACAAGAATCATGATCATACCTAACACAGATCTCAAACTAAATTTTCCATGTCAGTTAGGTCAGGATTAGTATGGTATTGATAAGGAGACAAGTCAGGTACCTGAACTTATAGCAGACATCAAACACACCCTCAAACCTTTATACACATGATCTGAAGCAACAACATGTTATGATAGTACAACATCAGACAAGCATATCAAAAACAACATCCAACTTGAATAAGTCAGGTAGCATATCAACTAAACTAATTCACCACATATTTAGGGCAGACCAACCATACAACATACACTCAGTTATCACATAGTAACATAAAGGGCAAACAGTTCTACAACAGTTTCACAAACTACAAACACCTCAAGTTAACAATAGTGGAGTAAGTCTTGACAAGGATATCAACTGTCTATGTTCAAACCAAACCATCCAAACCTCAACAAGGCAGTTACATGACTATGTGACATTTAAGTTTTGGTAGTGTAACAGCCAAGGGGAGTTGCATGATCTTAACAGGCAGTCAATGAATAGCACAAGGGATTTGGTTACCAAACAATGTATTTCAAGTATAATGTTAACAACAAAAGGAAATGTAGCTACCTATCTCAGTACATCAATCAAGACAAACATGATTGTCTTACCTCAATATGGCAGGCTATGGACAGAAAGTTAAGCAAAAAACTCAAATACACATTATTTCTACATTATGGATGAATGGAGAGAAACACTAAAACACATTATAAGAGCATTTATGCCAGAGATATGATGATGATAAACATGTTATATGAGCATGAATATGGAGTGTGAAGAAGATTACCAAGTGGAATATGTCCACTGCACCCTCAAGTGTATCCTAACTTCTTCTTTGATGAACTAGCAAAATGCTCCCAAAGCAAGTTTCCTTCTCCTTCTTCACTTGTAAAACTCAAACTCAGAAGTGTTTTAGAGTGTGTTGTGAAAGATGTTGGTGTCAAATGAATGAAAACAACCTACTATTTATAGGGAAAAGTCAAGAACTCAAGCCATGGCCAAGGTTGCACATTATGCCAAATATGCCCTTTTCCATCGTGTGAGATATTGTGCTGAGCCAAAAATCTTCCAAGATCACTGATAGCTGATGTGGTTAGGTCTGATCAAACTGGTGAGAAGTGATTGGTTCAAGGCTCTATGAATAAACAATGTATTGTTCTTTGAAAAGTTTCTCTCTCTTGTACAAGTTGCATACACATGACATAAAGCATTATTTTTAATGTGAATCACTTTGCAAATTCATGGCTCAGGTCCTAATATCACAAAATTCACTTTTAAAACTCAGAAATGTGGAACTTTGGTGCATAGGAGAGGTTTTGAGTCAATATGCAAAAGTTGGTTTCTTGGGTTTTAAGAAATGAAACTTCCAACTTTGAAGCTTCGAAACTCCCAACTAACTCAATGGATTGAGGAGTTCTAATAATTTTTGGAAAGTCCTCAATGCCCTCTAAAACTTTCATGTTCCAAGATTTTTGGTTTGAGGTCTGGAACTACATGAAAAAACGGGTTAAAGTTGTGTGCAAATTAAGGGAAAAAAGCTGAAATTTCACTAAGCCCTCAAGGGTGATTTATCTTCCAAGTCTTGTAACTCAAAAACCAAGCATTTTTTGAAAGAGGTTCCTCTAATATGTTTTGAATATCATGGAAAGAGCTTCCATTTGAGCTTTGAGTCACTCAATTTGGATGTGTGGTTTGAAAGTTATGACTGTTTCAATTTTGGCACAAGTAGTGAAATCTCCACATTTGAAAAGTTTCATGAACCAAACCTTGCTTCCTTTGCAAGAAACTTCTTAAAACTTTATCTCTCATGTCTTAACTCATCAATGAGACATGTCATGATGGATTGAGGCCTTGGATTTTTCATCTTGGATCAAAATCTCAAGGATTATGGCCTTAAAACCCTAATTTTAACTGTGAATGCACTGGAATAATCTCTTATGATCTTGCTTCTTCCATCACATCTAAAGCTCATATATGGTCTTTAGGGATGTCTACTATCACATGGAGTCAAGTCCTAGGGTTTGAGAACAACTCTTGTTACGTTGTTTATCTAAGGCAAATAAATATCAGGGTAAAAGTTTTCTATAGAACTAAAATAGAAATAAATCAGATAAATACTATACTGGAATGTAATTCACATCAATCAAACAATACTCCTATCATCTAAATAATAACACTTACGGGGAAATGTTTTCTTCTTTGAAAAAGAGTTAATTAAAAAGGATCCGCCGCGTTAGCGTGATCAGAACCAGACCTAACCTTTAATCTATACAAGCCGCTCACGTTGCACCGGTCGCTCTCTGCGTTAAAGTGATAAAGTCCTTTTTTATGTAATTACCTCTAAGACTTAGTTAAAAAGTGCTTTCGATTGAAAATATTTTATACCAAAGGGTTTCCGGCATATGCTCGGCCAACCGGATCCTAAATCTATAAACGCGTCCGAAAATAGTTTAAAACCTCTTTCTAATAATATAAAACTTTCCTAGTTAATCAATAAAGCGCTTCCGCTGTATTTATCAATTAACAACTAACAAACTCTTTTCTAAAATGCTGGACGACTTTCGATCTTACCCGATCTAGTCACAGTCATTACGCAAACAAAAACACGGTCTCATTTACGTAATGACCGATCCATTGAAGTTCAGAAGAGCTTAATTAAAATAAAAAACAGCCCCTAAAGTATTTCTAAAGAGATGACATGTGGAGTACCGTCCGAACGACGATCCTCACATCCCAACACAAAGGATTTAGCTAGACATGGTAACTAAAAACATAACAATAAATTGGTTTGCAAAGTAAAACATTTGTAAGATAAAACGTGCAAAGTGTGAGAGTATATTTTGAGAGAGTGAACACAAGTGTCACGCTTAAGTTCAGTTCCAAAAGACACAGATCACACAGACAAATAAAATAATAAGGTAATGGCAGAGACAGAAAATAAACGAATATAAAGCAGTGCATGAAAATAAATTAATATAAAAGCGATGCGGAATATAATAATAAAATGTAATTAATAAAAGAAACCTGCTCCAAAGCGGAGACTGAATCTGGTACAGAGCTGGAAAGTAAATAACTTCTAACTATGATTGCTCCAATCTAACTAACAACTATAGTGCAACAACCTCTCGATATAACAGATTCTTGCTTTAGAGAATGAACTTTATGCCTAAGGTTGAAAACTAAGATTGGATGCAAATAAAAGTGAAAATACAAGGCCTATTTATAGTGGTCATGAAGCTGTAACTGCCACACGACGTTATGGAAAAACGGCTAAACAATAATTTCCTTCGTGTGTAACTGCCTCTAACGTTTCTGACTGTTTGCATGTTACAACGGTCGGCGTCCGCCGACCCCTACTCCGCGTCCGCCGAGTGTGTCCATGGAATAAAACGTATTTTGTGACCGTTGGAATGTGGGCGAAATACACTACTCAAAAGGCGTCCTCTATGGCGTTCGCTGAAAGAAACGTTTAGTGTACAATTTGCACAGGAAATCTCTGTTTTAGCCTCTTTTTGCGTTGTTTCTTCACTGTAAGCTCAAATCAGGCAATGTATCTGAAAGTAAAACAAAATACCATAATAACATGGGAAAATAACAAATAAACAACTAAAAACATGTGCAATCGGAGTCAAATATACAGTGTGATTTGGTGTTATCAGACATCTAAGGGGGTAAAATTTGGGGTACAATAGTTGCCCCTATTTAAATAGCTTTACCGGATGGCACGAGGAATGGAAGTCCTCGGGGCATGAAGGTGAAAGGTGTTTAAATATAGCAAATCGAAAATTTTTCCCTTAGATGGAATGCAGATGCTAAGGACAAGCAGCAGACATGCAAATGCTAACATGCCATGAACTTCTAGTATGATAGTATGATGTCACGACAGATGCAAAGATGCAGACAAACCAAACTTCAACAGATAAGGAGCAAACCACCACAGATGAGCTTACTGGGGAAGGAAAAGGTTAGTATCCATGAAGAAAACTCATTGGGGATACAGACTAACCAACATAAGAGACTTAATGGGGAGACTCTGAGGAAACACTGGGGAAAATAAAAGCACACTCTTTACTGGGCATGGAACTAGAAAGAAGACATGATCTCCACTGGGGACCGGCTTGAAATAAAAGGATAGACATCAACAAAATATTTTCTGGGATTTTCTTATATTGAAGAGTTCAAACGGGATCTTCAAGAAAAGCCAGAAAAGACAGAGAAAGGCACACCCAGAAAAACATCAAATGGCAAAAGAAACCAGACATCTAATAATGGCTTTGAATGAAAGGTACAATCACAATATCTAATAATGGATTTAGATAAAAGTGAACAAAGCAGGGATCCAAGAAAGCATTGGATGCAAAGAAACCAGTCATCCAATAATGGCTTTGAATGAAAGGTACAATCTCAATATTTGAGAATGGCATCAGATGAAAATGAGCAAACAAGGGTAATCAAAGAAGGCATTGGGTGAAAAGAAACCAGTCACAACATTCAGAAGATCATTGAATGAGGCGGGGAAAAATTGGGAGATACATGAGACAAGCAAGCAACAGAGGTATTCAGAAAAGCATTGAATAAACTCTGGGAAACAAACTAACAACAGAGACATTAAGATGAGCATTGAATGAAGACAAGAATTCTGAAGATACATCCGAAACATTTAGAAGAGCGTTAAATGTACGGGAAAAGGGTTTTGAAGACATATCCGGAAGAGCATCAGATAAGCAACATTATATCTGGAAGAACATCAGATAAACAAGGTCATATCCGGAAGAGCATCAGATAGACACAAAAAGTGCTCTGGAAAAACATCAGGAGCAAAAGACTCAATCTATAAGAACATCAGAAAGAGAAAGGCACATCCGGAAAAGCATCAGATGATGAAAGCAATGTCATTCTGGAAATGCATCAGAATAAACAAAGTGATTATTTGGAAAAACATCAGATAAGTTCTGGAAGAACATCAAAACAAAAGACTCAATCTGGAAAAACATCAGAAAGAGAGACACATCCGGAAGAGCATCAGATGGTAAAAGCAATGTCATTCCGGAAAAAGCATCAGATGGTAAAAGCAATGTTGTTCCGGAAAAGCATCAGAATAACGAAGCGAAATATCTAGGAAAACATCAGATAAGTTCTGGAAGAACATCATAACAAAAGACTCAATCTGAAAAAACATCAGAAAGAGAGACACATCCGGAAAAGCATCAGATGGTAAAAGAAATGTCGTTCCGGAAAAGCATCAGAATGACAAAGGACTATCTGGAAAAACATCAGATAGGTTTTGGAAGAACATCAGAACCAAGACTCAATCTGGAAAAACATCATAGAGAGACAAATAAACGACATCCAAGAATGGCATTGGATGAAAAAAGGAACAAACATATCCGCAAAAATGATCAGATAAGAAAGGTCATATCTGGAAGAACGTCAGATAGACACTATAATATCTGTTTGGTAGGTGCCAAGTGAGTTGGATTTTGACCACAAGGTAAAACGTGGATAACGACACGACCTCGGGAGAAATATAAATGAGGATGAAACACTCATGACATGCATATGGTATAAATTATGCAGATGATATATGATCAAATGCAAATGCAGATGTAGATGTCACAGCTCGACTCTTTTGGGAAGAAGACAAGACTGGAAGACTAATTCCTCAACACGGAGATCACTGCCATTCTGCTTGGGGACTAGAGATGCTATTATTGAACACATCTTTGCCACACTGGTAAACTGTATCAAGTGATGATCCTCATAGGAAGGATGGAAAGTTGCATGGGGATTCTTCAAATTGATTGCCCCAGATTAGCTGACTGTAGTAGAGGAACTGATCACTGCTTCAGTTTGTTTGAGTACTAACATGACTGCGTTGTTGTACACTTGGAAAGCTTGCCCCAGTATGAGCCTTGAAAAACCTTCAGGATAAACCAATTATGAGAAGGACTTGCCCCTAAAAAATAACCCTTGAACTGATATTTAACAGGATTTGGAAAGAACTTGCCCCTGATAGGATCACCGACCAAGTTTCTTAATTGTTTGAAAATTCCTTGAGAGGAAAGCCAGTTTGCAAACAAAAGTTATTTGTACAAACATGGTAATTTTAAAGTAAAGTCATGCAACTTTTGAAATCAAAATCACTTTGAAAGATGCAAAGCAAAATGAGTCACTGGTCTGAACACGGAGGTTCAAGACATTTAAAGTGAGAAGTAAAGCAAAAGGTATAATGCCCAAAACAAATGATCTGCAAAGATCTTTTGGAGTCAGTTTACGCAACCTTGCTGTAGTATGCTTTCAAAATAACCTTGCTTCAATTAGGTCTTTTGAGGGTTGTAATGTGGCCTGGTTCACGGTTTATGAAATGAAGGATAAAGACTCAAAGTTTATTTGTGACCCACCCAATCTTTGTGATGAACTCCAGTCCTATGCTTAGTTAACTCAAACTATGCACTTAGGTTCCCATATGTTGGAAATTGCACTGATGATAGTAATGATGATGGTTCAAAATTCAATGGATTTGAGATGACGATCACTGCTTCCTCACAACTTTTGGTTGTCATACAAGCTTGTTCTTTCTTCTCTTTGTATAAGGTAAGGTCATGAGCTTCACACCTTTCTTAGCTTTTGCCTCGAAAGGGACTCGGCTCATTCTTTGAGTAAGTATTTCTTGATGACCCTTCTTTATTTATCACTTTGGGAACAACTTGTAATAAATTTATTCATTTAATTTGGAGGAGTTGAAATGTTGTGAACGCCTGGCTTAATGATTACGGCGAACCATCATTGGCGTTTGACTTGAAAGACATCTTTGACACTTGCTTGCTGTGTGCGAAGGAAAGTTTGTGAACTTTTGTTGAAAGGCGTCTTGCATGAAACTCTTGTATTTGAATGCACAATCCAGTTAACTGAGAAATACCCTACACCAGATTAAAATTACGGGTTTTTATTTGTAAAGAAAAGAAACTCCTACTTCAAGGCTCGAAGGGGTTAAAGAGGGGTTATCTTCCTTATGTCTCCAGTGTTTGGGGATTAAAACAATGCCTTACATCGTCAGCAAAGTTTTGATTTGAAAGCATACTAACTGCGATTTGGGATATAACATTTTCATCATCCTCCCTCCAATCTTTGCACAATAAAAAATAAAGTGGAAAAGTGATAAAATATTTCGTAAAAGAAAGCATAAAGATGCAAATAGTGGACAAAATGAATTGAATCAAAAGTTGCAATGCTCATTTCATTAATCACGAAAGTACAAACATAATTTGAAGGAAAACAACCATTACAAAATAAGGAATATGCAAACAACCAGAAAAAAGGCCTAGTGACTAATCAAGCACAGGGATGAGCTGTTCTGTCTTTAAGAAGTAGCTAAGCTGAAGTCGACTGAAGCCTCACTTGGTGTGCCCTGGCAGAGAGTTATTCTTGACATTCTGCATCTGATGTTAGCTCTAGTCCTATATCGGTGTCGAGGAATCAGCTTAATGACTCATAGACAAACTCTAGAATATAGAGACAACTGGAGATGAGTAACTGGACAAACATACATATGCAATGAATCATGCAAAGATCCAAATGATATGCAATGCAAATAGGATACAAAATAAATGCAACAAGATCGAGGGTTCGAGATCACAGCATGGAGTCTGGGTAAAGAACCAACCACAGCACGTGTACTAGGGTTTATCAAATGTAGAATTGGGTTCTAAAAGTTCCCAGAGTCTACTTAAATCCTTCGGATATTATCGGCCTACGTGACTACTCACACGGGTTAATAATATTCTCAAGATAAACTCGTTTGAGTGTAGCATCACGTAACAACTACTTGAGACTACTACCTCATAGCCACCGCACTACGTCCTAAAAGGCCAAGTGGGGTGAAGGTAACTACGGTCCTCAGAATCACTGGCTCTCCACTCGGGAAGAGTGACATCAATGCGACTACTCACATCAGACATCAACAATCCCAAAGGGCCTCAACTGAGTGTGGTCATCATATGCCATAAATTGTTAGGACTACTCCCAACAACCGACTATTAATTACACCACAATCCTATCATAAGTTCTCTCAAGTCCGGGTTAGGACTTATCTCACCACTCAAAGTAACAACCCTGCATATAGAAAAACCAAGCACAGACAGGTATATATACATATATATAAAATATACAAGTATGCAAGCAAGTAAACATATAAATAACACAAATACAAACAAGGTGGGCTTAACCCTCTTAGGGGGATTCCCCAGTGAAGTCGCCATTTTCTGTTGCGGTGAGAATCAGATATCAAGCTATTAATTAACTTGAATCACAAAACTTTGAAATTCACCACCGAGCTTTGATTTATCCAAAGGAAAGGGTAAAGAACGAAAAAACCCTAAGTGCGCTATGCAGAGACACAGCTAAGAGATCTAAGGTTCGTGGGTTGGTTATACTAAGGGAAGGTATTAGCATCCTAAGTATCTGTAGTACTCTACAGGAACCTCTTGTTAGTATTTGTGTTATGTTATAGTTTGCTTGCTAAGGGAAATGTGCTAAGGTAAAGACCTAGGGGTATATACATTAAGTATGCTCGCCAAGATGTCGCATTTTGTGCCGACGTATCTAACTAAAGAATCAGAGCAACCGTAGTTCCCCTTAATGGGGGTGAGGAACTCTTGACTGTGGTCAAGGTTCCAAGGGAAAGTAGGGTGAAAAGCCTGATAGCAAAGCTTGTGAGGATTGATTGGTTAGGAGAAAGAGATTAATGGCTATCTCTTGTGAAAGGATTGTGAAGGGTTAGACTGTCTTGAAGGGGAAGAGATTAATGGCTTTCCCATGTGAAGGTTAAAGAAAGGTTAAGAGTTAAAAGAGATTAATGGCTATCTCTTGGGAAGGTTAGTTTAAAAGGGTAATGAGCTATCTATGACCTTGCGGTCAATGGAGAGACTTTCCTTTGGAAGAAGGGGAGGATAACAACTTCTTATGAGCAAGAAGTTTGTAAAGATACTTACATGAAAATACAACATCAAACAACAAGGTATCATAGTGAGACAAAGCTCAAAACACCATATAAGGTTAGAACCACATGCATTAGGCCTCCTTCAATCGAAATGAACAAAATAACATAGTGAAAGAATCAAAAGCAGTCAAGAGTATTCATGAAAAACCCTAAAAATGGCTCTTTACTTCCAACATTAATAGATACCTCAAAAGTATTTGTTTTCACAAATTTCTTTTTATATTAAAAAATTAGACACATTAAGGAACATTTTGCAAAAAGAATGGGCAAAAAAGAGTGAAAAATGAGCAAGTTATGATATTTTGAATTTAAGGCATAAACCAGAAAAATATAAAAATAAAACTAGTGATAAAAAGAAAGGAAATGGTTCCCATGGGTATTGAACCCGTGTCCTTGTGTTCACAGCCAAAAACGCTTACCACTTCAACCAATGCGTGCGTATTGACAAACAATGACTAGAACAACATAAATAAGAAAGGGCGTATTTTCAGAAATTAAAAACAAAAGGACTGGGGCGAGGGGGATTCGAACCCCAGTCCCTTTGGTTCACGCACATGTTCTCTACCACTGGGGTGGCCATACATCTCGTATGTATGCCACCCCTACAAAGTTATAAACCTTGAAGCGAATCTAAGTGAGCCCAAATGAACACAAACTTTTCATGCCTCCTTCCATCAGCTGATACCAATAGCCAACAAATGAGTTCTGGCTCATGATATAACCCTCTTTCCCATGTAATTCACACAAGCCTATGACAAGCTAACATTCTATTATGCCAATAAAAAAAATAAACAAATCTTTCATCTATTGAAGTATGTGAAGTGATAACATTTAGACATGGCATATTCAGAAAATAAAAGAAATGAATGTCCTTATCAGTGCAGGTTCAAGCAAAGGTCCTCATACTATACTACCAATTTTTCAGGCCATTAGCATGAGATGGAGAACTTTGAATCATGATTAGCAACACAAATAATGTTGAAAGGAGTATCAACCATTTCACATATAAATATCCACAACAACACCATAACAGCATGGCATTAGAAGTTGATGGATGAGGAGAGCATACATTTTGTCAAACCACCAACCAAATCACAAGTTGCTTCAACATGATATGGAGGGGTGTGAATCAAAGCAGGTTCTGTATTGAGCACTAATCTACCCAAACTCAAACATAAAGTAAAACAAACCTTGCCATGGGAATAATCAATATCATTTTGTCAGCCTAAAACAGTGCCAAGCATGCATAACTGAACTTATCATCAATACTCACCAAGTCATCTCAACTAGTGGAAGATGCAAAATACTAAATGACAACATCATAGAAGGCAAAGCAAACATGATTCTTTGAACATGGAGTTTATGAGTTAGTGAAAAATGGCAGCAGATGCTTGTGGAATATGTATAGAGAAATGAACACGAGGGTTAGCCATTAAAGAACCTCAAACAAGAATTTGACAGATCTAAAACAAGGAAAACAATTAAACATCTCTGTTTGATTCCATCCAAGACATTATCAAGATGACAACAACTGGTATGAATGCAAGACAGAAACACACATAGAACTAAATAAGTGCAAGCAGTAAAGAAAAACATGTTAACTCAAGTGTTGAAGTTCACAAACATCAACTAATCCATACATAGCAGTAGGTATGTTCAAAACAGTGGAGGCAAGTACATGCATGAACCTCAAGACAGTATTGAAACAAGTATACTCATCAAAAGTCATTTATCAACAAAAGTATATTTAACAACCATGGAAATTAGGCCATATGAATAAGGGCAGTATAGTGATGAATTTGCAGGCATGAAGTGGAGGCAGTAGGAGTGCAACACAACAAGAGTATGAGTTCAAAAGTTAGATCATCAATTGGCAGTGAGCAAGCAAAATTAGAACAAAGACATAAACATTACACTTCAAATGGTAGGCAACTTAAACACATGCACACCCTTATGGCCAGGAATCATGTAAACTAGGAAAATGCATTAAGGAGCTAGCAACTTTATACATCAGTGAGACAGCTACATCTGGCAACTAAAAGTTTCAAAAAGTGATAGTGCCTACAATATTATTTCACACCAAGCAATCATTTAGACATGTAGGAACCACCTTCAATCATGGCAGGGCAAGGCAAATTCAAGATGATAGTTATGCATATAGCTAAAACAAGAATCATGATCATGCCTAACACAGATCTCAAACCAAATTTTCCATGTTAGTTAGGTCAGGATTAGCATGGTATTGATAAGGAGACAAGTCAAGCACCTGAACTTATAGCAGACATCAAACACACCCTCAAACCTTAATACACATGATCTGAAGCAACAACATGTTATGATAGTGCAACATCAGACAAGCATATCAAAAACTACATCCAACTTGAATAAGTCAGGTAGCATATCAACTAAACTAATTCACCACATATTTAGGGCAGACCAACCATACAACATACACTCAGTTATCACATAGTAACATAAAGGGCAAACAGTTCGACAACAGTTTCACAAACTACAAACACCTCAAGTTAACAATAGTGGAGTAAGTCTTGACAAGGATCTCAACTGTCTTTGTTCAAACCAAACCATCCAAACCTCAACAAGGCAGTTACATGACTATGTGACATTTAAGTTTGGGTAGTGTAACAACCAAGGGGAGTTGAATGATCTTAACAGGCAGTCAATGAATAACACGAGGGATTTGGTTACCAAACAATGTATTTCAAGTATAATGTTAAAAACAAAAGGAAATGTAGCTACCTATCTCAGTACATCAACCAAGACAAACATGATTGTCTTACCTCAATATGGCAGGCTATGGACAGAAAGTTAAGCAAAAAACTCAAATACACATTATTTCTACATTATGGATGAATGGAGAGAAACACTAAAACAAATTATAAGAGCATTTATGCCAGAGATATGATGATGATAAACATGTTATATGAGCATGAATATGGAGTGTGAAGAAGATTACCAAGTGGAATATGTCCACTGCACCCTTAAGTGTATCCTAACTTCTTCTTTGATGAACTAGCAAAAAGCTCCCAAAGCAAGTTTCCTTCCCCTTCTTCACTTGTAAAACTCAAACTCAGAAGTGTTTTAGAGTGTGTTGTGAAAGATGTTGGTGTCAAATGAATGAAAACAACCTGCTATTTATAGGGAAAAGTCAAGAACTCAAGGCATGGCCAAGGTTGCACATTATGCCAAATCTGCCCTTTTCCATCGTGTGAGATATTGTACTGAGCCAAAAATATTCCAAGATCACTGCTAGCTGATGTGGTTAGGTCTGATCAAACTGGTGATAAGTGATTGGTTCAAGGCTCTATGAATAAACAATGTATTGTTCTTTGAAAAGTTTCTCTCTCTTGTACAAGTTGCATACACATGACATAAAGCATTATTTTAATGTGAATCACTTTGCAAATTCTTGGCTCAGGTCCTAATATCACAAAATTCACTTTTAAAACTCAGAAATGTGGAGCTTTGATGCATAGGAGAGGTTTTGAGTCAATATGCAAAAGTTGGTTTCTTGGGTTTTAAGAAATGAAACCTCCAACTTTGAAGCTTTGAAACTCCCAGCTCACTCAATGGATTGAGGAGTTCTAGTACTTTTTGGAAAGCCCTCAACGCCCTCTACAACTTTCATGTTCTAAGATTTTTGGTTTGAGGCCTGGAACTACATGAAAAAACGGGTTAAAGTTGTGTGCAAATTAAGGTAAAAAAGCTTAAATTTCACTAAGTCCTCAAGGGTGATTTATCTTCCAAGTCTTGTAACTCAAAAACCAAGCATTTTTTGAAAGAGGGTCCTCTAATATGTTTTGAAGATCATGGAAAGAGCTTCCATTTGAGCTTTGAGTCACTCAATTTGGATGTGTGGTTTGAAAGTTATGACTGTTTCAATTTTGGCACAAGTAGTGAAATCTCCACATTTGAAAAGTTTCATGAACCAAAACTTGCTTCCTTTGCAAGAAACTTCTTAAAACTTGATTTCTCATGTCTTAACTCATCAATGAGACATATCATGATGGATTGAGGCCTTGGATGTTTCATCTTGGATCAAAATCTCAAGGATTAGGGCCTTAATCACAACCCTAATTTTAACTGTGAATGCACTGGAATAATCTCTTATGATCTTGCTTCTTCCATCACATCTAAAGCTCATAGATGGTCTTTAGGGATGTCTACTATCACATGGAGTCAAGTCCCAGGGTTTGAGAACAACTCTTGACCAAGATCAAAGGCCATGATTGAATTGTCTTGACAAAACCCTTATTGGAGGCAGGGTGAACTTGTGGCTCAAGTTACTTGGTGATGAGAGTCAGTCACACTTGCATTCTTGTTAAGTAAGACCTCTAGGATGTAGGTGAGCTCACATGGTTGCATTTGGAGCCTTCTCTTCTTTAGGAGACTTTGTCCTCCTCTTGGTATAAGTTCATGCTTTTCACAGAAGAAACAAACTTGCAAAAAATGAAATGGTTAGTTAACAATGCATAGATGATTGAATCTAAATGTCAAGTGCAAAATGTTATGACATCTAAGGGGATAAAATTTGGGTACAACAAACACTATTCACTGATTTTATGTGTGGTTAAGAAATTGATTCAACAGGTATGTCTGCAAAACTGAAATTTTATTCTGAGCAAACTAAAGTAAAAACTAGTTGCCTGGAAACTTAAGATGCTTGGACAAATTTGGGGTACGAAAATGGTGCCCCACACTTGCAGCCAACTATTCATGGTTTTCTCTTTTTTCCACCAATATTGTAAGGCTCTCAAAATATCACCCATTTTATTCTTCAATCTCCTGACTTCGCACTTTAAGGCTTTTTAACTTAGCGCAAATTCATCCATGTCTTCAAAACAAGTGGGGAGGATAACTTGGCTACGAGTTTATCTCTGGGTGGTAAATTGGTATGCATCATGTATGAATGTGATGCAATAAAATGTTTTTTTAATACCAAAAATGAATGTTATGAAATGACATGCAATATGCTAAGAGTTTTTTTTATTGAGAATGAATGTAATGCAATGTCATGTGTGGACTTAGAAAGGGATGGATTTGGGATGGTATGGATAATTGTGTGATAGAACAACCTATATAGGAAGACTCCTTATGAAAGGGTGTTTCTAAGTACTTTTTACCTAAACCACTTACTAAGGTTAGCTATAGGGATTTTGATAAAGGTTCCTAGAGTCATGAACCTTAGCCATAATTTTTCCATAATAACGGGCTAGCCATTTTATGATAAGATTCGCAATAAGGTTTACTCTTGGTGGAGTTTTCACGTCAACCATACGAGGTGTACACCTCGAGGGCTAACACTACGCAACCTACATACTGGAAATGGTTCTAAAAGGTTCCTAGAGTCATGAACCTTATCCGAAATTTTATCATAAAAATGAGCTAGCCATTTTATAACAAGATTCGTGAAAAATATATACTCTAGATGAAGTCTTCATGATAACCATACAAGGTGTGCACCTTGTGGGCTAACATTATGCAATCTCTGGACTTAAAATTAATTATTTTCTCTAAGCTTGAGAATAGAGCTTCGCTTGAGTAACAATCCCAAACCTACAATACGATGATTGTATACATTAATATACAAAGCATATAATGTGAAATAATAAGAAAACATAAAAATACAAGAAAAAATATAAACAAAGCTGACATTTAAAACCTAAACTTAACTAAACTAGGTTTGACCCTCTAGGTCCCCAGTAGAATCGCCAGTTGTCGCGACACAAAAAATACCCGAGCGAATGAATGTTCGAATGACAATAAAGTTGCCACCAAAGTTTTAATTTTAAAAGGTAAATATCGATAAAAACCCTTGTAGAACGATACTAAGGTCATCACAACCAAATTTACGTTTATAGATTGATTATGCGTGGGGAAGGTATTAGCACCATGCGACATCCGTTGTAACCAGCTGGAACTGTTTAATTATTTTAAAAATAAATATTAGCTTGAAATGTTTGGTTTCTTCTAATTATTAAAAATATTCACAATAAATAAACGAGGACTAAAAAAGGTTTTTATTAGGGTACTTGACAAAATGTCGTCACTTTAATGACGGTCCAAACCGTCAGCACATCCAAATTTTTTACTTTTGTTTTTACATTTTGTGACAGCTTAATTGCATGACGGTCGTCACTTTGGTGACCGTTCAAATATTCACCCTGCCCAGAATTTTTTTTTCACTTTTTTTCTCAAACAACACCCAACTCTCACGCTCTCACGCACTTTTATTAATTAAAACAACAACATACAAGGATACATTAAATGAATATGGATCCTAAACTAAACAACAAGCATTAAAATTACATTGCATAGATATTATAAAATTGGCAAAATACCCAACTTGGTCCCTTAAGTTTACCTCGGGGTCCAATTTGGTCCCTTAATTTTAAAAAGTTCCAAAGTGATCCCTTAAGTTTTTAAATTATGTCAGATTGGTCCTTTCCGTCAGTGACCCTTAAAAGTTCATCAATGTGTGCAGACGTTGCTGATGAGCTGGCATGTTGTATCGTCTTCTTCCTTAAGACATTGATGCAGTTCATTTTAGCCCCAAATTGATTCACAAATTTGAGTTAGGGCTAGGGCTAGAGATTCAAGCATGAAATCAAGCGGATCTTCGTCATTGCTGAAACAGAAAAACACATAAGGTGGTTGTTCTTCGAAGGAAGGTTCGAATCTATATACAAGCTCCGGTTGGAAACCCTTATGTCATTGTGGGGACTGAGCCGTTCTTTGAAGGGCAACAACTGTTAAGAACTATGGAAAACATTTCTGGGGTTGTCCTAATTATAAGGTATATTTCATGTAAATTTGATGTTTGTACTTTGGAAAACAAATGTTGCTGCAACTATTTGATTTGTATCCTATGAATTTTTCAGGGATCTATGCAAGCTGGGTGTGGTTACTTTGGTTGGTTTTATGAAGATGTTGGAGATGAAAATGAGAAGTTTTGGATGGATAGAGTTGAAAAGCTATCAAAGGCAGTTGCAGAAGGAAAAATGGTGACTGGAGAACTTGGGCAACAAATGATGAATCTTGAAAGGGAAATGAAGAACATTATGAAGTGGAAAAAACTTTGGAATTTGATGTTGTTTATGATTATAATTGTAGTAATTTTTAAAATGAATTAGGGAAACATTTTTCTTTGTATCAGTTTTTACTAGTTTGTTCAATTTGAAATGAATAGACAAGTATTAGATTTGTATCAGTTGGTTCTATCAGTATGTACCATTTGAAATGAATAGACAAGTACTTTTTAGAATTTGTTATATCATTTGTTTGCATTGTTTATAATAGTTGTTGTATCATTTGTTTGCATTATTTATAACAGTTGTTATAATTTGTTGTTGATGTTACAATTTGTGGTATCAATTGTTACAGTTTGTAGCAGTTGTTACATAAGTCATAGGCAAAATACATAGTGATAACATTGAAAACATAAGTTATACCCAAAATACATAGTGATAGCTTGTGTCAGATTACATATGTCATACCCAAAATACATAAGTCATACCAAAAATACATAAGTCATACCCAAAATACACAAGTCATAGCTTGTGACAGTTAATAGACATAAACTAACAAAGTGGTAAAGGTTCAAACTTAAACTAACAAAGTGAAGACAAAATTCCATAGACTTAAACTAAATTTTCCAAGTTGGTGTTGATCTCTTAGTAGGTGTTGATCTCCTTGTTGTTGGCCTAACAGTAGTCTTGGCTGCAGTCAGTCTTGTGGTAGGTCCTGGTGGTATGAAAGGTGTTGCGGTGAGAATCGGATAACAATCTATTAATTAACTTGCATCACATTTCTTTGAATTCACCACCGACTTTGATTTATCCAAAGGAAAGTTCAAGATCGAGAAAACCTAAAGGGGGGGAGATCTAAGGTTCGGGGGTTGGTTATACTAAGGGAAGGTATTAGCACCCTTAATATCTATAGTATTTTACAGGAACCTCTTGTTTAGTTTATGTTAAGTTATTTTTGCTTGCTAAGGGCAAGGTAAAGATGTTACCAATGACTATGAGGTCAAGGGCTACCTATGACTATGAAGTCAAGGGTAAAATGGCTATGAGGCCAAGGTGATAATGAGCTATCTATGACTATGAGGTCAGTAGAGAGGCTTTTTTCTATGACTATGAGGTCGATAGAGGATGGCTATGAGGCCAAGGGAGAGGGGCTATGACTATGAGGTCAAAGTTGTGCCTATGACTATGAGGCCAAAGGTTAGATGGCCCTATGACTATGAGGTCAAAGGATGGTAATGAGCTTTCTATGACTATGAGGTCAATAAAGAGACTTTGACTATGAGGTCAAAGGGGGAAGAGCCATGACTATGAGGTCAAGGTTTTACCTATGACTATGAGGTCAAAGTTGAATAGTTTACTCTATGACTATGAGGTCGAAAGGGGATCCTATGCCTAAGAGGTCATGGAGGGAAAAATGCCTAATACTATGAGGTCCAAGGTAGCAATGAGCTTTCTATGACTTGAGGTTAATAGAAAAACTTTTCCTTTGGAAGGAAGGGGAAGAATAACATTTTGTAAACAAGAGTTATAATGGGGCTGAAATACAATGAAGCATATGAGTTCAAGAATTCCAAATAGTAAGCATTTAATCAACACATGAAGTGAACTTTTAAATGTGAAAATAGCAATCAACATGAGTAAATGATCATGTAAATGTGACAAGTATGGCAGAGAAAACATTCACAATTTGAAGCAAATGCATTTGGAGTCATGCAACTCATCAACAGAGAACGAGAAAACAAACAGCATTCTCATAGTTTGGAAACAAAGGCATTTAGAGTCATGCAACTTAGTAATAGAGGTCAGATAACATTCTCATGATGAGGTTTTGTTAAGGTCAGGAAACAAAGTTTCACAAATCACAGCATATTCCAAAGAAAACTCACTTTAAAGTCAGTGGTCACACAATAAACCGAGCATGGTAGAAAAAACATTCTCCTATTTTGAAAACAAATACATTTGGAGTTCAGCAACAGAGGTAAAAAAAACAGACAACACCCTAATGGTGAAATTTGTTAAAATCTGGAAACGAAGTTCTAACAAAATTTACAAGTTACAGCAATACTTCAAAGACACATTTTTTAACATCTTCCCAAAAAAGAGTTGATTTTTATTTACAAAAAGAAGTCTAAGAAAATAAAATGAAATAATGAATATTTTTATTGCCCTTTTTGAAAATGTTTAGAAAAAGGAAAAATAAAATGCCAAAGCAAAAGGATTGCATAAAATAAATGAACAAAAAAAAAGAAAGAGAAAAAAAACAAAAAACAAAACCAACAAGGTGGCTCTCGCCACCCTCTTACATGGCTGGCGCCACATGCTATGTGGCTTGCGCCACCTTCTACATGGCTGGCGCCACATGTTCTCTTTTATTTTATTTTTTTGATTTTTTTATGTGGTGTATCATGCTTTTTTAATTTATTAAATGTATTAATGGTGTGGCGAGCACCATATTTCTAACGTGGCGAGTCCCACTACAAACTTCTTTTATTTTTTTCGTTCAGTTTTCTTTTAAACCCAACACGAATCCAGTTAACGATTAACAAAACAAAACTAACATGTTAACGATTTTATCACAGAAACAAGCAATAAACAGACGATAATGAATATAACAACATGATAACCAAATGGAACAAAATGATCACAGGATCAAACAATAATGAGATAACAAATATGATAATAGTATGGTGCAAATATGAAATAAATGATCATCGTGTATAAAAAATAGAGTGAGATAGAGTGATACCTAGTGGAGAAAGTCTACTGCTTCTTCACAGGTGCGAGTTTCTGGTAGTGATGGATAAGCTTTCCTTCCTCAAAGATCAACTGCTATAGAGCCAACCTTTCTTTCTTTTGGCTTCTCGGAGAGGATCACAAGTTACTGGTGGTTAAGATAGTGGGTATTGGATGGTTGAAGTGTTTACAGAGGGAATAAAAATGATAAGTTTCTTGCAAGCTTTGAAGGTTACTTGCAAAACTTAAGAAATGGAGAAGTGGAGAGATTTTGAGAGAGTTTCTTTGTATTTTTCTCGGTGTTTTTTGTTGTGTTTCTGTGTGTTTACAGAGGGAATGGAAGGTGGTGAATTCCTTGCAAGTTTTGAGGATTACTTGCAGGATTATGGAAGGGAGGAGTAGAGAGAAATTTTCTTGGTAATTTCTGGTGTGTTGAACAAAGGAGAAGTGGTCTCCTTTTATAGGCAAGCAAAATGGTCCGTGCCTTGGAGATACAGTTGGTAATTGACTTGTCCATAGGAGAAAAAATTAGGGTTTGTGTAGCGCTCTTTTCAACCGTTGATCTCAGTCAACCTTGGAGATTGTTATGCTTCATCTGATTAACAAATGCAACGGAAGACATGGTGCAGGTCTGCTTCTTTCATCCTTTAATATCCATTCCAAAAACCCTTTTTATTGTGCCATGAGAGAGAAAGTAAAAAGAGGTAATAGTAGGAATTGAGAATTACGGATTCTCTGATCATGAACACAGGTCTCTTGTGCTGAGCCATTTTATTTCACCAATCTACTATGGGGTCCCAGAAAGCTTTTGGCTTCGTCAGGAGAGGGTGAGCTCAAAGGGGTAGCATTTAGTGACTTCACGAAAATTATTTTACAAGCAAAGCATCTCCAGATTTTTTAAATAATAATATGAGGCATATGAGATGGATTAAGTGCATAATGCCTTGCTGATACAACTTTACGTGAATACCACTTTAGACTTTCAACTTTATGACCTTAATTCAAATGACAACATTTTTGGACCCCATGGAAATTGGAATAAGTCACATGTCCGTGAACAAAAAAGAAAATGTCACACGAACATTCTTAGAAAATCCTAAGTTACCAAATTTTAAACCTTCCATGACACCAATTTGAGATGTTGCACTTTGGTGAATATTTATTCAAATAAAAGTTCTTGCACTCAAAAGAAGGTTTTTCCGAGACTCCTAGGTGGACTCCAAGGATGTCCACCAACACATGGAATGATGTCTCAAGGCTTGGGATCACACTTTGCTTGAAATTTAAGGCAATGGTTGACTTGTCTTGATATAACACTTGATTTCTTGTTGAGAAAGACTTCTTGGATGCATGTAGATTCAAATGGTTGCACTTGGTGGCCAAAAGATGTCTTAGGAAGATCTTGTCCTTTTTATGTAAACCCTATTTTTCACAATAAAAAGAAACACTTGCAAAAAAAAAATGGTTAGTTAACAATGCATACATGATTGAGGTCTAAATGTAGGTGCAAGATAATATGACATCTAAGGGGTAAAATTTGGATACAATAGTTGCCCCTATTTAAATAGCTTTACCGGGTGGCACGAGGAATGGAAATCCTCGGGACACCAAGGTGAAAGGTATTTAAATATAGCAAACCAAAGTTTTTGCCCTTAGATGGAATGTAGATGCTCAGGACAGGTAACAAACGTGCATATGCTGACATGCTATGAACTCTGGTATGATGATATGATGTTATGACAGTGCAAAAAAAGCAGACAAACAGGACACCAAAGAATAAAGAGCTACCAAACATAGGTGAGCTTTACTGGGGAAAGATGAAGGAAGTATCCACAAGGAAAACTCACTGGGAATACAGACTAACCAACAAAAGAGACTCACTGGGGAGACTCCAAGGAAACACTGGGGATAGAGAAATAAATGGGAAACTCTACAGATCCTCACTGGAGATAGGAGCCAGAGAGGTGTTCTCCACTAGGGAAAGATCCAGGGAGATGGACGACTGGTTCAAAGGTGACCGGACGACACTGGGGAAAGAAAAACACATTCTTACTGGGCATGAAACCAGGAAGAAGACAACGATCTCCACTGGGGATCCATTTGAAATAAAAGGATAGACCTCAACAAAGGATTTTCCGGGATTTCTTATACTGAAGAGTTCAAACGGGATCTTCAAGAAAAGCCAGAAAAGACAGAGACAAACTTTACGTGTCAGATGAAAAGACAACTGGACTTTACTCGGGAATAAGGTTATTGAGCCATTAATGATCGTACTAGGGTACCAATATGAGTTGGTTGGGATAACAACATGATTTGGTTTAGGAAGAATACCAGTATGAGCTGGATTTGGGTGTGCCAATGTGAGTTGGACCTTGGTTACCAGTATGAGCTGGATTTTGGAGACCAGCATGAGCTGGATCTTTGGTTACCAGTATGAGCTGGATTTTTTGGTTACCAGTATGAGCTGGATTTTTTGGTTACCAGTATGAGCTAGATTTTTTAGGTACCAGTATGAGCTGGATTTTTGGTTACCAGTATGAGCTGGATTTTCTGGCTACCAGTATGAGCTGGATTTTTAGGTACCAGTATGAGCTGGATTTTCTGGCTACTAATATGAGCTGGATTTTTAGGTACCAGTATGAGCTAGATTTCGGTTACCAGTATGAGCTGGATTTTTAGGTACCAGTATGAGCTGGATTTCAGTTACCAGTATGAGCTGGATTTTGGGATACCCGTATGAGCTGAATTTTTGGATACCAGTATGAGCTGGATTTTCTGGCTACCAGTATGAGCTGGATTTTTAGGTACCAGTATGAGCTGGATTTCGGTTACCAGTATGAGCTGGATTTTTAGCTGGATTTTGGGATACCAGTATGAGCTGGATTTTTGGATACCAGTATGAGCTGGATTTTCTGGCTACCAGTATGAGCTGAATTTTTAAGTATCCATATGAGGAGGTTAAATATCCGATAGGTTAATACCGGGGTTTGCAGGTTAGACTTCCTGGGGAATAGTGATCAAAGAGTCAAAAACCTGGCGCATGCAGGTAAAGACCGGACGCAAACAAGACAACAGACAAAAAGTATGCAAACCAGCAAAAAAGAGGTCTCGGGAGATAAGGACCCAACAAGCAAAACACACACAAGTGAAAAGATGTCCAATGCTATGGTATGATGCGAATGTCGAATGATATGCAAGAGACAACTCTAACGAGATGATGGACTGGGAAAAGTGAGTGGAAGGAAAGACACATCCACCGCGAGGAGTCACACTGAAATCCGGAGGTAATCAGTCTTGGAGGCAATCCAGGAATGCCCTTACTTCACTGGGGAAATGAAATTTCACCTTTTCAACAGACATCCGTGAAGATACAGGGGAGAATCCCTTTATATCGTGGCATCTGGTCATTACTGAGATGTTTTAATTCAGGGAAGTATTTGTTGATCTTTCTTCAATGACAAGCTTGGATGATTTATCAGTGTTTTCGTCATAACCAGAGTTTTGAGGGAAGCCATTGATTTTGCTAAATCATCCCTAATGCCAAAGCAAAATTTTTTTTTCATTGCGTTTTCTCAAAAGATTTTTTCACAACATTTTCCGCTTTCAAAACCATTATTAATGAATAAGTGAAGTTTTGCATAACAAGGAAAATAACAGAGCGGTGATAAACATCAAACAAAGAATGGCTTAAAAATCTGATTTCATTAGAATGGTAACTTGCCAATAGCGAAGTTCCATGGAACATTACAATTGAAAAATGGCAATTTGGGAAAAGGTTACATCATATTCAGTGACCACTATCCTCCCTAATGACTAAGAGTCCTAAAATCTTTGCTGCTGATAAGGACCAATGGAAATTGAGCTTCTTCAAGAATTCTTGGAGGTAGGTGATAACCCGGTCTGACACAGTGAAATGCCTTTGTCCCTAACTTTTGCCTGGACCGCCCTTTCGGGTTTTCAGTCCATCGGGACACTCTTTTTTACCTAAGCCGCCCTTTCGGGTTTTCGACCTAGCGAGCTCTTTCTTTTTATTTGATCCATAACTTTTTCCTGAGTCTCCTTCATAGGTTACAACCCACCGGGATACCCTTTTCTTGCCTAAGTCGCCATTTCTGGTTTTCGACTTAGCGGGCTTTTTTAGGCGTAATATTTTCGTACCGGGTCAGCATTCACAGGGTGTGCGAGTTATTCACCATCCATTGTTGTGAGGTATAAAGAGCCTCTTGAGAACACAGTCTTTACCACGAACGACCCCTCGTAGTTAGGTGCCCATTTTCCGCGAGCATCCCTTTGAGATGGCAGAATCTTCTTGAGTACAAGCTCTCCTTCTCGAAATTATCGAACACAGACCTTCTTGTGGAATGCCTTCTTCATTCTTTTCTGATATAAATACCCATGACACATGGCGGTCAATCGCTTTTCGTCAATGAGGTTCAGTTGGTCGTATCTCTCTCTGACCCATTCCGCTTCATCAAGCTTGGTTTCCATCAGGATTCTCAGAGATGGCATCTCTAATTCAATGGGGAGGACAACATCCATTCCATATACCAGAGAAAAGGGAGTTGCCCCTTTCGAAGTTCGAACCGAAGTTCGGTATCCGTGCAAGGCAAATGGCAACATTTCATTCCAATCCTTATAAATCTTGACCATTTTCTGCAGGATCTTTTTGATGTTCTTGTTGGCAGCTTCGACAGCTCCATTCATCTTGGGACGGTAGGGTGAAGAATTGTGATGCTCAATTTTGAAATTGTCACATAACTCTTTCATTGTCTTGTTATTCAGATTTGTCCCATTGTCAGTTATGACCTTGTTGGGGATTCCATAACGACAGATGATATTGTTTTTGATGAAACGGGCAACCACTTGCTTGGTCACGTTGGCGTAAGAAGCAGCTTCAACCCACTTGGTAAAATAATCGATGGCCACTAGAATAAAACAATGACCATTAGAAGCTTTCGGCTCAATAGCTCCGATCATTTCAGTGCCCCACATGGAAAAAGGCCAAGGAGACGATAATACATTTAGCAAGGTCAGAGGAACATGCATCTTATCAGCGTAGATCTGGCACTTATGACACCTTCTGGCGTATTGGATACAGTCAGCTTCCATAGTCAACCAATAATACCCAGCCCTTAAGATCTTCTTAACCATAGCATGCCCATTGGCGTGAGTACCAAAAGCTCCTTCATGAATATCGTGCATCAACAGGTATGCTTCTCGCTTATCAACACATCTTAGCAGGACCATGTCGTGATTTCTCTTATAAAGCACGTCATTGCTGAGGAAGAACTTGGATGACAACCTCCGCAAAGTTTTCTTATCAAGACTGGAAGCATTGGCAGGATACTCTTGAGTTTTTAGATAATTCATGATGTCGTGAAACCACGGTTTTCCATCCATCTCTTCTTCAACTGACTGGCAATAAGCGGGTTCAGTCTTGTGCTCGATACTGATGAGAGGTGCTTCATTGAAAAACATGACTTGCCACATTGAAGCTAACATTGCTAGGGAGTCAGCTATGTGATTCTCGGAGCGAGGAACATGACGAAATATAATCTCATCAAAGTACTTGATCATTTCCACAATATAAGCACGATATGGGATCAGTTTCTTATCTTTGGTTTCCCATTCGCCTTTGACTTGATAAATACCCAAAGCCGAATCACCCATAATTTCTAGAATCATGATTTTGAGATCAATTGCAGCTTCTAAACCCAAAATACAAGCTTCATACTCGGTGACATTGTTTGTACATTCAAAGTCTAACCTTGCTGTAAAAGGAGTATAACCGCTGGCAGGGTTCATCAGTACAACACCCACACCATGTCCTTTGAAGTTGGAAGAACCATCAAACATCATCTTCCATCTAGAACCGGGTTCAGGACCTTCGTCGGGGCCTGGATCTTTGCAATCTTTTACTACCATGATATCTTTGTCAGGGAAGTCAACCTTGAGAGGTTCATATTCTTTGACAGGTTGATCTGTAAGATATTCCGATAACAAACTCCCCTTGATTGCCTTCTGTGTAACATATGGGATATCATATTCTGATAATAGCATGTGCCAACGAGAAAGTCTTCCGGTTTGAGCAGGCTTCTCGAAGATGTACTTTATTGTATCCATTTTGGAGATCAGCAAAGTAGTGTGACATATCAGATACTGCTTCAAACGTCGGGCGGCCCATGCTAAAGCGCAAAAGGTTTTCTCAAGCAGTGAATAACGACTTTCGCTATCAGTGAACTTCTTGCTCAAGTAATAGATGGCATGCTCTTTGCGACCAGTTTCATCATGTTGTCCCAAGACACAACCCATGGATCCTTCTAAATCCGTCATGTACATGAAGAGAGGTCTCCCAGGAACAGGAGGAACCAAAATAGGCGGTTCTTGCAGATAGTTTTTGAGTTTTTTAAAGGCTTGTTGGCAATCAGCATTCCACTCTACTGTCTGATTCTTGCGGAGCAACTTGAAAATTGATTCACAAGTAGGAGTCATGTTGGAGATGATTCTGGAGATATAGTTTAAACGGCCCAAAAATCCTCTTACTTGCGACTCAGTCTGCGGAGCTGGCATCTCTTGAATGGCTCGTACCTTATCAGGATCTACTTCAATTCCGCTTCGACTGACGATAAAACTGAGCAATTTCCCTGATCTGACACCGAAGGTACATTTGGCAGGATTCAACTTCAGCTGGTATTTCCGAAGCCTTTTGAATAACTTCAGAAGATGGTCCAAATGTTCATCTTCACTCCGAGACTTAGCAATCATATCATCCACGTACACTTCAATTTCTTTATGGATCATGTCGTGGAATAAAGTCACCATGGCTCTTTGATAAGTTGCCCCTACGTTTTTTAAACCGAAGGGCATGACTTTGTAGCAATAGGTTCCCCATGGGGTGATGAACGTAGTTTTATCCATATCGGCCGGATCCATTCTGATCTGATTATAGCCTGAGAAGCCATCCATAAATAAGAAGACTACAAATCGAGTTGTATTATCCACAAGAGTGTCTATATACAGAAGAGGGAAATCATCCTTAGGACTGGCTTTGTTGAGATCCCTGTAGTCTACACACATTCGCACTTTACCGTTCTTCTTCATCACTGGCACAATGTTAGCTACCCATTCGGGATACTTTGAAACTGCCAAAAAACCTGTATCCAGTTGCCTTTTAACCTCATCTCTAATCTTGAGAGCCATGTCGGGTCTACTTCTGCGAAGTTTCTGCTTTACCGGAGGACAATCGGGTTTGAGCGGTAGCTTATGAACTACTATGTCTGTATCCAAGCCAGGTATATCCTGATAAGACCAAGCGAACACATCTACATATTCTTCCAAGAGCAGTACCAGTCGTCGTCTGACGTCTGCCCCAAGTGTTGCCCCAACCTTAACCTCTTTCTTCTTCTCTTCGGTACCAAGATTGATGATGTCGACTTGTTCCTCATGTGGTTGAAGATCCGTGTATTGATATTCACACATTTCTGCCAAATCATCAGGGACCTCATAATCCTCCTCATCCTCAGCTTGATAAATAGGTGAGTCAAAGTCAATAGTGAGGTTAGGGTCACTGAATACAACAAGTTTGGGATTTATTCTGCATGATGGAGGGATTTATTTTATTAAAATGCACAAAACTCAAATGCAAAAAGAAAATGTTTTTGTAGTTTTGAAAAGATTGCCATTTTCCTTAAAAAGTAAAAGAACAGTAAAATAAAGACAGAGAATTTAACAAAACAATCACTTTCATTGATTAATAAGAGTTAAAAGCGGTGGCCCATACAAAATAATTCGATAGCCTCGGGCAAAGCTACGGAATTTGAAAACATCAACAAAAGCAAGCAAATTACTCTGGCATAGGGTACAAAGTAGGGATCTCAATAGCTTCCCAATTACTCAAAGCGGCGTCACACTGAAAAACCAAGTGATCGATGTCTTCGCCTTCAGCGTCTTCGATGATGGCATGGACTTGATGTCCTCCACTGACGAACATCTCTCGAATTGTTTTCAGTCTTCCCGTGGTCGGAGCAGCTTTTTCCTCAAGAGTTGGTTTGTAACCCAACCCTTGGTACTTTTCACTCTCTTGGACTTCGACAACTTTTCCCCAGCCTTCCGGTATACCATTCTGTAGGGCGGATTGAATGCTCTTGAAGGAAGCAAAAGATGGATCATTGGAGGCCAGTGGCTTGTTATCATCAATCATAACAACATTTGCTATCTCAAGAGCTTGGAAAGAAGTTTCCAAAGCGTCTTCATCAGCCTCAATGTAACGGAAAGAGGACAAATTGCTGACCATCAAGTCTTCCTCGCCGTGTATGATAACTAATTTTTCTTCAGCGCCAAACTTCATTTTTAGATGCAAAGTTGATGTTACGGCGCCGGCCTCATGGATCCAAGGTCTACCCAACAAACAACTGTAAGCAGGATTGATGTCCAAGACCTGGAAAGGATGTTGAACACTTGAGGACCAATCAAAACAGGCAACTCGATCTCTCCCATCACCGATCTTCTCGAGCCATCGAAAGCTTTGACAACAAGCGAAGTGGGTCTCATTACAGCTCCTTGGTAAGTCAGCTTCTCAAGGGTTCTTTTTGGTAGCACATTCAGAGATGAACCGGTATCCACAAGAACTCTGGCCAATGTATCTTCTTGACACTTCATTGATACATGTAAAGCCAGGTTATGGTTCCTTCCTACTCGCGGTAACTCCTCGTCACTGACACTATGAGTGTTACAAGCTGTAATGTTGCCGACGACATGGTCGAATTGTCCTGCAGTTATATCTTGGGCCACGTGTACCTGGGCCAGTACCTTTTATAGAGCTGCTCGGTGGACAGGTGAATTGACTAACAGAGACAAGATTGAAATCTTGGATGGGGTCTGATGAAGTTGATCTACTACCTTGTAATCACTCCTCTTGATGATTCTTAGGAACTCCTCATCTTCTTCCTTATTAACTACCTCCTTTCCTTTGTCCTTAGGGGGTACAGTAACAACGGTCTCTTTGGGCATAGTTTCTTTGAATAAAGGAGTGTAAACTCTGCCGCTCCGGGTTATTTTTCCCATTCCAACTATGTTTGTCACATCTTCAGTAGTCCCCACCTCATTCCTTGGAACTACTTCTTCAACAGCGGTTCCCACCTCATTCCTTGGAACCACTTCTTCGCGGGTTTTGTTACCCATAATGTTCTCATAGATCCATGGAACTGCTTTAGTTCCTCTGAACCTGAATGGAATAGGTTGTCGAGTATCGTATTGCTTGGAGTGATTGGCAGCGGTAGCAATAACAGTCTTAGGATTGTTGAAAACCGGTACAGGTCTATTTAACACAGGCACCACAGAATCAGACTTAGGCATATTGAACATAGGCACCTGCTCTCTTGGCTTTGGCAGGTTAAACACAGGCTCGATCACTGCAATTTCATCCTTTTTTCCTTTACTGAACACTTGTAGAAATCCTTCATTAATCAAGCCCTGGATGTCGTCTTGGATTAGTTGACAACCCTTGATATTAATATTACAACCCTCACAATTACTATGACAAGCTTTGACCAACCTAGCTTCGAACAACTTAGCATGGAAGATCTTCATGAGAGTCCGTATCTTTGAGGCATCCATTAATACTACCTCATTATTCTCGTCTTCAATGGCATTGGAGGCCCCATGTGTGGGCAATGGATTGCTTTTCACATTTGGAGGGTTATCCGCAAAAGACAAGATCTTCTTCTCCACCAAACTTTTTACCACATATTTCAAAGCAAGGCAACCCTCCAAATCATGACCCACTGCCCCTTGATGAAAGGCGCAAGTAACATTCGGATTATGGAACATCATAGATCTCTCTAAGGGTGGACCCATAGGTCTAGTGATAATCAAACCTTGTTGCACCAGAGAAGGATACAACTCAGTGTAAGTCATAGGTATGGATGGGAATAAAGGTTTCCCTCCCTGTCTTCTTTAAGAAGTGTTCTGCTGGGGAACCTGCTGTCTCGGTTGTTGATATTGTTGGGTATTTGGCACATGCTGATAGGTTGGCTGTTGGTAGACTGGCGCCTGTTGCGCTGCTTAGTGATTGAAGGTTGGTGTTACAACTGCTATGTAAGGTTGCTGAACATATTGAATCGGGTAGATCGGTTGCTGAGAGAAGTTAGGACCTGCCTGTTGTTGGTAGGTTGGTTGTTTCCATCTGGGGTTTTTATTCCTCCCTGCCATGACAGCATGGGTTTCTCCCTCTTTCTTCTTGTGAAAATTGCTGGGAGCCTTCTTGACATTGTTGCTGGTTGAACTGCTTGCAGAACTTACAACTTTCCCACTTTTTAACCCGGCCTTTACTTTTACACCAACTGCGACGATGTCAGCGAAATTGGCATTGACGCTGCTGATCATTCTTTCGTAAAATTCTGGTTTCACTGTATCTATAAACTAGTCTGCCAGTTCTTTCTCAGTCAGGGGTGGTTCAACTTGAGAAGCAGTTTCCCTCCACCGTTGCACATACTCTTTAAAGGATTCGGTGTTGCTTTGGGTCATGCTTAGCAATTGTCTTCGGTCAGGGGCGAGATCCAGATTGTACTTGTAATGTTTCACAAAAGCATCCATTACATCTTGGAAACAGTGGACCTGAGATTGATCCAGACTTAGGTACCACTTGGCAGCAGCGCCTTTCAAGCTATCCTGAAAACAATGTATCATTAGCTTGTCGTTACGCACGTGGGCGGCCATTCTTCAGAAATACATGATCAAGTGTGATCTGGGACACCTGGCGCCCGAGTACAGCTCAAAGTTCGGCACCTTGAATTTAGAGGGAATCACCAACTCTGAGACTAGGCACATGTCCTTGACATCAGTGCTAAAGGCGTTACTTCCTTCCATAGCCTTTATTTTCCTCTGCATTGTCTCGACACTTTCTCTTAACTTTTCATTTTGGTCATCCCCCTCTTCAGATACATCAATGTAGTCATAAGGGTGGTGATTATGGAGCAAAGGTAGGAATAACCTGCTGAGTCTCATTAATCAGAGGTACTGTCTATTGAGTAGATTAAGGAACTGTGGCGTGGATGAAGTCGAATGGCATACCAAAAGTAGGGTTTACAACAGGAATGACAGGAGGTTCTACTGTGGTGGTGATAATCTCAGAGACCACAGTGGCCTGGGCATCCATCTTTGCTCTCAAAATGTTGACAGCTTCCAAAAGCTGCCCCATTCCACCTCGTATTTATGTTAATTCATTATTGAATCGATCCATTTCCCCATAGGCTTCTGACATCTTCAATCGAGCTTGGCCCCGAGTGTTGTATCCGTGCTTAGGATTCAGTGTGACGGTTCTGAGATAACAAGGCGACATCAGACAAAACCAAAGAGGAGAATGCACATGATATGATATAATGCACATGAGAATGCACATGAAAATGCAAGCTAAACTATCAAGAAACCAAAGAAATTTTGCAAATAATATAGGCAGTGGAATCTTTTTGTCAAGACATTTTCTTCATTAAGAAAATATGGAAGTCGTTACATCAAGAGCAGAGTATCTTCATGCTCTGAATACAAAAAATTAGGGACATACCCTCAACAGAAAGGAAACAACAACAACATCGAAAGGAGATAACAAATAAAGAAACAACATCAACTTTAAAGGACTAGAAATTGGATCCACTGGTGGCTGTCTCTTCCTCTTCATTGATCTTTTACATAAGCTCCTCAATACAACCCTTGATCCTTTCTCTTTCGAGAAACAAATCGGTCAAAGCATCCACCATCCTTTTTCTGGTCTCCGGTGGTGCTTCGTGGCGAGGAAATGCTTCCTCATCACTCGAACTATGTCACGGGACCATTGCAGGTGAGTCTCGGTGACAGAACATTCAGCCCTCCACAATTGCCTCTTAATCTGGCGCCAAGCGCGCTCAAGTCGCATTTTCATTTCAAAACCTTCCTTTTCTTCATAGTACATCATTTGCATGTCCTCATTGGCTGGAGGTCCTTCCTTCATGTGGCCTAGCTGGCGGCGAGCAAGGACAGGGTTGTAGTTGATACAACCATTTCTTCCCATCATGGGTACATTGGGGCAATCCCCACAGATAACGGTCATGGTAATTCCTTCATCTGTCGGGTCATACCATTCAATATCAGTATGCTTCAATTCCATCAACTTCTTGGACCATATCTTACAGTCTTCAACACCCCAGAAAGCCGGAGTCTTTGGCATATAAGAGATGAACCATTTGTAGAAGAGGGCTACACAACAAATGATTGGCCCACAGCCTCTTGATTATCTGGTCTGGATCGAGTGGTAAACATCCGCAAGCAACGTTGGGACTGGATTATTGATTGCGAATATCTGAATGGCTTGGACATCCGCAAAATGTTTGGCATTTGGAAACAGAAACAAACCGTAGATCATCTGAGCTAAGGTTGATTCAAATAGTGCTTCATTTCCTCGATTCTTGAAATAAAGGGCTTTTGCTAGCAAGAACAAAGCGGGGAGTCCGTGTCTCCCTCCTTTGATGGTCAAATTAGCTTGAATGTCCGATACTCTAATCTTCGTAGCCTTGGAAATTTCTTTAATGGAAGGAATTGCCTCGATTCCAGAGAAAATTGGAGCCTTCCTGATAGGGATTCCAATCATAGAAGAGAACTCTTCCAAGGTTGGAACCAGCCGGAACTCGGGAAATAGGAAGCAATGGTAGGCTGGATGGTACAATTGAACCAACACTTCAAGGGGCCCTTTGGTTACTGGCAGTCTCAGTAATGGAAGAAGGCACCCATACCTATCAGCGAAAGCTGATGGGTCTGCGACTCTGTCACCCAACCACAACAATTGTTCAAGCTCGGGAAGCTCAAAGGAGTAAGGCCAAACATTCTTTCCTGAGGCATCCATGTCTACAAAATCTGCAAAATAAAGTTAGTACCTTGATAGTTTAGCAAGAGATGCGAAGATGCAATGCAAATGATATGCGCGATTCAAGGAAACTTAAAACTGTATTTTTGCAAACACTTTTGTAACATTTAAAGAAAGATCTCATTTCATTAATAAAGGTTTTTTGGATTACAAAAACATGATTACACCTTCAAAAGTCAAAATAAGATTGCAACATAATGGGAAACTAAACCCTAGGTCCTTTTATTAGTCTTCTCTTATCAATCTCATTGTGAACCTTTGGTTCTCCTTCTGCAATATTTTATTCTCAAGAGTAAGTTCGTCCAAATGTGACTTCCATGGTTCTGGTGGAGCCAATATGCTAGCAGTAGGTACAAATGAAGTGCCAGGAGAAAATAAATCTCCTTGCGCCTTCCTTTTCCTGGAAGATTCTTCCTCCTTTCTCCTAAGACTCTTTTGAAGTGCATTCATCTCAAAGTCAAGAATTTGGTACTTGTTCCTCCATGCATTCCTTTCTTGTTCTGCCTGAGCCAGTCGAATCTTCAATTTATCCTCATTGCTCGTGAAGAATAGAACAGGGTCTCGAGGAGCTAGTGGAATAGGCTTATGACGTTTGTATGGTATCTTCAAATTAATAGCCCTTTCCTGTACCCAACAAGTATAAGATTCTGAAGCCAAACACTCGGGTTTTCCTAGGGCGGAAATTCCTCTCTTGTGGACATGACGCCAAGCGTGCACCATCCTCTCTTTGAGCACGGGGTCCTTGTTTTCTTCAAAGAACAGTCCTTCCAAGTAAATGTTATTTGGCTTAGCCTCCATAGAGTAACCATGTTGATGACAAGCCAAGGCTAGATTGTAGCTTATACCCCTTTTGTACCAAGAAGAGGTACGTTAGCGAAACCCCCACAGCTAACGATCATGTCTCTGCCCTTGAGTGTCAGATTATACCACTCCAAATCAGTGTTCGTGAGGGACATAATCTTTTCTGCACCGCTGGTGGAGCAAAGGTAGGAATAACCTGCTGACTCTCATTAATCAGAGGTACTATCTGTTGAGTAGATTGAGGAACTGTGGCTTGGATGAAGTCGAATGGCATACCCAAAGTAGGGTTTACAACAGGAATGACGGGAGGTTCTGCTGTGGTGGTGATAATCTCGGAGACCACAGTGGCCTGGGTATCCATCTTTGCTCTCAAAATGTTGACAGCTTCCAAAAGCTGCCCCATTCCACCTCGTATTTATGTTAATTCATTATTGAATCGATCCATTTCCCCATAGGCTTCTGACATCTTCAATCGAGCTTGGCCTCGAGTGTTGTATCCGTGCTTAGGATTCAGTGTGACGGTTCTGAGATAACAAGGCGACATCAGACAAAACCAAAGAGGAGAATGCACATGATATGATATAATGCACATGAGAATGCACATGAAAATGCAAGCTAAACTATCAAGAAACCAAAGAAATTTTTCAAATAATATAGGCAGTGGAATCTTTTTGTCAAAACATCTTCTTCATTAAGAAAATCTGGAAGTCGTTACATCAAGAGCAGAGTATCTTCATGCTCTGAATACAAAAAATTAGGGACATACCCTCAACAGAATGGAAACAACAACAACATCGAAAGGAGATAACAAAGAAAGAAACAACATCAACTTTAAAGGACTAGAAATTGGATCCACTGGTGGCTGTCTCTTCCTCTTCATTGATCTTTTACATAAGCTCCTCAATACAACCCTTGATCCTTTCTCTTTCGAGAAACAAATCGGTCAAAGCATCCACCATCCTTTTTCTGGTCTCCGGTGGTGCTTTGTGGCGAGGAAATGCTTCCTCATCACTCGAACTATGTCACGGGACCATTGCAGGTGAGTCTCGGTGACAGAACATTCAGCCCTCCACAATTTCCTATTAATCTGGCGCCAAGCGCGCTCAAGTCGCATTTTCATTTCAAAACCTTCCTTTTCTTCATAATACATCATTTGCATGTCCTCATTGGCTGGAGGTCCTTCCTTCATGTGGCCTAGCTGGCGGCGAGCAAGGACAGGGTTGTAGTTGATACAACCATTTCTTCCCATCATGGGTACATTGGGGCAATCCCCACAGATAACGATCATGGTAATTCCTTCAGCTGTCGGGTCATACCATTCAATATCAGTATGCTTCAATTCCATCAACTTCTTGGACCATATCTTACAGTCTTTAACACCCCAGAAAGCCGGAGTCTTTGGCAGATAAGAGATGAACCATTTGTAGAAGAGGGCTACACAACAAATGATTGGCCCACAACCTCTTGAGTATCTGGTCTAGATCGAGTGGTAAACATCCACAAGCAATGTTGGGATTGGATTATTGATTGCGAATATCTGAATGGCTTAGACATCCACAAAATGTTTGGCATTTGGAAACAAAAACAAACCGTAGATCATCTGAGCTAAGGTTGATTCAAACAGTGCTTCATTTCCTCGATTCTTGAAATAAAGGGCTTTTGCTAGCAAGAACAAAGCGGGGAGTCCGTGTCGCCCTCCTTTGATGGTCAAATTAGCTTGAATGTCCGATACTCTAATCTTCGTAGCCCTGGAAATTTCTTTAATGGAAGGAATTGCCTCGATTCCAGAGAAAATTGGAGCCTTCCTGATAGGGATTCCAATCATAGCAGAGAACTCTTCCAAGGTTGGAACCAGCTGGAACTCAGGAAATAGGAAGCAACGGTAGGCTGGATGGTACAACTGAACCAACACTTCAAGGGGCCCTTTGGTTACTGGCAGTCTCAGTAATGGAAGAAGGCACCCATACCTATCAGCGAAAGCTGATGGGTCTGCGACTCTGTCACCCAACCACAACAATTGTTCAAGCTCGGGAAGCTCAAAGGAGTAAGGCCAAACATTCTTTCCTGAGGCATCCATGTCTACAAAATCTGCAAAATAAAGTTAGTACCTTGATAGTTTAGCAAGAGATGCGAAGATGCAATGCAAATGATATGCGCGATTCAAGGAAACTCAAAACTGTATTTTTGCAAACACTTTTGTAACATTTAAAGAAAGATCTCATTTCATTAATAAAGGTTTTTTGGATTACAAAAACATGATTACACCTTCAAAAGTCAAAATAAGAGTGCAACATAATGGGAAACTAAACCCTAGGTCCTTTTATTAGTCTTCTCTTATCAATCTCATTGTGAGCCTTTGGTTCTCCATCAGCAATCTTTTATTCTCAAGAGTAAGTTCGTCCAAATGTGACTTCCATGGTTCTGGTGGAGCCAATATGCTAGTAGTAGGTACAAATGAAGTGCCAGGAGAAAACAAATCTCCTTGCGCCTCCTTTTCCTGGAAGATTCTTCCTCCTTTCTCCTAAGACTCTTTTGAAGTACATTCATCTCAAAGTCAAGAATTTGGTACTTATTCCTCCACGCATTCCTTTCTTGTTCTTCCTGAGCCAGTCGAATCTTCAATTTATCCTCATTGCTCGTGAAGAATAGAACAGGGTCTCGAGGAGTTAGTGGAATAGGCTCATGACGTTTGTATGGTATCTTCAAATTAATAGCCCTTTCCTGTACCCAACAAGTATAAGATTCTGAAGCCAAACACTCGGGTTTTCCTAGGGTGGAAATTCCTCTCTTGTGGACATGACGCCAAGCGTGCACCATCCTCTCTTTGAGCACGGGGTCCTTGTTTTCTTCAAAGAACAGTCCTTCCAAGTAAATGTTATTTGGATTAGCCTCCATAGAGTAACCATGTTAACGACAAGCCAAGGTTGGATTGTAGCTTATACCCCCTTTTATACCAAGAAGAGGTACGTTAGCGAAACCCCCACAGCTAACGATCATGTCTCTGCCCTTGAGTGTCGGATTATACCACTCCAAATCAGTGTTCGTGAGGGACATAATCTTTTCTGACCATAGAAGCCCATCTTTGAGATCCCAGAAGGTTGCCGAACAAGGTAAGTGAGAAATGAACCACTTATATAACAATGTAGCACAACATGTTATCATTCCCCCTTCATGGGAATTCCTTAGGTGTACTGAATGGTAAGCGTCGGCAAGCAGAGTAGGAACCAGATTTCCAAGGATGAAAATTTTGATTGCATTCATGTCGACAAAGTTCTCGATGTTGGGAAACAGAAATAGCCCATAAATGAGTAGAGCCATAACAGCTTCATAGTCCACCATGTTCTTTGTACTGGCATAATGATGGGCTTTCTCCATCAAGAACTTGGCAGGCAATCCGAAAATTCCTCCTTTGATAACCAAGTTAGCTTTGACATCAGACAACTTGAGGTGAGCGACTTCTGCAATGTCTTTCTCCTTAGGTGTCCTTTCCAAACCAGAGTAAGGAGGATCTGAAGTGATGGGAATACCAGCCAAGATAGCATATTCCTCAAGAGTAGGCATTAACTGGTAGTCTGGGAAAGTAAATCAGTGGTACAAAGGATCATAAAACTGTACAAGAGTGGGAAGCATCCCATCTACCATCTTTAACTTCATCAAGGCGAAAATCTTCCCATACTTGCTTCAGAATGTTGATGATCGGCTCACCCAAACTCTTCATATTTTCCAACTTTGGACTAATGAAGGTGTATTTCTTCATTGTCTTTCTTCCAAAATCCATCCTATAAAGTTTGCAAAACAAAATTGAGTTCCTTGAATGTGGCATGATGTATGGATGAATGTATGCAACATAAACACACATAAACAGATGAGTACATATACACACAACACAACAAAGCCTAGGGTCGGAGGTCATGAGCGTGGAGCCATGGTCCACCCATCCCAAGAGGTGTGTACTATAGGTTCTCAGTTTGTAGAACAGGGTTCTAAGAAGTTCCTAGAGTCGACAACCCATCTTTAGGATTTTATCGACTTCCCAATTGCTCGGTAATCAATAAAATTCTCAAGAGAGTCTCGTCTGAGTGTAGTATCGCGTATCAACCATTTAGGATTACTCCCTTATAGTCATCGCACTACATCCTAGATAGGCCAAGTGGGGTAAAAAGGGTAACTAAAGGTCATCAGTATCCCTGGCACCAAGGTTGAAGGTAGTAACGCATTCACGATTGCTCGTTCAACATATACCACTTCCAAGAGGGCCTCAACCGAGTGTGGAACTTCAAGTTAACTCCTTTGGGATTTCTCCCTCGAATTTTCCTTGACTATGTCCATGATCCTAATCAAATGTACTCTCAAGTCCGGGTTAGGACTTATCTCACCACTCAATAATACCATGTCCGCAGAAGGAACCAAACAAATATACAGATATATATACAAATAGTAAGCAAGCATAAATAACATAAGCAAAACAAGGTAGGCTTAACCCTCAAAAATATGGAATCATCCCCAGTGAAGTCGCCATTTCTGTTGTGGTGAGAATCAAATAACAAGCTATTAATTAACTTGCATCACATTTCTTTGAATTCACCACCGACTTTGAGTTATCCAAAGGAAAGGTTCAAGATCGAGAATACCTAAAGGGGGGGAGATCTAAGGTTCGGGGGTTGGTTATACTAAGGGAAGGTATTAGCACCCTTAATATCTATAGTATTCTACAGGAACCTCTTGTTTAGTTTATGTTAAGTTATGTTTGCTTGCTAAGGGTAAGGTAAAGATGTTACCAATGACTATGAGGTCAAGGGCTACCTATGACTATGAGGTCAAGGGTAAAATGGCTATGAGGCCAAGGTGATAATGAGCTATCTATGACTATGAGGTCAGTAGAGAGGCTTTTTTCTATGACTATGAGGTCGATAGAGGATAGCTATAAGGCCAAGGGAGAGGGGCTATGACTATGAGGTCAAAGCTGTGCCTATGACTATGAGGTCAAAGGTTAGATAGCCCTATGACTATGAGGTCAAGAGGGAATCCTATGACTATGAGGTCAAAGGATGGTAATGAGCTTTCTATGACTAGGAGGTCAATAGAGAGACTTTGACTATGAGGTCAAAGGGGGAAGAGCCATGACTATGAGGTCAAGGTTTTACCTATGACTATGAGGTCAAAGTTGAATAGTTTACTCTATGACTATGAGGTCGAAAGGGGATCCTATGCCTAAGAGGTCATAGAGGGAAAGATGCCTAAGACTATGAGGTCCAAGGTAGCAATGAGCTTTCTATGACTTGAGGTCAATAGAAAAACTTTTCCTTTGGAAGGAAGGGGAAGAATAACATCTTGTAAACAAGAGTTATAATGGGGTTGAAATACAATGAAGTATATAAGTTCAAGAATTCCAAACAGTAAGCATTTAATCAACACATGAAGTGAACTTTTAAATGTGAACATAGCAATCAACAAGAGTAAATGATCATGTAAATGTGACAAGTATGGCAGAGAAAACATTCACAATTTGAAGCAAATGCATTTGGAGTCATGCAACTCATCAACAGAGAACAAGGAAACAAACAACATTCTCATAGTTTGGAAACAAAGGCATTTAGAGTCATGCAACTTAGCAATAGAGGTCAGACAACATTCTCATGATGAGGTTTTGTTAAGGTCATGAAACAAAGTTTCACAAATCACAGCATATTCCAAAGAAAACTCACTTTAAAGTCAATGGTCACACAAATAAACCGAGCATGGCAGAAAAAACATTCTCCTATTTTGAAAACAAATACATTTGGAGTTCAGCAACAGAGGTAAAAAAAACAGACAACACCCTAATGGTGAAATTTGTTAAAATCTGGAAACGAAGTTCTAACAAAATTTACAAGTTACAACAATACTTAAAAGACACATTTTTTAACATCTTCCCGAAAAAGAGTTGATTTTTATTTACAAAAAGAAGTCTAAGAAAATAAAATGAAATAATGAATATTTTTATTGCCCTTTTTGAAAATGTTTAGAAAAAGGAAAAATAAATTGCCAAAGCAAAAGGATTGCATAAAATAAATGAACTAAAAAAAAGAAAGAGAAAAAAAAACAAAAAACAAAACCAACAAGGTGGCTCTCGCCACCCTCTTACATGGCTGGCGCCACATGCTATGTGGCTTGCGCCACCTTCTACATGGCTGGCGCCATGTGTCCTCTTTTATTTTTTTTTTGTTTTTTTATGTGGTGTATCATGCTTTTTTAATTTATTTAATGTATTAATGGTGTGGCAAGCGCGATATTTCTAACGTGGCGAGTGCCACTACAAACTTCTTTTATTTTTTTCGTTCAGTTTTCTTTTAAACTCAACACGAATCCAGTTAACGATTAACAAAACAAAACTAACATGTTAACGATTTTATCATAGAAACAAGCAATAAACAGACGATAATGAATATAACAACATGATAACCAAATGGAGCAAAATGATCACAGGATCAGACAATAATGAGATAACAAATATGATAACAGTATGGTGCAAATATGAAACAAATGATCATCGTGTATAAAAGACATAGTGAGATAGAGTGATACCTAGTGGAGAAAGTCCACTGCTTCTTCACCGGTGCGAGTTTCTGGAAGTGGTGGATAAGCTTTCCTTCCTCAAAGATCAACTGCTACAGAGCCAACCTTTCTTTCTTTTGGCTTCTCGGAGAGGATCACAAGTTACTGGTGGTTAAGATAGTGGGTATTGGATGGTTGAAGTGTTTACAGAGGGAATAAAAATGATAAGTTTCATGCAAGCTTTGAAGGTTACTTGCAGAACTTAAGAAATGGAGAAGTGGAGAGATTTTGAGAGAGTTTCTTTGTATTTTTCTCGGTGTTTTTTTGTTTTGTTTCTGTGTGTTTATAGAGGGAATGGAAGGTGGTGAATTCCTTGCAAGTTTTGAGGATTACTTGCAGGATTATGGAAGGGAGAAGTAGAAAGAAATTTTCTTGGTAATTTCTGGTGTGTCGAACAAAGGAGAAGTGGTCTCCTTTTATAGGCAAGCAAAATGGCCTGTGCCTTGGAGATACAATGGGTAATTGACTTGTCCACAGGAGAAAAAATTAGGGTTCGTGTAGCACTCTTTTCAACCGTTGATCTCAATCAACCGTTGATCTCAGTCAACCTTGGAGATTGTTATGAACAAATGCAGCAGAGGACATGGTGCAGGTCTGCTTCTTTCATCCTTTAATATCCATTCCAAAAACCCTTTTTATTGTGCCATGAGAGAGAAAGTAAAAAGAGGTAATAGTAGGAATTGAGAATTACGGATTCTCTTATCATGAACACATGTCTCTTGTGCTGAGCCATTTTATTTCACCAATCTACTATGGGGTCCCAGAAAGCTTTTGGCTTCGTCAGGAGAGGGTGAGCTCAAAGGGGTAGCATTTAGTGACTTCACAAAAATTATTTTACAAGCAAAGCATCTCCAGATTTTTTAAATAATAATACGAGGCATATGAGATGGATTAAGTGCCTAATGCCTTGTTGATACAACTTTACGTGAATACCACTTTAGACTTTCAACTTTATGACCTTAATTCAAATGACAACATTTTTGGACCCCATGGAAATTGGAATAAGTCACATGTCCGTGAACAAAAAAGAAAATGTCACACGAACATTCTTAGAAAATCCTAAGTTACCAAATTTTAAACCTTCCATGACACCAATTTGAGATGTTGCACTTTGGTGAATATTTATTCAAATAAAAATTCTTGCACTCAAAAGAAGGTTTTTTCGAGACTCCTAGGTGGACTCCAAGGATGTCCACCAACACATGGAATGATGTCTCAAGGCTTGGGATCACACTTTGCTTGACATGTAAGGCAATGGTTGACTTGTCTTGATATAACACTTGATTTCTTGTTGAGAAAGATTTCTTGGATGCATGTAGATTCAAATGGTTGCACTTGGAGGCCAAAAGATGTCTTAGGAAGATCTTGTCCTTTTTATGTAAACCCTATTTTTCACAATAAAAAGAAACACTTGCAAAAAAATAAAATGGTTAGTTAACAATGCATACATGATTGAGGTCTAAATGTGGGTGCAAGATAATATGACATCTAAGGGGTAAAATTTGGGGTACAACAAAAGGCTTAGTTGGCCTTCTGATAGATAACTTCTTGGCCCTTCCATGAGATGCTTGAGATGCTGAAGTAGATGATTAACCCTTCTTAATTGGTTGTTTTGCTGCCCTTCCATGAGATGCTTGATATGCTTGGGATGTGTTACTTGGTCCATGTGTTGTTTGATGGGATACGTGGTTGCCTCCTTGCGAAGCTTGTGTTAATGGTTGTTGGGATGACTCCTGAGATGGTTGTTAGGATGACTGCTGAGATGGTTGTTAGGATGGCTGCTGAGATTCATGAGTGACTCCTTGTGAAGCTTGTGTTGATGGTTGTTGGGATGGCTATTGAGATGGCTGCTGAGATGGCTGCTGGGATGGCTGCTTAGATGGCTTCTCAAATATATGCTCATCAGACATCCTAAAACATGAACATATGATCATCAGACATAGTTGTTTGAAAAACTTCATCAGACATAATATTAAACTTAGGTTAAGTTCATGTATCTTACCTGACAAGCCAGAGGTTTATGTATGAGCTGGTTTTCTCAATTTTCCTTCTTATGTTTGGTAACACTTCAACATCTGCCATGTTCTGAAATCTCAACATGTTTGTTGCCCATCTCTCCATCATGTATGTCCTTATTTATTCCATCATGGTTATCAATGGCTTGGCTCTAGAATCCAGGATTACACTATTAAATGCCTCAGACATGTTATTCAGAACAACATCACATTTGTTTTGTGTCTTGAAATATGATCTACTCCAGAATATAGGTGGGGTGCTCATCATATGCTTGTAGGCATCTACATTGACATCCTTCATTCCTTTCATCTCTCTTTCTCAGGCTTGGTAGTATGTTGACTTTGTTGCCTTCCAAATGATTTCCTTCAACATCTTGCCAGGATATCTTTTCCTAAAATTGTTATAGAGATGTCTAACACAAAATCTTTGCTCAACTCTAGGTAGCAGTTCATCCATGGTAGGTAATAATCCCTATGCAATCAGTTTTAAAAACACATAAGCATAACAAGAAAGAACATAAGCATAACAAGAAAGAACATAAGCATAACAAGAAAGAACATAAGCATAACAAGTATTGAACATAAGCATAACTGAAATAACACAAGTATACCTTTTGTTGGTCAGATATAAAAGTGTATCTGAGGCATTTTTCTCTCCCACCAAGATCATCAATAAGCAGCTCCAAGAACCATGTCCAGCTATCCTTATTTTCACTTTCAACTACTGCAAATGATATTGGTAGCATTTGATCATTTGGATCTCTACCTATGGCTGCCAATATTTGACCTCCACATAGCCCTTTCAAAAAACATCCATCAAGGCTAATGAAATGTCTTCATAATTTGAAGCTTTCCTTACAAGCTGCAAAGAAAATGTATAGCCTTCTAAAATGGGTTCTTTGATCATCAATACCCCTTTGTGTAGGTTGGACATTCAGTTTCATAGTAGATCCTGGATTTGATCTCAATAACTCATGGCAATAGTCATAAATCCTTGTATAATCCCCTAGGAAATAACCATCAACCATGTCTCTAGCAGTAAATCTAGCTCTTATGGCTTTAGTCTTATTGACCCCTACATTCCACTTCTTTTGTGATTTTTCCTTTACGTCCTTAAGCTTCAATCTAGTGTTGGTTTTCAATGAATTCTGTAGCCTTTTGCTTAACCATTTCACACTCATCATCTTCACATTGTACTCCCTACTGCAACTATGACTGTCTATTATCTTCTTTAGTTGCCAAGAATCCTCATTAAGTAACTTAGCACAGTAAGCTTCCCACTCACAACCATCCTTACACCTAACCCTAACTCTAACCTTGTCATTTTTAATGAACTTCAGGTTCCTGCCAAATTGGACTGCATATGAGGTTATAGCTTCCTTGAAATCAGCTTTGGTAATAAAGTACATTCCAACCTCCCATTTGTAATTGGACATGTCTTTTTGTAACTTGAACATGGGTACTTTTTTCTCCTCACTCAACTACTATCATCACTATCACACCCACTTTGTAAATCATCACTTCATTATCACTACCTTTAATCTCATCTTTGTTTTCCTGCCACTTTTCTTTACCTTTTTTTCTATTCCCCTCTTGGTCATCATCTTCATTCACATAATCAATTAAATTATCCCATTGTTCCTCATCCAAATCATCATCATACTCATCTGATTCATCATCAAATGCTACCTCCATTGCACTGTCATAGATGAAGCTTTCATCCTCACTATCATCATAACTAAATACATCATTGACCTCACCACCACCTTGTCCATTATCAACATTTCCATCAGTTTCCATAACAACATTTTCACTAATAACTTTTTCCCTAATAACATTTTCCCTCACATCATTTTCACTAACAACATTTTCCAATCCTGCAATTTCACTAACAACATTCTCCCTAACAGCATTTCCTTTGCACTATTCTTACCACTACCATCACCTTCCATCAGCTCAGTTTCCTTCAAACCCCCATTAACTACTTCCTCATACATTGCAGCGATGACTTGTTCAGTTTCATCCACATTTTCATTTTTCTCTACAACTATTTCATCAACAAGACCATCATAGTAATCAGGTTGTGACAATGTGTGTTGAATATAATTGTCAACACTAAGATGCACCCTATATAGAGATCAGCAATCTCTAGAGCACCTTTGTCATCAACCAACAAGTTCATCCCAAAGGTTGGATCCCTATAATATAGCTTCTCAATCGAATTGTACCCTAAATCCTTAAAACAACCTAACAGTTCAAAATAACTCCATCTAACACTATCTATTTTCAACTCAGCAACCTGACCCCCTTCGTACAAAATCATTTCTTCATCAACAAATTCACCACTGTGGAGGATTTTCAAGTTCAAATACTCAGCCATTTCAAACTATATCCTATGTCCTAAAAAGACGCGCAGAAAAAAGAAATATTTCAGTTCAATCACTAGAAGCAAGATTTCAGTTCAATCACTAAAACCCTAAAACGAACAAAGTAGAAATATTTTCACTTCAATCAGTAGAAACCATACCTGGTTGTCTTCGATATCAACTTGAAGAGTAGAGATTGCTTCAAATCGGAGCTGAATCACCTTCAACATGCAACAATGGTTGCGCTAGGGTTCCACCAACTTTACTTCTTTTCCTCCTTCTGAAGAATGGCTTCGATTCAGTTTCCATTTCTTTTTTAGGCATTCCAATTCCACATGGCATCCACATGGCACGACTACTCACACATCAGCCCCACGTGTTCGCCAATTGTACAAACCCATTGACTTTGACTAACGGTGTTGACAGTAAGGACTAACGTGGCACCATTGAAAAACTTAAGGGATCACTTTGGAACTTTTTAAAATTAAGGGACCAAATTGGACCCATAGGTAAACTTAAGGGACCAATTTAGGTATTTTGCCTATAAAATATTACCAAAACATGAACATCTACATAAACTTACACAATTACAACATGTTTGTTCTACATGTTAAGCAATAAATGATAATGAAAGAATACTTACAAACTCTAAACTTGCAAGTGGATGAAGAAGAGATAGAGGTAAAATTTTGTTGGGTGTAGAGGGATGATTGTTGATGTGGTTGCGAAGGTGATGATGAATAGTGTAACAAATGGTGTGTTTAGGTGATATTTGTGTTTGTTTTTTTTGGCTGAATTTGAACTCTCTAAACCTCACTTTTGCAAGTTTTTGTCCTTCTCAAAACACATGTTAGTTTCTCTCCTCCCTTCTCCAAAAACCAGACTTCTCAATTTATAAGCAAACTTTGAAGTTTTTGACCAATGAATCAAGTATTTGCATGACTTTCTAGGATCTTGGTTGTATGAAGGTGGTGAATAGGGACATCCCTTGTTATAAATATGGAAAGAAAAGTGGTGAAAATGTTTTTTTTCTAATGAAGAAAAGTGGGATATGGAAAGAAAAGTGGTGCAAAGGTGACGAGTGAATAGTACCACTATTAAAATAATATTATTTTGAATTTTTGTTTTATTTATTTATTTATTTATTTATTTATTCTTACTTTTTAAATTATATAATTTTTTGTGAAAAATAATGTTTTTAGTGCAAATGGACCTAATGCTAATGGGTTAGACAAAATGTGAATCGATTAAATGCACCTCCTTTTTTTTGTAATAATAGAAATTTCTTTTTTTTTTCAGAAAATGAAATGATACTATTACTATTTTTTAAAATATATATATATATATATATATATATATATATATATATATATATATATATATATATATATATATTTTTTTTTTTTTGGATGATAAAATAAAATATTAAATCAATGCATGTATAATTTGAAATATACACGAATAAAATTGAGTGCTACAATACTAACATTAAATAATTCTCTTTTTAAAAAATAAATCAGTAAAATTATATAAATAATCAAGAAATTTAATACTTCCAACAATTTTCTTAACTCATGTAATTTATTCTATATTTAAGATGGATATAATATTTTTTTTCTCTCTTTTTATAAATAAAATAAATTTATATGAGTTGATTTTTAACTTTCAATTAACATCACTCTAAACAATGTCTACATTACAATGCCTTCAACAAAAAAAAAAAAACAAGAAAAGGGACAATATGGTTTAAGTTAAACAATACTACAAGGAATCCTAAGAGTCATTCAGTTAGGTGTTGCATGAAAATTGAATATATCTAAGTTGACAAAGAATTTGTACTTTTGTTTTTATTGATTTGTATTGTCTTTTTCATTTGAAGATGTTGTTAGCGTGAAGTAAATGGTTTGGTTGACATTTTAAACAATTTTGATTATTTGGAGGACTATGACACAAGCTCGTTTTAATTAAGTTAGAAAATTTTTTTTGAAGAGGCCAAATTAAATATATTATAACACAGCACCAGGAGTGCTAATATACACCATATTACAGTTTGAGACCAATATGAACGGAGCCATAAGCCAAATTTGTGGCATAACCTCCTGCATGTGCTAATAAGCCAGCTTAGACCAGAATACGAAGCACCTAATGCTAATACAATCTACCAGGACCCAAGCTACAAGAACCAAAAGCACCAGCACAAATGAGACAAAAAGGACTTAATATCCCATGTACCAACACAAACCCCAACACCAACAGCTAAAGCTACACCCCAACATCAGGGGCAACCAAAAAATCCAACTACCAGAAGAAGCAAGAGATATATATAGCAGCACATCCATCCAATTTCTATCAACATGCCAACAGCTAACCACAGTTCAGGACCGCTCCCAAGAAAATCGTTCCAGCGGCCTTCGAGACTGCCCACCAACAAAAAAAAGGCTAACAATAGAACACTGGCCAATGATCAACTATCCAACCTCCACCAGAATTGGAGAAGCAGATCCACTAACTGGATAAAATCCACCTCTACAAAACCAACCAACCAAGCCTCAACATTCACACCACCTACAAGACAACGATCCACACTACAGTGATACCAGAGCAACATTAGAACCCACCTAACAAAAACAAACCAGGTCCACAGAGCACCAAGAAGCCTACAGGAAAAGATGCAACCCGACACAAATAGCCTGCAGACACAAATCCTAAATTCCATAGCAGCATAGAACCTATATAAGACCATTTAGATGTCTATGGCCATGATAGTACACCGCTAGGCCCCCAGAACACCACAGCAGAATTACTCTTCAATTAGGCCTAGAGTTGCCCTTTGATTCAACCACCAAAGAGATGATATTGGATTCAGATCTTTTCCTCTCACTTTTAACCAGTTCCAGGCCAACAATTTAACCTTTTCTACCATAATTTCCGAGTCGATATTCTTATTCTGAAACAGCCTTTCGTTCTGAGTTTTTCAGATTATCCAAATACACGCGAATCAAATCACTTTTATCTTGGAACTATCTTTCAGATCACTTGTCAGAAGCCCTTCAAACTGGTTCAGGTGGGGAAGACAATCTTTCTGAAACGCAGTGTTTATATTCAGCCACCGACTAATTTTATACCATACTTCTGCCAAGATCGGACATTCAAAGAAAATATGATGCACCGATTCTTCTTTCTCGCACCCTCCTATGCAGTCCCTAGAGCCTATTCCACTTACACCTCTCTTAGCCAGATTATCTTTAGTAGCTATTCTATTCTGAATAATCCTCCAGACTAGGCACGACACTTTAAACGGAACTGATTTATGCTAGAATTTTGCCCACTCCGGATTAGCAGGATTTTCTGTTTGAGAGTTCAATCCAATATAAATTTCCTTAACCGAATACTTAGATCACTGAAGCCACTCCCCTAAGTTCAGGTTTGAAATGCCTTTCCACCAAATTGAACTGTTACTGTCGAGTTTCACTGATCTGTCACTTCTGGTCCGATACCTGCTAACCGGTGCTTTGAACCAGATTCCACATCTCTCAAATTTTACCTTCCAATCCCATTTTCCAATTAAAGCCAAATTGAATTCTCTCAGTTTTCTAATGCCTAGCCCCCCCTCTTTTAAAGGCCTGCATACTTTATCCCAGTGTACCCACTTAATTTTTTTCTCTCCCTCACTCCCACCCAAAAGGAAATTCTTACAAATAGATTCGAGTTTCGAAATGATACCTGCTGGGGCCTTGAAGAATGAGAGGAAATATACTGGGAGCGCCTGAAGCACTGATTTTATGATTACCACACGACCCCCCGACGACAAATAATTTCTCTTCCAGTTCGATAATCTAGATCTCACAGCTTCATTCACTAGCTGCCATGTTACCAATATGATTGGGTTTGCACCAATTGGTAGTCCCAAGTTAGAATTGATGTGAACTTTTCTACAGCTAAATCAAAGTTTTTATAATGTCAAAAATAAGTGAAAATTAATACTAAACTTCTTAGGTTTTTTTTTTATAAGCAAGCAATATTATTTAGATGGGTGTTAGGGGTACTCCAACTCAAATATAAAAGCTATCAATTACAAGAATTCATAAGGATGAATAAACCATTCATAGTAATTACAAACGATTCTACTTTTCGACATTAATGCTAACCAACACCAAGACATTAGGAAAATTCGATGGAAAATAACGTCTGGATTGCCGACTTCACCATTAAAGATGATTTGATTCCTAGAGAACCAAATACGCCTACAAGTAGTAAACCATAGCAAGCAAGTTGTTTGAATATAAAAATTGCTCCTAAGCCTTACAAACCATTCCAAATAGAAATTAACACAATCCTCTTCAAAGAAATTGTTCTGGACTGGGCCTAAGGCTAACCCACCGTCGGGCACGGCCCAACCCAACTCCTCGTCGAGGAGGGTCCAATTGAGATCCAGCCCATCTGCACGCCTGAGGGCTATCACACGTCTCCCCCACGAACTCCACGTGCCCCTCGTGCGGGGACACATCATCAGGAAACTACCCACTTCCGAAAGAGTTGGTCAGCCCGCCTTTCGAAGATCACGTGGCAGTTGATCCAGGGCAAAGACCACGTGCTGGTCTTCCCCATGCCACGTGAGCCCTGGAAGTTACTTGTATTGGGCCTTGAGATCCAACCCAATGCAAAGTAACCGTTGGCCCTGCACTGGGGGCACATTATAAATATTTGTCGCAACTGCGAAAATCAACCAGCGGAAAAAATAGAAGAGTCGCCACCGAACGTTATTTATCCCTACAGGGGAAAGGAAACGATCGAAGAAAACCTAAAGAAAGGAAAGACATAGTCGTCGCAACCATAACCTGGGTTCGGGAGTCGGTTACGCGAGAGGAAGGTATTAGCACCCCCTCGCGTCCATCGTACTCGATGGGATCCACACTTGTTGTTCTGGTCAAAGGGTGTAGGTATCTAAATCTCCATTGCTAACTGGAAAGGAAAAGAATGAGAAACAAAGAAGAGGGGAGAAAAGCGCGAAAGGTGACTCGATAGGACTTTTCCGTTCTAGGCCTACGTATTCCCTCGAGAGTGGGAAACTCAGAGTCAACATAGTTCGGAGGACTACTGGTGAATGGGGGAAGGTTGCTCGCCAAGACATTGTCGTCTTGTGCCTGCTTATCCTCAATCGGACGAGAGAGAGGAAATCAGAGCAGTCGTAGTTCGACCTACGGGTGGCCTTTTGTTTAGTGTTTTTTAGGTGGACGACACTAGCGTTCGCGTTCTAGCAGTTTAGGTGTTGCCGCTTGTTGTGTGGAGTCTTACGTGTTTATCTGTTTGCGGTAGAGTGGAAATAGCGTGTCCTTATGATTAGAGTGAGTGAGATGAGAAAAGAATCCCACAGGAAGATGATTAATTTATTTATGTCTTTTAGAAGAGGTGTTTTGATTTGTTTTGTTTACGATATGTATCGTGTTAAATACTATGACATAGGAGCGAATACTTTGCAAGGTCGCCCCCAACGGAATGTTTGCAAAGCACCCTAGAAGAGTAAAGGAGACCTTCACTAATCATTCCCCATGTGCTGAAGGTTCGTGGCGCACTCCACATACAATATTTGTTAAGTGTTTTTTGCTTTTTTCTTTTAGAGAGAGAAGAGAGACTCAAATGGTTAAAAGAAAAAGTCTAAGGGGATCTTCATCCTAGAAGTTGTCATGCAATGTTTGATCCTATAGTTGGGATAAGGGAATTTCTACCTATGTTAAACCACCTAATGTCTTTCCTACTTTGAACCTAATCCAAAATTTGATTCAAGCTAGGAATCCTAAGGGAACATAAGATCATACACAAGTAATTATTTGATGATTCAATCACAATTCAAAGAAGTAAAGAAGAGTAAATGTGATGAAAGAGAAGTCTAAGTATTGATGGCAATGTAAAACGATACAAGTATCCATGTAATTCAAACCAAGCTTAACTATTGGATAGTTGAAAGAAATATGCAAAACAATGCACTTATGCTCATGCAAATGTCTTAAGACTACACTAGGAGTAATGTCAATCACTTAACAAAAGGAAATGAGTCCTAAAGGGGTGAGAACCTACATAGGTCAGTCTGTAGCATGCGATTTTTGTCAGTGACGCGACCACCTTATCGCCATGGGTTTCTCCTCACTGCCATGGTAGGAGGAGTGGGGTGATACTTTCTGATTTCTGATTTCTTGCACGCGAATATTTAACTGAACAAACGCTTAAAGAGATTCGGGGAGTTCGGGGTCATGTTATACAATGGGGAGTTGTTAGTTACCCATCATATATATGGTTATCCATAGGTTGTTAGCATTAGGTTCTGCTTTTATACTTGATGGTGTTTATCTATTGTGAGTTGGGAAAGTTTCTTTGTTTTTTTGGGAGATATGAGAGAGAGTTTTTGATGATTTTGGTGAGGTATCGGACCTCGTTTTTGATTGGTGTGAAGGTACTAGACCTAAAGTTTTGATTGGTATGCTCGCTAATATTTCGCAATCTTATGCCTACGTATTCCCGTTTAAAGAAATAGGGAAATCAGAGCAATCGTAGTTCCTCCTATTCTATGGGAGGAAAAAGATGTTTTGGCGTCTTGTTCAAAGCCCAAGATTGAAGCTAAAAGGTTGAGTATTTGTGTCTTGTTCAAAGCCCAAGATTGAAGCTAAATGGTTTGACTGAGAGAGAAATTGTCATCTCTAAAAGGAGACATCTCATCTGTTTATCACAACTGTTGAGTGACTATTATAAAGGAGGATTACTTTAACTGGGATATGAGAATCCAGCAATGCCATAATTTCCTTTATAAGGGATTTGTCCTGAAGGAGAAAACTTTAACTCAGTGTTGAGCAATGCCATTTTTCCTTAGGAATATTTCATGCTAAGAGAGGGAAAGTGGTGTGGATGTAAATAATCCAGAGGCTTGCCGCTTACAGCAATTAGATGGAAGAGGAAATTTACCAGGATAAGAGATGGACGACAAATTGGATATTTGAATCAACAAGTGTGCCATTTACAGCAGTTATCTGGGATTAGGGTTTGTTTTGAACGTCTGTCTTGATGTGTGATAACATAGAGAAATGTCTTCCTACAGAGAGATTTTGATTTCCTCTGAGGGGATGTTGATTTTTGTGTGCCTTCCTCAAAGCCCAAGGTTGAAGCTAAGAGATTGATTGACTCCACTGGGGAAGTCCTTATACAAATCCTAAGAGGAGGTTGGAAAGGTTGACTCAACAAGAGAGTGTTTATCTGTCTTGTACAAAGCCCAAGATTGAGGCTAAAAGAGACTGACACTTTTGGGGCATCATTATACAAAGCCTTAGAGGAGGCTAAAAGTTTGACTTTTCTGGGGAAAATATTCTGTCTGTCTTGTACAAAGCCCAAGATTGAGGCTAAAAGGGATTTTGATTCCGCTAGGGAGGGTTTGTATGTGTCTTGTACAAAGCCCAAGATTGAGGCTTAAAAGAAGACTGACTTTGTGGAAAAGAAATCTTTATCTGTCTTGTACAAGGCCCAAGATTGAGGCTAAAATGAGACTGACTCAACTGAGGATTTTTAGGTGTCTTGTACAAAGCCCAAGATTGAGGCTGAAAGAAGTTTTACTCTGCTGGAGAGTATTATCTGTCTTGTATAAAGCCCAAAATTGAGGCTGAAAAGAGGATTGACTCTGCTTAGGGAAATTTTTATGGTGCCTTGTACAAAGCCCAAGATTAAGGCTGAAAAGAGGATTGACTCTGCTTAGGGAAATTTTTATGGTGTCTTGTACAGAGCCCAAGATTGAGGCTAAAAAAGGTTGACTCAATAAGACAGTGTTGAACAGGGTGATTGACTCAACAAGAGACTTTGAAAAGGTTAGCTCAGCTGGGGGAAATTATTGTACAAATCCCAAGAGGAGGCTGGCTATGCTGAGTAAAGGAAGGATCATTATACAAAGCCTAAGAGGAGGCAAGTTTCTGCTGAGGATTATTGAGATCCAGAGGCAGGTCCAAATGGGGAAATCAACTCTTGCTGAGGGTTTACAGAAGAGTTGAGATATCAGATGCCATGAGGTTCTGATTTGGGATAGTGTTATACTGATGATAAGTTGATCCTGGCTAGGGGAAACTTAAGGTGAGAGTTTAAAGATTGAGTTTTGAAAACCTATAGAGGTTTCAACTCTACTGGAGATTGGTTGAATGACCAGGGTTTTTCCTGTGTTTATAAGGAACTTAAGAATGTCTTTGAGACCCAAGAGGGGATTAGACTGTCCAAGTCTACTAGTATGAAAATGTTTATCTTTGTATGATGCCCAAGAGGAGGCTGGTGTTTTAAGGGATGATAATCAACCCTAAATTGGTCTGAGGTTTTGACTCTGGAAAGACTGCTCTAACAAAGGATGACTAAGTTTTGTCCTATACCTTTAAGAGGTCTTTAGGGTCCTTGTATTAAGCCCAAGAGAAGGCATGAGAACTTCTAAGAAGCCGGAGGGTCCTTGTATAAAGCCCAAGAGGAGGCGGGGATGCTTTTAGGAAGCCTGTGGGTCCAAACCTAAGAAGAGTTCAAGAAAAGTTTCACCGGGAATAATCTTTTCTTTTGTGAACAGTTCTAGGGTTTGAAGAAATTCAATAGAGGTTTCACCGGGAATTAATCTTCTCTGGGGAAATGAACTTCTTTGACAATTTTCTAATAGTGACAGTCTGAGAAAATTTTCACCGGGAATAATGCCTTTCTCTTTGTTCCATATTGTTTAAGCCCAAGAGAAGGCAAGACTGTATCTGGAAATCCTATAGGGATCTAGTTTTGAATGTATTTAAGAGTGACAAACTGGCTTTACCTAGTTCTAGACCTAGTTGCCAGGGAAAACTCTAAGCAGATATACAAGTATATATACAGTTGATATATGACAAGTATTTAAACGGATATGAAAGAAGGACTTACAGGTGAGCAAGCTACCAACAATACAATTATATATATATATATGAAAGCAAGTAATTGAAAGCTGATAAAACTTACAGGCGAACAAGCTTCCATTGTAACAGCTGTATGGTTAGTTGTTTAAGAAATTAAAGAAAGTTTTGATAACAACTATGGATTTGAACCTAAATCAAAAGGGAAGTTGTTTTTGAAAAGGTTGTTGGGGCTTATACTCGAGGAGAGGCCCAGATGAAAAACAATAATTGTACCGTTGTTTTGTAAACTGTATTGGGGATTATACAATTACTGAGGCCCAAAGAGGTTTTCTGTGCAAAGGGATGGGTCTTACAACTCAAGGAGAGGCCCAAAGTGTTTGAAAAAGAAAAAAAATGGGACTTACAACTCAAAGGCAGGCCCGAATGATTTTGCTTTGAAATGGCGATCGAGTCGAGGTTTTTGAAATAGCAATGGGTCTTATACAATGAATGAGGCCCAAAAAGGTTTTGGTTAAAATGGGGTTGGGTCTTACACTCTATTAGAGGCTCAAAGTTTATTTTTGTACAAGTGATGGGGCTTACAACTCTAGGAGTGGCCCATAGAAAGACAGTGATCGCACCGTCGTTTTGAAAACTGTACTGGAACTTATACAATGACTGAGGTCCAAAATTATTTATGTACAAAGGGGGTTGGGTCTTACACTCTATTAGAGGCCCAAATTTTTGAAAAAGAAAATAAATGGGACTTACAACACAAGGGTAGGCCCAGAGGTCTTTGTTTAAAAGGCGACGATCGCGCCGAGACTTTTAAACTCGTATCGGGACTTATACAATGACTGAGGCCCAAAAAGATTTATATTTACAAAGGGGTGGGACTTACACTCTATCAAGAGGCCCAAAGATGTTTGAAAATATTTGTTAGGGTGATAATGATCAAAACCCTAATTTTTGGTTTTTTTAAATGTATTTTAATTGAATAAAACATTCAATTAAAATAATCAAACTTGTAAAAAAATTTTGATGTTGGATTTATATTTGAAAAATCATGCTTCATTCATGGGATGATTTAAAAATCATTTGAATTTTGCCAAATCAAGAGAAAGAAATATTTTTAATGTTTAAAAACAAATAAAAACATAATTCTTTGCAAAAATACTAAATATATGAAATAAATAATATTTTTGTGAAATTTTCATGGAATAAAATATTTTAACATTTTTGTGAATTTTCAAAAAAAGAAGCAATAAAAAATAATTAAAATTGAGAGAGAAATTAATTTTTCAATTAATTAACAAAAACATGAAAATATTGAAAATATAGCAAAAAAGAGAGAGGTAGAAAAAAAGGTCTGGGTGGGGTTTGAACCCACGACCTCTACAAAAAAATACATGCGCGCTACCATTGGGGTGGTGAAACATCCGTGTATTAAAACCACCCCATAAATACATAAGGGGTGCCAAGTTTTCAGGCCTGGCCAAGGCAAGGCAAGGCAAGTTTTGGCAATTTACGTGAAGCCTCTAACTTTCTCATTTCTCCATGGATTGGGACAAAATTTAGGTGCTTCTGACCTAAAATTTCACCAGGAATCCAATGGTGCCCTTAGTTTTTTCAAATGAGGTCCCTATTTTAAAACCCGATAGTGGTTTTGAAATAGGCAAAAATTTGCATTTTCTATGCTAACACATCATACACACACTAATAGCATGGCCAATTGGTTCAAACACAACATATATAACATGTATGAGATGTTTATGATCAGTGGACTTCAAAGCAATGCATAATTCAAAGAGTTCAAGTTGTCATGCACTTACCTCTTGGAGCTTTTTGTGCTATCTGCCAAGTTCCTTGTGCCAGAAGTAATTTGATGCTTTGGACACAATCAATTGATCCCTTAGAAGCTTTTAGGATGATTTGAACCGGCTGGAATCTTCAGGAACAAGTTTTGGCACTTTCTTGCAAAAGGGGCAAAAGTGACCAATATGGCAACTCTCTCAAATGGTGTTCCAGATGAGGGGAACCATTTAGGACAGTTTAAGGATGATATTTGAAGTGTGTTTGAGGCTTTGTTTGGTTTTGGAAGTGACTGAATCAAGGCATGGCTTGGAAAATGCAGAAAGTCCAATTTTGAGGTTTTGGATGTGGACTTTTTTATTTTGGTGTTTTAAGTCACAAGTGAGTGTTTGAACAACTTAGATATGACATATTGGATGTGTTTGGATCATGAGCTATGGTGGAATTGCTCTCTAATTCAAAAACTCAGAGTTACCTTGCAAAAGAAGGCATTTTGGATTAAAGAAAGAGATTTTGAGGAAAACAAGTGTTGTAGTGCTTTGGTGTACTCAAACTGATCACAATTGAGCTCTATTTATAGTGTTTCAAGTTGGTTTTGGCATCAATAGTGAATGGCAGCTGCAGCAGGCCTTTGGCCAATGTTGAGCAAAAGGAATCTCAAGTCTCCTCTAGCCATTGACTCGAGGTTAGGGCACAGGCCTATGGTCCTTTGATTCAGAGCTTATCCTTGACTCATTCAGTTAGGAATGTGTCAGTCCATGCCACTTTGGTGCATCTATTGAATGCTTGGAAACAAAATTGGAGTCTTGGCACCTTTTTAGCCTTTTTAGGTTTGTTATGGCTAAGTATAGATTCTTGGACTTTGGAGGCTTGGGGATCAGATCATTCTCCTTTTGTTTTATCCTCAGATGTGCCCAAATGGATGACAAGGCCTGGATTTGCTCAATTTTGTCAAATCGAGCAAAACACCCAATTCTGCCTTGCCTAGGGCAGTTGGAAATGGTGATTTTGAGGGATTCATATCTCCTTGCTCAGGTTGAGTTATGGGAGGCTCTTGTGCTTTTTAGAAAGCACTCATATGATACAAAACATGTGTGATCATAGTTTGTTTTGAAACTATTTGGATCCCATTGAAAAATCCTCATGAACATTAATGTTCAAGGCTGGTAACTTAGGCAGATTTTCACTAAGTGTTGGAAAAAGTGACATTTTCATGTTTTTTGTGATTTTGATCAATCCATAACTCAAAATCCATAAAGAATTGGAGTCTCAGGTAGTTGAAGCTTTCATAGAGTGTAGCAAGACCTACAAATCTAGCTTTGGATCACCCAAAATGGTTGCTTGGATCTCAAGTTATGGTCCTTGGAAGTTGGTACCAAAACCACTTTTATTCCATAACTTAGAAAAATTTTGGTTTCTCAAGGTTGCCCCTTTTGCAAGAAATCTCACTTTTCTTGATTTTTCTTGATGGATGATGATCAATATCATACATTGACATTATTTTTGACTTAGGGGAACCATATTTGTGAAAAATTCCAAAAAGTCAAACTTGATTTTGTGCACAGTTGACTTTTTATCGGATGAAATCCAAACTGTGCAATCCTTTGTGAAATCAAGTCCTTGACCTAAATCAAATCTAATGTGTGAATTCCATAGGTGTTATAGGGTGTATTGAATCATTTCCCAAGGTTTGGAAGCATGTCCTGGTCAAAAGTCAAAGATACAGTTGACTTTTTTCCTCGAAACCCTAATTGTGGTTCAGATGAAATTGAAACTTGTGAATCAAGCTTCTTGGGTCAATCCTTTGTTGCAAATAGATCAATGTGGTGTATTGGAGGCCCTCAAATCATGTCTTGAGGTCTTGGCTCATGCTTTGTCCCAAAAGTCAACTTAGGGGTGAATTAGGTCAAGAAACCCTAATTCTTGATTTTTTTGTGAATGCATCCCCTGAGGCTAAGTTGACTTGATGATTGGGTCCATGAGGTCCATTGGAGTATCTTAGGTTATGTTTTTAAGCATTGGCTCATGCCCAGAAGAAAAATTCCATCTGGAGGCCTTGGTCGACCAAAACCCTAATTTGGTGAGACTAGCGATCTCAAGGCTTGATCCACTTGGAATGCTGCAACTTTGTGCTTGATTCTTGATGTGGGAGTCCTCTTGATCCTATGTGGGTGTTTGAGAGGTTAGACAAGTTGAAGATCATGTCATTTCTTGATTGATCCTTTGTCTAAGTGCTCTGAGAGGGCTTGAAACCCTAATTCTTGATTGTGGTGAATGCTCAACCATCTTTGAGGAGATTGATGAGGCATGGAGGTACATCCATATTGTGGTAATGATTTTCACAATGATGGGAAATCTTAGTGGTCAAAATTTGGGGTATGACAGATGCCCCTATTTAATCTTCTTGGACCCGAAGGTGTGAGTGGCGAAGGTATTCGGGCATTTGGGGTACAAGAGGATTAAATATCGGAATACCCGAAATTTTGATGGTGGTTATGAATGGTAATTTGCTCATCTATCTTCTTTTGCTAAGCAATGATACTTAGAAAAGGGTAAACTTCCCCTCGATCCTGGTCTTCATCCACGGAACTGGTCACAGTTTCTGAAATAAACTTCCGCTCGATCCTGGTCTTCAGCCATGAAACGGGTCTCAGTTTCTGAAATAAACTTCCCCTCGATCCTGGTCTTCAGCCACAGAACGGGTCTCAGTTTCTTTTGAAATAATATTTCCCTCGATCCTGGTCTTCAGCCATGGAACTAGTCTCAGTTTCTAAAATAAACTTCCCCTCGATCCTAGTCTTCAGCCATGGAACTGGTCTAAGTTTCTTCTTGTCGAGGTTCTTCCTTGACAAGGGACGTTATGTGTAGCGGTTTTCGTCAAACTTCTCGCCGAGTTTACTGGGGGAGACGCCATTTGATTTGAAAAATTTGATGTCAGACTTGCTGGGGGGACCCATTTGTCTAAGTTGTAGAGGTGTGCAAACTTCTCTGTTTGGAGATGCCATTTGTTGACTCTACTAGGGGAAAATGAGTCTCTTGAAAGACTACTTTCTGCTCGGGGATATTACATCATACTTTTCTTCGAGATCTTCATGGAGAAATGCCATATGACGTTATCCACTTTTGAGGTGCTGATGACTTCATTAACATTGACTTTCTGGAGAGAAAAACCAATGTGTTGCTGAGAGTCTTTATTTGCAAGGCTTTCTCTGGGGATTTTCCTTTATCCTGGAAAGCGAAGATATCATCTTCAATGGTGAAGAGTGACATTCCAAAAAGTGTCGGTCGACTGTCTTCTTGTTCTTCAGAGGTTCAGGTTATCAGAGTGGTCGAGGACCGGCTCTAATCCAGAAATAAACTGGGGGAGAGAGATTGTTCAGACGCTGCATTTCCTAATGAGGAAAGGACTGACAACTCGATTGAGAAGACTTTTATCACTTGGGAATAAGACTGACCAGAGTGATAGTGATGCAATATGAATATGAGTATGAATCAATAATGCATGATGTATGTATGTATATGCTGACAAAACTGACGTGACATACAGACTAATGGATGAACACGATTGGATACTCGACCACGGTGGGGGATGAAAAGTATCACTGTTCCAAGATAGCAATCATGCCTTGCTTATGAAAGACGGTCCCTGTAGGGAGAAAGAATTGTCAATCGGTCTTAAGAGGTAAGAACTCTACCGGGGATGTCTGATGGAACATGGTCTCTGACACAGTTAATCCTTCATTCAAGCGTACTGGTTTAGAAGGAGTACTTTGATTCTGCACTTTGAGGTTCAACCACCTTCGAAGAAGCGATCAATGTTCTTTCGATGTTCAACAGTCAAAAGAAATTGCCATCTTTATTTAAAAAGCAGAACAGTTTTGACAAGTAAATTCATTTTTGTTTTATTTCAAGAATCATTGATCATGTTAAAAATGTCATTCTGTAAAGCTAAAACAAATAAGAATTGCAAACAAAAGCACTAGGGCTCAAATTTTATTGATAGGATGGAAATCAACCAAGCGCGTGATCCCATAGAGTATTTACAAAGTTAGAAAATGGTAATTTAAGGGAAAATGGGCTACATTAAAACATAACGACCGTTATCCTTCTACCAACTTTGAATTCTGGACATCCTGAGCTTCTGTCGAAGATGACCTTGACTGGAGTTTTCCTGATGGATGGCATTACTGCTTGGGATTTAACCTCGTCGAACGTAGTTACTTGCCATTAATCCCTAACTTTTGCCTGGATTGTACTTTGAGATTTCTAATCCATCGGGATGATTTTTTTTTTGCTTATGTCTCTAATTTTTTCTTGGACCGCCCTTTCGGGTTTTCAATCCACCGAGACTTTTTTTTTGTTTAGGCGAAATATTTCTTGACTACGTCAATATTCGTGGGATAGGTAAACTCCTCTCCATCCATGGCTGCGAGTCTCAAGGCGCCGCCTGAGAAGGCTTTCTTGACCCCATAGGGGCCATCGTAGGTCGGAGTCCATTTGCCCCGGGAATCAGTGATGAATGATTGTATCTTCTTGAGCACAAGGTCTCCTTTCCTGAGACACGGGGTCAGACCTTTTTGTCAAATGCTTTCTTCATTATTTGCTGATATAACTGACCATGGCAATGTGCCGTTATTCGCTTTTTTCTATCAGATTCAGTTCATCGTGTCAACTTTGACATCATTCAGTTTCTGTTAGCTTAGCTTCCATCAATACCCCGATTGATGGTATCTCTACTTCTATGGGGAGCACTGCCTCCATCCATATACTAGAGAGAAAGAGGTTTCCCCTGTTGAAGTACGGACAGATGTGCGATAACCGTGAAGAGCAAAGTGTAGCATTTCATGCCAGTCTTTGTAGGTTACAACCATCTTTTGAACGATCCTTTTGATGTTCTTGTTAGCCGCTTTTACTGCTCCATTCATCTTAGGTCGGTAGGGAGATGAGTTATGGTGTTCGATTTTGAACTCAGCGCACAATGCCTTCATCATCTTATTGTTCAAGTTATATCCATTATCAGTAATGATCTGGCTTGGAACAACATAACGGCAGATGATATTGTTTTTGATAAAGCAGACCACGACTTGTCGGGTTACATTGGTGTATGATACTGCTTCGACCCATTTGGTGAAGTAGTCAATGGCTACTAGGATGAACCGATGTTCGTTTGAAGCTCTGGGTTCGATCATGCCAATCATGTCAATTCCCCATATGGAAAAAGGCCATGAGGGAAGAGAGAACTTTGAGATGCATTGGCGGTACATGGATTTTGTCTGAGTATATCTGGCACTTGTGACATCTCCTCATGTACTTGTTGCAATCAGATTCCATTGTCAGCCAATAGTAACCTGCTCTTAGAATTTTTCTCGCCATTGTGTGTTCGTTGGCATGAATGCCAAAGGATCCTTCGTAAATTTCTTTTATCAGCATGTTTGCTTCTGGTCTGTCTACACATCGAAGCAGGACCATGTCAAAATTTCTCTTATAGAGTGAAGCATCGCTTAGGAAGAAACTGACTGCCAACCTTCTGAGGGTCTTTCTGTCTTTTCTGGATTCCTCAGGTGGGTACTCTTGTTTTTGAAGGAAGCATTTGATATCATGATACCAAGGTTTGTCATCTATGACTGCTTCAATCGCGAAGATGTAAGCGGGCCTTTCTAGGCGCATTATGTAAATCTTAGGTATGTCGTTCCATTGACCTACACTAATCATGGAGGAGAGAGTGGCTAATGCATCAGCCATGTGATTCTCTTCACGAGGGATGTGATGAACCTCGATTCTATTGAAGAATGGTAACAAACTTCTCGCGTAATCTTTGTAAGGAATCAGTCCTGATTGGTATGTGTTCCAATCTCCTTTGATCTGATTGATAACCAGGGCTGAGTCTCCATACACATCCAAGTTCTTAATTCTCAAGTCAATCGCTTCTTCGAGACCCATGATACATGCTTCGTATTCGGCCTCGTTATTTGTACACTTGAATGTTAATCTGGCAGTGAAAGGAATGTGGGTACCCTGAGATGTTATGATGATTGCCCCAATTCCATTTCTGTAATTGTTGACAGCTCCGTCAAAGATTAATCCCCATTGGGAACCTGGTTCTGGCCCTTCACTAGGTAGCGGTTCCTCGCAATCTTTCATTTTCAAGTACATGACATCTTCGTCTGGAAAGTCAAACCCGACTGATTCTTGATCGTCAATCAGTTGATGAGCCAAATAACCGGCTAAAATACTTCCTTTGACGGCTTTTTGAGCATGGTACGCGATGTCGTATTCTGATAACAACATCTGCCACTGGGCAATCCTTCTCGTAAGAGCAGGTTTTTCAAAGACATACTTGATCGGATCCATTTCGGAGATTAACCAAGTAGTGTGACAAATCATGTACTGGCGAAGACGTTTGGCTGCCCAAGCCAAAGCACATCCGGTTTTCTCAAGCATAATGTACCGAGTTTCGCAGTCTGTGAATTTCTTGCTCAAGTAGTAGTTGGCAGACTCTCTTCTTTTTGTTTCGTCTTGTTGACCAAGCACACAACCCATGGAGTCTTCCAAAATTGTTAGGTAGTTGATCAGTGGTCTTCCCTCCACTGGAGGTGATAGAATTGGTGGATTCAACGGATACTCTTTGATACTGTCGAAGGTGGTTTGGCAGTCTTCTGTCCACACACAGTCCTGATTCTTTTTGAGTAATTTGAAGATTGGCGCGCATGTCGCTGTCATGAGGAATATAAATCTGGAAATGTAATTCAAACGTCCCAGGAATCCTCTGACTTGTTTTTCAGTTTTTGGAGAAGGCATTTCTTGAATGGCCTTGACTTTGTCAGGATCAACCTCAATTCCTTTTTGGCTGATGATGAACCCTCGCAGTTTTCCTGAGCGGACACCGAATGTGAATTTGTTGGAATTCAAGCGGAGTTTGTACTTTCTCAGACGCTCGAATAACTTTGATAGGTGGGTCACATGCTCCTCTTCTGTTTTAGATTTGGCGATCATACCATCGACATACACTTCAATCTCTTTGTGTATCATGTCAGGAAATAGAGTAGTCATGGCTCTTTGATAGGTTGCCCCGGTGTTCTTCAAACCGAACGGCATTACCTTGTAACCAAAGGTGCCCCATGGGGGTGATGAAGAAAGTTTTCTCCATGTCTTCCAACGCCATTTTGATTTGATTATAGCCCGAGAACCCATCCATGAAGGAGAATACTTTGAACTTTGTTGTACTGTCTACCAGCATGTCTATGTGCGGTAGGGGAAAGTCATCCTTTGGACTGGCTTTGTTCAGATCCCTGTAGTCTACACACATTCTGACTTTTCCGTCCTTTTTCGGAACTGGCACTATGTTGGCTAACCATTGAGGATATTCTGAGGTGGCGAGGAAACCCGCGTCAAATTGTTTCTGCACTTCCTCTTTAATTTTGATGGCCATGTCCGGATGAGTCCGTCTCAGTCTTTGTTTCACCGGCGGACATTCTGATTTCAATGGTAGATGATGTTCCACGATGCTGGTGTCCAACCCTGGAATGTCCTGATAGGACCAAGCAAATACATCGGGAAACTCTTTGAGAAGTTTTATCAAGTCTTGTTTGACAGTTGGATTGAGCAGTGCCCCAATCTTGACTTCTTTTCTCTCTTCTTCTGAACCCAAGTCGACTGTTTCCAACGGCTCTTTATGAGGTTTAATGGACCTTTCCTCTTGTCTGAGTAATCGGGAGATCTCTTCTGGAATTTCTTCGTCTTCTTCTTCTTCAGCCTCAAATACCGGGAATTCAAAGTTGGGAGAAGGCATTGGATCGTATGTTTCAATGGGGTTTAAAACAAGCAATCTGCATGACGTGATGATTGTGTTCTAGAAGAGATAGAGAGAAATGCAAGAGTGTGTGCAGTGTTTTTTCTGAAAAATGCTTGTTTTTATTTTGAGTTGTTTTTAGGATTACCATTTTCTGAAAAAGCGAAAAGTGAAAACAACAATATATGCGGAAATTACAGAACGACGTTTATTCATTTATGATTTGGTCGATTCCTGAAAGTACAGCCCTATAAAAAAAAACTATGTCGCTTTGGGCGAAGCGAAGAGAGACATTTACAGAAAGTGAGCCCTATAAAAACATCTATTTCACCTGGGCAGGGTGAAAGGTTAAAACAAAGATGGCAATTACTTACACTTATGGATGACTTTCGGGACATCGACAGCAACCCATTGGTGGCGAACTCCTCGGTGAATCACAAAGTCTGGTACCTTCCTTCTTGGTTTGTCCTCAGAAATGACGTTGATTTTTGGCGGAGCAGGATCATTGGAGTCTTCCTTCCATGCAGAGTTGTCGTAGACGAACTCTTCTGTTGTATCCTGTACAGTGTTTTCATTCTCAGGCGGATCTCCCCATCCAGTTGGCTGGATGTCTTCGAGCCGGATACGAGAGCTTTCAGGAGCGGTGTACTTGACCAAGAAGTCGTACTTGCCACTCGGTTGTCCTAAGGTGTCCCATATTTCAGTGGAACTAGAGGAGTCATCCTTCTCAATTACATTGACCTCAGGAAAAGCATAGTTGATGAACTCTTGTCCTGCAATCTTTGTAGATTCATCGTTATGTTGGATATCTTCTGAATGCCCTGAGTAATGATCCCATGATTTGGTGGGGACGCAGGTATTCTTTTGAATGATGCTCAGCTGATATGCATCGTTAGGCTGACTCTTTTTCCCCAAGTCTTCTGGGTACAGTTGCTAGATAGGCAAGTCATCCATTGGGTCATAATAGTCATAGTCGAAGTTGTCTTTCATCAGAGTGTCCTCCTCTAATGAGTTTGGTGGAGCACGACATCCTTCCGGATCACAATCTCCGTACATCATCTTGACATCTGATCTGGGTATATATCTCGGACTTTGCGTGGGAAAGTAAAATGGCATATGCGTTTCTTCCTGAGACATATAATTGTCTTCGTTGAGATAGGACTTCCACTCTTCATCTGTATCGGAGGAGTCACCCTCATTGATGGTATGTACTTCTTGAGACACCGGGTGAAGGAAGCCTCCACTGTGGAAGAAGTCCTGAATGGGATGAAAACTTTCATCGTTCTTAGCAGTCTGGCTACAGGTTGAGGAAAAACCAAGACCTTTCTTTGTCTTGTTATCAGTAGGAATGACAAGCTGTCCCTACCCTTTTGCGTTGTTACTCTCGATCACTTTGAGAGCATCTTTGTAGGAGGAAATCAATGTTCCTTTTTCTGATTGATTCTTATTGCTCACCGAAAATGCTTGGAACTGGGTTCCAACAACCTCCTCGGGTTCTACACAGGATGATGATGAAAAGTTGCTCACGATCAAGGCCTGCTCTCTGCAGACTGTGACTAGCTTGTCATTCTTGACAAACTTCAGCTTCTGGTGAAGTGTCGAAGTGACTGCCCCAGCTTCGTGTATCCAAGGTCTTCCTAATAAAAAGCTGTATGCTGTCCGAATGTCCATGACCTGGAAAGTGACTTAGAAAGTGTGAGGACCAATAGTTATGGGAAGGTCGACTTCGCCGATAACTATTTTTCTGGACCCATCGAAGAATTTGACGATGACCTCACTGCCTCTCATCGGAGATCCTTGAAATGATAGTCGCATTAGAGTAAATTTTGGCATAACATTCAGAGCTGATCTTGTGTCTACCAGTATGCTGGCTAAAGCATCGTCCTAGCAGTTGACTGTAATGTTAAGCGCCATGTTGTGATTTTTGCCTTCTTCTGGCAGTTCTTCATCACTGAATCCCAAATTGTTGTAGGAAGTGATGTTGGAGATGATGCTGTCGAATTGTTATATCGTCACATCTTGTTCCACAAAGGCTTGCTCTAAGACTTTCTGTAGGGCTTCTCTGTGAGCTTCGGAACTGAGCAAGAGAGATAGCACAAAGATTCTCGAAGAAGTTTGTAACAGTTGGTCTACAATGTTGTACTCGCTCTTCTGGATGAGCTTCATCATCTCATCGTTGTTCCTTGAAAGGTCGGGATTACTGGATTGCCCGACAGGTTGATTGGGAACTTCTGTTTGAGGTTCCTTTTCTTTGGTGGGTTCTCCAACTCCTCTGTTGAAGATCCGGCCACTCCGTGTTATTCTACTAATGTCAGCAATGTTTACGACGGAGGGTAATGGAGTTTCCTTTGCATTCTCGATTGTTGTTGCACCGTATTTGTAAGGGATAGCCTTATCGGATTGGTATGGTATTGGTCCTGGTAAATAGATCACCACAGGATCCTTTTGATTTTTCTGACCATCTTAGCCGGCCTCAATTGGTTCGAGGTTGAGAATCTTTCTACTATTAAGAGGAACTCTTGATTCATGGAGTAGAGGGATTATAGTGCATACATCTTTGGCCACTTCTTGTTTGGGGATTAAGACAATGTCTTTGCTTTGATCAGGAAGATAATCTTGCGTTACGCTGATCGAACCAGAACTTGAACATGGTCGGATCTCCTTTTGATCCAACTGATTTTGAAGAGCTGACCGTACAAGGTAGCATCCTTGGTTGTTCTCTGAGCAAACTCTATAGCGCTCATAGTTGTGTGGTGGCACTCGGCCACGTCCGTTTTGTATGCAGTGCAACCTTACTAGATCTGTTTCCATCGAGCGAACATCCTGACTTTGATGCCTAGTAAGATTCCCGTCAGTCATACTGACTTGTTGTGTGTCTTCATCTAAGTAGATTGGAAGCCACCAGTGGTTTAACAAGTGTTGAAGTATTCTTTGGATAAGTGCACATCCTTGGTCGTCTTCACGACACACTTTACAGTTCTGATAATCATGTGAAGCCAGTAAACCGAGCCTGGCCTACTTAGCGTGTAATTCTACCAGGCTGCTATTCATCAAGCGAATATCAAAGATTTGAATCATATTGACTTGATAGTCACTTCTATCACGGTAGTCCTGAATCCATCCGAGATCCATCTGACGTTGGAGGGCCTCTTGTATAAAAGAGCATCCCTGATTATTTATTGAGCAGATCGGACAGGAATTATAATCGTGTCGTGGCAGATCATGATGTTGGCTTTGCCTTGAGTGCATTCCCACCATGTTGACCTTCATTTCCAGAATGTTGTGGTTCTGGACAATGTTGGGGTTTGCGTGGGCCATATTGACCTCACGGATTCGGTGATCTTGGATCCATCTGAGATCCATCTATTCTTGTAGAGTTGATTACACTACGGAACATCCTTGATTATTCTTTGAGCAGATATCACACTGGTGATAATTGTGAGACGGTACATGACCGTACCCGCTCTGTCTGCAATGCATCTTGACCAGATTGGTTCCTAACAGGAGTATATCGTGAATTTGATAGTTGTGGTTAGATTATTCCTCTATCAAATTTAATGCAGACTTTTCATGTTGAGGCAACGGGTTCGTCTGAACATTTGGATTTGTATCCTTGAAGGATAAGACCCCGTTCCTGAAAAGCTTCTGCACATCGGATTTGAAGCTGAGACATTTTTCTATGTTATGCCCCGGTCCTCCTTGATGGTAAGGGCAAGTTTGATCTGCTTTGAACCAAAAAGGCGGATTTTCGGGTATTGTAAGAGGAGACCTAGTTTGGACGTTCCCCTTCACAAGTAATAGTGGAAACAGTTCTGCGTACAACATCGGTATAGGGTCAAACCATGGTGGTCGTGTCGTACGGTTGTTATTGTTGTACTGAGGACGAGCCTAGTGAAGAGGTTATTGTGTCCTTTGCTGATACCGTTGTTGATTTGGTTGGCTCTGAGCAACCTGTGGTTGATACGTTGGAACAGGCGCAGGGTTGATAGTGGGAGTTACCACTGCTACTGGTTGATACCTTCTCCTTTGCTTTCCAAGAGAGATATTACCAATATCTTGCTATTTTTCCTTAGGGAAAGCACTATGGTATCTTTTGGTACTGCTTGATGGTCCTGCATCTTTGACCAGACGTCCTTCTCGGACTGATTCCTCAAGGCGTACCCCCATGTTTACCATTTTAGTAAAGTCGCTGGGCACACTGGCGACCATTCGGTCGTAATAGAATAAGCTCAAGGTTTTCAAAGAGATCTTTGTCATTTCTTTTTCCTCAAGATGGGGACAAATCTGGGCGGCAATTTCACGCCATCTCTGAGCATATTCCTTAAAGGTTTCCTTGTCCTTCTGCGACATTGCTCTGAGTTGATCTCTGTCCGGCGCCATGTCCAGGTTATACTTATACTACTGAACGAAGGTAGTGCCAAGATCTCTAAAAGTGACGATCTTGGTGTGGTTTAAGCCCATGTACCATTTGAGTGCGGCACCGGTTAAACTGTCTTGGAAGTAATGGATTAGTAGCTGTTGGTTCTCTATCTGAGTTGACATCTTTCGAGCGTACATCACCAAATGACTTTGAGGGCAAGAGTTACCCTTGTATTTTTCAAAGTCGGGCACCTTGAATTTGTGTGGGATTTTCACATTAAGGACCAGACAAAGGTCTGCGGCGTCCTTTCTGAATAGACCCTGGCCGCGAATGGCATGCAGTTCTTTCTGCATCTCCAGGAATTGTTCCTGGAACTCATTCATTCTGTTGTACATATTTTCGTTTCCACCAGAGATTACTTGTGGAATCTGTCCTTCCGGGATAGTGTGTACCACGGGTTATGGTATAGTCATTACGGCGGTGACTCTGTGTGCTTCCTTATCCCGAAGTTTGTAACCTTCAGGAGTTGCTGTCCTAACTCTTGCATCTTCGCCTTCCCGAAGTTTGTAACCTTCAGGCCCAACGGTTCCTGCTGCAGTTTTCGGGTCTTCAGTGATCGGTGGGATGTATCCTTTAGGGACAAAGTTGATAGGCATGCCCCAGGGACGATCTTTAGGCATGTTGTACCGAGGATCATACGTCTCCACTATGGGCGTAGTTGTGATCTTTGAAATCACAGTCCTTTGTTGTTGTCTCTGAGCTGTTTCCAGGGATTGCATGTCACTGTGAAGTTTCCTCAGATCTTCTTTTAGAGCGTCGATTTCTTCTCTCAGCTCTCTGTTCTCTTCCTCAAGATCATCCATTTTCTTTTGTCGATTGGCCCGAGTATTGTACGAATGAGACAGTTTGACTCTAAAATCGTGACACATACGTGAGATTCGAAGGTAAGAAGAACGCGTTATGTGAGAATGATGAATGATATGCAATGATATATATTAATTTTTTTTGTTTTTGCTTTAATAAAAAAGAAACTTCAACAAATAGAGTGCAAATATCATACAATGGGGAGACCCCATTTTATTGAATTTGAAAGATTGCAGAAAGGGAAATACAGTATTTTACATAGTGCTGTAAAAGGAAATGTCTAAGCTTATGGATCCTGAGTTCTCTCTGAGGAGGGCTCAGGTGCTGGTTCTGGTATTTTCCTTTTCTTTGACTGGGGCTCTTGAGCCGTTGTCGGGTTGTCAGTCCTTTGCCAAGTGAAAGGAGCGAGCAAATTCCTTCGGTCTTCCTGACTTTCTACAACATGTAGCTCTAATATCTTAATCAAAGCGTCCTTTTCTTTTAACAATTGCATAATTTTGGTACACTTTACATTGAGAATACGTTACTTGTTCTTCCAAGATTTCTTTTCCCGTCGAACTTTGTTGAGAGTGACCTGGAGTTTTTCCGTATCAGACATAAAATAAAGGATAGATTCCTTTAGAGGAAGAACTTCTTGACGACGGTAAGGCATCCTCAGCTTGAGGGCTCTAGTTTGTACCAAGTGGAGATAAGGTTCCACAGAGACACAGTCTGGTTTTCCTAGAGACTCTCTTCCTTTCCTATGAACATGTTTTTAGGCATGCACTATTTTTGTCTTTAGTGCCCTGTCATTTTCTCCTTCCTTGAAGAAAAGATCTTCCAAATGAACATTACGCGGGATATGCCTCATCGGGTATCCGAGTTGACGGCGAACTAAAATTGGATTATAGTTGATTCCTCCTTTAGTTCCTATGAGGGGTACATTAGGGAAATTTCCACATTTGTCAATGATCCTTATCCCGTCGTAGATTTGATTGTACCAATCTATGTCAGAGTTGGTAAGAGACATGATTCTCTGTGACCAACGTAGAGTACTCTTATGATCCCAAAAAGCAGCAGACTTGGGTAAATAGGAAGTGAACCATTTGTATAGCAGGGGTACACAGCATGTGATCATTCCTCCGCTGTACAAATTCCTTAAGTGTATAGAATGATAAGCGTCTGCGAGCAGAGTCGGTACGGGGTTCCCAGTTAGAAATATCTTAATGGCATTGGTATCGACGAAGTTATCGATGTTGGGAAAGAGGAATAACCCGTATGTGAGTAAAACAAATATATCTTCGAAAGCAGTAATGTTTCCTATACTGGAAAAGTATAGGGCTTTCTCTACCAAAAATTTGGTCGGTAAACCTTGGATTCCTTCCTTAGTGGTCATGTGAGTCTTGACTTCTGACTCATCTAAATAGAATGCTCTTGCAATGGTTTGATCCTTTGGAATTTCTTCCAGTCCAGAAAAGGGAGCTTGGTCAGTGATGGGTAAATCAGTCAGGTGAGAGTACTCTTCTAGTGTTGGTGCTAGTTGATAATCTGGGAATGTGAAACAGTGATAAACCGGATCGCAGAACTGAATTAGCATAGACAGTATTCCTTCAACTACATGGACCCTTAATAGAGACAGTAGTCCTCCGTACTTAGCTCTGAAAGCATCAGGGTTGGTGATCATCCTTGCCAACCCCCTTAAATCCTCTAGTTTTGGAGCTTTGAAGGTGTACTTGTGCGTCTTCCTTCTTCTGAAATCCATAACGCAATCTTTCTCTCTGATATTTGCAATCATTGTTTTAGTTTAATTTGAAAAAAAAAGAGAAGAGAAAAGAAGATTTTTTCTTTGTTTAAGAGTTTTTTAGATGAATGCATGAATGCAGCACACAAAAACATAGAAAAAACATGGGTTCAAAGGTTCAGCGTCACGAGCATGGAGTCATGGCTCTACCCATCCCCAAAAGTTGTACTATGGTGAATTTTTGTATCTGTTCCCAAAATCATTGACCCCCCTAGGGATGACAACAATAAGCTGGTTCACCCGAGCGAGCTGTAGCATCCTAGGGTAATCTCAATTGAGTGTAGTATCGCGTGTCAACTATTTCTGATAGCTACCGCACTACAAAATAGCCACATGGTTACTGTCTACTAAATCCTCAGTTTCAAGGATACCACATTGGGACATTCTGCCTTCACAACGGAGTCGTTAAGCATTTAATCCGCTGTAATACCTCAAAATTTGCCCTCTCTTTTTTCTAACCTCTAACTGGCTTATGTTTCATTTCATTCTTGCATTATCATCTTTGCATATCATTGGTTCTTAGCATGGGATCAAGGTACTTGGTTTAACTCAAGGGAAGAAGACGTTTTCAGGGTTTCAAGCAACCGTTCATGTGTATTGTTCAAGGGGCTAAGAGGAGAGAAAATTCTTGATGCTATCAATTCTTGAACCACAAAGGAGCCTTAAGCCTCAAGGTGTCTTAATTGGTCCATCATCTCATCACAAGATCAAGATTGGCAAGACATTTCGAAGGAATCACACTCTCCTAACCTGATTTCTTAAATTAGGGTTTTGGAGGTTCTGGGATCTGACCCCCAAATGAGCCAGTTCTTTTATTCTTTATCATCTCCAAGTGGCATATGTCATCATTGGTGGACATGATACACATCATATTCAGAGGAATTTGAATTTGGAGGATGTGTTATCTCCTCCTAACCAGAGGGTACCAAAATTAGGGTTTGCTTTAGAATCAGTTTATTTCAGATTTTTTGGGCAAGACTTGATCTCATGGTATCCCTTATGTCCTTAAGTGTCTAGGGATGGAAGATTGCCCATCAATTTGTTTCAAAAGGTTTTCAATGGATCAGAAATTTCAAAATCAGGAGAATTGGGGATAAAGTCAACTGTGCAGTAAAAAAGGTCAACTCCTGACTTTTTAAGGTCAACATCATGATTCTCAAGTCAAATGTGATCATTGCTGAAGATTTGATCAAGAAAACCCAAGAGGTTCATCAAAAATCAAGAAATGTGAGAAATTGCCATATTTGGAATAGTAGGGTTTCTAAAAATAGTAAGTTTTGGCCATTTTAGCACCTCTCTTTGAGTTAGGCTTTCTCAACTTTAAAGCATCAAATCAAAAATCCACCAAACCACAACAAAAGATCTTGTTTCAAGCTTGAAATCCATATAAAGAACTCCTCCATTGGATCAAAATTGAGTGAGTTATGATCCATCAAAGTTTGGCAAAACTAGGGCAAAAATCAAGTCATGGCAAGGCAATTTCAAGTCACCCCACAATGATTTCATCAAACATGTGGTGTGCCAAATGTCAACCCATTTTTCTCCATCAAGAAAGCTTCAAATGAAAAAGTTTTGAACATCAAAGTTGTTCATTGCCATCTCCTCTTCAACTTTGATGTTGGGCTTTTCTTCATTTGATCAAAGGATAAGGAGTTACTAAAGCTCAAACATGGTGAGCTCACACTGAAATTCTCATGGGCCATGCTGCAATGAACGATTTACTTTGACGTGCCCATAGGGCCAGTTTTGTTTTATTGATTTCCTTGTTGATTTCAAGTGTGTTAGAGACCTTTGTTCATCATGATTCCAACACCAATCTTATTCCTCACCATGCTAGCTTTACAATGAGCCCAAGAGTGTACCATTTGGCAAAGTCTTCATCAAATTATAAGGTTGTAAAGTGGCACACATGGATGAGTTTTGAACATGTTGGCAAGATGATATTTTTGTTCACATAACATGAATTTCTCTTGCAGCATATTCCTTGCACATGCTAGCCACGTATTTTCCATGCCATTTTCTTTGCCAAAAAAGACCAAACAATTACCATGCATTACCATGTACCCTCCATGCACACAATACCCCATTTTGGTCCATTTTTGTGAAAGAAAAATCAGTACAACATGACAGCTCCCTCCTCTCACGTGCCTGATCTCTCTTCACACCTTTCTCACACTCATTTCCACTCCAAAAAATCACTACCAACACCTCTTCATAGCACTACTCGTACCACCTCTCTCTCTTTTCAAACTTTTTTGTCATAAATCCAAACAACTTTTTAGGCCCATTTAATCCATGTAATCCATCATATATAAGAGCTTACAAACCCTAGAGAAAAAAAAAACTCAGTGGCTGCTCATTGTGTGAGAACAAAACCCTAAAGTTCACTCTCTCTCAAAAAACTTCAAGATTCGGATTTTACTCACAAGAGGCTCTTTCTCCCCATTCTTGCTTCCATCATCATCTTAGAAGTCCTAAAAGGCTAGAAGGAGGGTGCTTTTGAAGCTTTGGAGCAAAGGTAGAAAGTATCAAGAGCTCCATTTTTGGTAATCTTTCTTCAACTCTTTTCTCTCATGTCTTACGTGTTTTGAGAATGTTATTTGCATATTTGGAGTCTTGAGTTGATGCATAAGATGTTTGTATGGTTGTTGTTTTGATTTGTGAAAGTTGTGCACCATGATCCTTTTCTTTATGGCTATTTTTGAGGGAGATAGAGGCTTTAAACTTGAAAACTAAGTGCATAATCGGAATCTACGCGAAAAACTGAGGGGGGGTTGTCTTTTTTTTCTGTTTGGGGCCGGACCAGCCGCCGCTGGCGGTGGCCGACAGAGCCCTGCATCTCCGGCGTTGGTACTGTTCACGTGTGGAGTTGTTTGCATGCGCATGGAGAAGATGGCGAGGTGGCAACATGTGAGTGGCTTGTGTTTTAGTTTTGTCTTTAGTGTTTTAAAAAAAGCATGACCAGTTGATGAATTGTTACATACACATTGTCATGTTTTTTTTTTGGCTTAACAATCTGATTACATGGTTCTCTTTTCCTGGGCCTTGCGCCACCTTCATTTTCGCACCCCCCACTGTACCGGCCCAATCCATGGCCTTCCTTTTCCTTTACTAATGCACCCCCTCCATTTTTACCATTATTTTATTTTTCTTTTTTATTTTCGTTTCCTTTTTTAATTATTAAAAATACTTTATTTTATCAAAAAATTCCAAAAAAAATTCATGAACGTATTTTAATGTCTTATTTAATTTTATATGAATTTTATTTTCATTTTCCATTTATTTTCATTATTATTTCTGATTTTCTTTTCCAAAGTGTCTTCCATGTTTACCCTTGTGATTAGTGCTTATGTTTGATGACTTCGCCATGCCTTCTTGGGCTGATTTTTTTTGCCATGTCTTGACACTTAAATGAGGAATGTTTTAATGTCATGTTTCTGCCTTGGTGATCACCTTGGATTATTTTTCATGTGATTTTTGATGCTACTCGATTCATACATGATCATGTGCATATCTTGACTTGTGAAGCACTTTTGAACATGTTCTTGAGTTACTTCTGTTCCAATATTTTTTGCACATGTTAATTGGATGTTTAAACTTGCCTTGGATTATTTTTTGGGAATTTATTGGATTACTTTTCTATTTTTGGTTGAGGCCTACTTGTGGTTTGAATTCGATTGAAGCATGCTTGGATACTTGACATGGTTTGAGTGTATTTGCTTACTTGTGTTTGAGTGATGCTTGGAATGATTATTTGGTGTAATCCTTTTCTGTATTATCTTGTTTGTGGATTTGGATTCATCTTCATTTGTCCATTTTCCTATTTGTGCTTGATTTTCTAAGTTGACAATGTTTTGACTTGAATCCTTTGGTGTGCTCAACCTAATCTAGTGATTGCTTCCTTGTGTGATCAAATTCATGTATGAAACCTTTTGTTTGATTTGCATGACATGCTTGAGGTTCTGGTCCTCTTGATTTAGGGTTCATCATGTGATTTTCATTTCACTTTTTGCTTCACATGTTTCTTTGTTTGCTTGCATGAATGATAAGTGAATGTCTTGTCTAATTTTGATGCATGTTTGGAATGTGTTGCTTAATGATTCATCTTGTGTGACTTTAGTTTGATCTTGGTATGTTTTTGATGCATATGCTACTGCCCTCTTGAGTTCATTACTTGGTTTTCACTTCACATGTTCATTTTGGGATGATTTGTATGATGCATGTCATTATCAAATGTTTTGTTGCTTCTTTGGCTCATAATGCATCATGATGTGAGATACTTTTGTGTGTTTGAATTGATAGATCCTGAGATGTCTTAAGTTCTGACTTGGATTCATGTTCATCTTACTTTATCCATTTCATCTTTGTGTAAAGTTCGTTGATGCTTAATTGTACTTCTTATGCAAGTTTACTTGCATCCTTTCTTGTGTGCTTTCACTTGTGTACTTGAGATGTGCTTGTATGATCTTTGAAACATGTTTTATGATGTGATTTGGATATGATGATTATGATGTGCTTGCTGCCCCATCTCTTCTCTCATCTTCTCCTTCTCTTTCTTTTTCTTCTCTTTCACTCTCTTCCTCCCATGGATCTCAAGACTTGTTTAAGTCTTGGATTCTCTCCCTTTAGAGCTACCTAGTCCAACTTAATTTTTGATTAAGCTTGGAGTAGGATTAGCATTAGGTTTTAGGTAGTTGTTCTTCCTAAGCCTCACTAACCGTAGGTTACCCATGCATGATAACATTAGGACTCTTAGTTTCCCTTTAGAGTTTCCTTTGTGTCCTCTCTCTTCTCATCTCATAACTTCTTTAAAACACTTAATAAAAGCTAATGTGTATTGCTCTTGAGCCTTATATGTGGGAAGTGGGGAATGAGGGGCTTCCTCTCATTCTTCTAGGATACCTAGTGTACGTCCTGTTGGGGACGATACGCGAAGTATTCGTTCCTGTATTTAAGACTTTGGTTCAATGCAAGTTACAAATAAATGTAAAAAACACTTCTTGCTTAAAAAAACTTCAAACAGACAATAACGTCTTTCCTTCGGGAATTCTTTTCTCATCTCACTCACTCTCAACGTACGAACGCGCTCCTACTCGTTCTCTTGCAAGACGGTAAAGCACTCGATTCAACGAGCCTGCAACACCTGAGCTAGAACGTTAGTCGTTCCTTAAAAAAAACACAATCCACCCCTAGTGAGGGGAACTACGTCGCTCTGATTCTCACGCTCCCGATGAGAAACGTAGGCAGTGGGGTAGGGCCCATGCGAGCACTTCTTTTATTTTCCCTACATTTATTTCTTGCTCTCTCTCTCCTTTCTTTTTCCTTTTTCCCGTTCCTTTTCCTTTCCAGTAGCAGCGGAGCTCCAGTTGACGACACCCTTTGATCGAGACAAGCAAGCATGGATCCCATCGGGTACGATGGACGCGTGGGGGTGCTAATACCTTCCTCACACGTAACTGACTCCTGAACCCAGTTCTCTTGGTTGCAAGGCCATGCTCTTTCCTTCCTTCCTTCAGGTTTACGCAGTGTTTCCTTTCCCTCTCTTGGGATAAATACACATTGCTGGCGACTCTGTTTTCCGCTCCACTCTCGCATTTGTACCGTTGGATGCGAATCTTTCGGGAGCGACATCTGCAAAGGGTATCTCCACTGATTTTATGGTCTACCGGGACAGCTTATTCGGGATTCACTCCCTGTAAGACCGCCCGTCTATGCCATCACCTATCTTAGGTATCACTCAAACTTTCCACATGCGACATCACTCGCATTCCCATTAGCAGAAAAATAAACACGGATATCAAGTAGGAAAAGCAGTATATATATAGTATGATTCCTAAAACTAACATCCTAGACCTCTTAAGAATTCTAATCTTAGTCCTAGACAGATCAAAGACGTCCCCCGCAGAGTCGCCATTTTCCTGTAGCGTGCGATTTTTGTCGGTGACGCGACCACCTTATCGCCATGGGTTTCTCCTCACCGCAATGGTAGGAGGAGTGGGGTGCTACTTTCTAATTTCTTATTTATCATGTGAAGCTGGATAGGAAAGGGAAGCTATCTAAAACTAACCTTGCACGTGAATGTTTAATTGAACAAACTCTTAAAGAGATTCGGGGAGTTCGGGGTCAGGTTATACAATAGGGAGTTGTTAGTTACCCATCCTATATGTTGTTATCCACAGGTTGTTAGCATTAGGTTCTGCTTTTATATTTGATGGTGTTTATCTGTTGTGAGTTGGGAAAGTTTCTTTTTTTTGGGAGATATGAGAGAGAGTTTTTGATGATTTTGGTGAGGTATCGGACCTCAGTTTTGATTGGTGTGAAGGTACTGGACCTAAAGTTTTGATTGGTATGCTCGTTAAGATTTTGCAATCTTATGCCTACGTATTCTCGTTTAAAGAAACAGGGAAATCAGAGCAATCGTAGTTCCTCCTATTCTATGGGAGGAAAAAGATGTTTTGGTGTCTTGTTCAAAGCCCAAGATTGAATCTAAAAGGTTGAGTATTTGTGTCTTCTTCAAAGCCCAAGATTGAAGCTAAATGGTTTGACTGAGAGAGAATTTGTCATCTCTAAAGGGAGACGTCTCATATGTTTATCACAACTGTTGGGTGACTGTTTATAAAGGAGGATTACTTTAAATGGGATATGAGAATCCAACAATGCCATAATTTCCTTTATAGGGGATTTGTCCTGAAGGAGAAAACTTTAACTCAGTGTTGAGCAATGCCATTTATCCTTAGGAATCTTTCAAGCTAAGAGAGGTACAGTGGCGTGAATGTAAATAATCCAGAGGCTTGCCGCTTACAACAATTAGATGGAAAGGAAATTTACCAGGATAAGAGATGGACGACAACTTGGATATTTGAATCAACAAGTGTGCCACTTACAGCAGTTATCTGGGATTAGGGTTTGTTTTGAATGTCTATCTTGATGTGTGATAACATAGAGAAATGTCTTCCTACAGAGAGATTTTGATTTCCTTTGAGGGGATGTTGATTTTTGTGTGCCTTGCTCAAAGCCCAAGGTTGAAGCTAAGAGATTGATTGACTCCACTGGGGAAGTCCTTATACAAAGCCTAAGAGGAGGCTGGAAAGGCTGACTCAACAAGAGAGTGTTTATCTGTCTTGTACAAAGCCTAAGATTGAGGCTAAAAGAGACTGACTCTTTTGGGACATCATTGTACAAAGCCTAAGAGGAGGCTAAAAGTTTGACTTTTTCGGGGAAAATATTCTGTCTGTCTTGTACAAAGCCCAAGATTAAGGCTAAAAGGGATTTTGATTCCGCTGGGGAGGGTTTGTATGTGTCTTGTACAAAGCCCAAGATTGAGGCTGAAAAGAAGACTGACTTTGTGGGAAAGAAATCTTTATCTGTCGTGTACAAAGCCCAAGATTGAGGCTAAAATGAGACTGACTCAACTGAGGATTTTTAGGTGTCTTGTACAAAGCCCAAGATTGAGGCTGAAAGAAGTTTTACTCTGCTGGAGAGTATTATCTGTCTTGTACAAAGCCCAAGATTAAGGCTGAAAAGAGGATTGACTCTTCTTAGGGAAATTTTTATGGTGTCTTGTACAAAGCCAAAGATTGAGGCTAAAAAGGGTTGACTCAACAAGAGAGTGTTGAATAGGGTGATTGACTCAACAAGAGATTCTGAAAAGGTTAGCTCAGCTGGGGGAAATCATTGTACAAAGCCCAAGAGGAGGTTGTCTATGCTGAGTAAAGGAAGAATCATTATACAAAGCCTAAGAGGAGGCTAGCTTCTGCTGAGGATTATTGAGATCCAGAGGTAGGTCCAAATGGGGAAATCAACTCTTGCTGAGGGTTTACAGAAGAGTTGAGATATCAGATGCTCTGAGGTTCTGATTTGGGATAGTGTTATACTGATGATAAGCTAATCCTGGCTAAGGGGAAACTTAAGGTGAGAGTTTAAAGATTGAGTTTTGAAAACCTATAGAGGTTTCAACTCTACTGGAGATTGGTTGAATGACCAGGGTTTTTCCTGTGTTTATAGGGAACTTGAGAATGTCTTTGAGACCCAAGAGGGGATTAGACTATCCAAGTCTACTGGTATGAAAATGTTTATCTTTCTATGATGCCTAAGAGGAGGCAGGTGTTTTAAGGGATGAGAATCAACCCTAAATTAGTCTGAGGTTTTGACTCTGGAAAGACTGCTCTAACAAAGGATGACTAAGTTCTATCCTATACCTTTAAGAGGTCTTCAGGGTCCTTGTATTAAGCCCAAGAGAAGGCACGAGAACTTCTAAGAAGCCGGAGGGTCCTTGTACAAAGCCCAAGAGGAGACGGGGATGCTTTTAGGAAGCCTATAGGTCCAAACCTAAGAAGAGTTCAAGAAAAGTTACACCAGGAATAATCTTTTCCTTTGTGAATTTCTAGGGTTTGAAGAAATTCAAGAGAGGTTTCACCGGGAATAATGCCTTTCTCTTTGTTCCATATTGTTTAAGCCCAAGAGAAGGCAAGATTGTATCTGGAAATCCAATGGGGATCTAGTTTTGACTGTATTTAAGAGTGACCAACTGTCTTTACCTAGTTCTAGACCTAGTTGTCGGGGAAAACTCTAAGCAGATATACAAGTATATATACAGTTGATATATGACAAGTATTTAAAAGGATATGAAAGAAGGACTTACAGGTGAGCAAGCTTCCAGCAATACAGTTATATATATGAAAGCAGATAAATGAAAGCTGATAAAACTTACAGGCGAGCAAGCTTCCATTATAACAGCTGTATGGTTAATTGTTCAAGAAATTAAGGAAAGTTTTGATAACAACTATGGATTTGAACCTAAATCAAAAGGGAAGTTGTTTTTGAAAAATTTGTTGGGGCTTATACTCAAGGAGAGGCCCAGATGAAAAACAATAATTGTACTGTTATTTTGTAAACTGTACTGGGGCTTATACAATGACTGAGGCCCAAAGAGATTTTATTTACAAAGGGATGGGTCTTACAACTCAAGGAGAGACCCAAAGTGTTTGAAAAAGAAAATAAATGGGACTTACAACTCAAAGGTAGGCCCAGATGATTTTTCTTTGAAATGGAGATCACGCCGAGGTTTTTGAAATAGCAGTGGGTCTTATACAATGACTGAGGCCCAAAAAGGTTTTGGTTAAAAAGGGATTGGGTCTTACACTCTATTAGAGGCCCAAAGTTTTTTTTTGTACAAGTGATGGGGATTACAACTCTAGGAGAGGCCCATGGAAAGACAGTGATCGCACTGTCGTTTTGAAAATTGTACTAGGACTTATACAATGACTGAGGCCCAAAATTATTTATGTACAAAGGGGGTTGGGTCTTACACTCTATTAGAGGCCCAAATTTTTGAAAAAGAAAATAAATGGGACTTACAACACAAGGGTAGGCCCAGAGGTCTTTGTTTAAAAGGCGACGATCGCGCCGAGATTTTTAAACTCGTATCGGGACTTATACAATGACTGAGGCCCAAAAAGGTTTATATTTACAAAGGGGTGGGACTTACACTCTATCAAGAGGCCCAAAGATGTTTGAAAAGATTTGTTAGGATGATAATGATCAAAACCCTAATTTTTGGTTTTTTTTAAATGTATTTCAATTGAATAAAAAATTCAATTAAAATAATCAAACATGTGAAAAAAGATTGTGATCTTAGATTTATATTTGAAAAATCATGCTTGATTCATGGGATGATTTAAAAATCATTTGAATTTTGCAAAACCAAGAGAAAGAAATATTTTTAATGTTTAAAAACAAATAAAAACATATTTCTTTGCAAAATTACTAAATATATGAAATAAATAATATTTTTGTGAAATTTTCATGGAATAAAATATTTTAAAATTTTTGTGAATTTTCAAAAAAAGAAGCAATAAAAAATAATTAAAATTGAGAGAGAAATTAATTTTTCAATTAATTAACAAAAACATGAAAATATAGCAAAAAAGAGAGAGGTAGCAAAAAAGGTCTGGGTGGGGTTTGAACCCACGACCTCAACAACAAACATACATGCGCGCTACCACTGGGGTGGTGATACATCCGTGTATCAAAACCACCCCATAAATACATAAGGGGTGCCAAGTTTTCAGGTCTGGCCTAGGCAAGGCAAGAAAAGTTTTGACAATTTACGTGAAGCCTCTAACTTTCTCATTTCTCCATGGATTGGGACAAAATTTAGGTGCATCTGACCTAGAATTTCACAAGGAATCCAATGGTGCCCTTGGTTTTTTCAGATGAGGTCCCTATTTTAAAACCCGATAGTGGTTTTGAAATAGACAAAAATTTGCATTTTCTATGCTAACACATCATACACACACTAATAGCATGGCCAATTGGTTCAAACACAACATATATAACATGTATAAGATGTTTATGATTAGTGGACTTCAAAGCAATGCATAATTCAAAGAGTTCAAGTTGTCCTGCACTTACCTCTTGGAGCTTTTTGTGCTATCTGCCAAGTTCCTTGTTCCAGAAGTAATTTGATACTTTGGACACTCTCAATTGATCCCTTAGAAGCTTTTAGGATGATTAGAACCAGCTGGAATCTTCAGGAACAAGTTTTGGCACTTTCTTGCAAAAGGGGCAAAAGCGACCAATATGGCAACTCTCTCAAATGGTGTTCCAGATAAGGGGAACCATTTGGGATAGTTTGAGGATAATATTTGGAGTGCGTTTGAGGCTTTGTTTGATTTTGGAAGTGACTGAATCAAGGCATGGCTTGGAAAATGTAGAAAAGTCCAATTTTGAGGTTTTGGAGGTGGACTTTTTTATTTTGGTGTTTCAGGTCACAAGTGAGTGTTTCAACAACTTAGATATGACATAATGGATGTGTTTGGATCATGAGCTGTGGTGGAATTGCTCTCTAACTCAAAAACTCAGAGTTACCTTGCAAAAGAAGGAATTTTGGCCTAAAGAAGGAGATTTTGAGGAAAGCAAGTGTTGTAGTGCTTTAGTGTACTCAAACTGATCACAATTGAGCTCTATTTATAGTGTGTCAAGTTTGTTTTGGCATCAATAGTGAATGGCAGCTGCAGCAGGCCTTTGCCCAATGTTGAGCAAAAGGAATCTCAAGTCTCCTCTAGCCATTGACTTGAGGTTAGGGCACATGCCTATGGTCCTTTGATTCAGAGCTTATTCTTGACTCATTGTCGCTCCCGAGATTTTCATCCAAGTACAAATGCGAAAGTGGCGCGAAAACAGAGTCGCCAGCAATGTGTATTTATCCCAAGAGAGGGAAAGGAAACACTGCATAAACATGGGGGGAAAGGAAAAGCATGGTCTCACGACCAAGAGAAACGGGTAAGGGAGTCGGTTACGCGAAGGGAAGGTGTTAGCACCCCACGCGTCCATCGTACTCGATGGGATCCACACTTGTTGTCTCGATCAAAGGGTGTCGTCTTCTGGAGCAAACATCATTAAAGTTCCCACTATGCATCATACAAGACATGCAAGTAAGACATGAATATGCAAATGGAATAACCAAACAAAATGGATGCAAGTCAGTAGCTTAGGACATTTGAAATGACCTTTAGAAGTTAAACATGTAAGCATAAAAGTTCATACAATTGTTATATTGAAGCACTTAGAAGATTAAGAACAAGTTCAAGTTAAGTCAAACAAGTTCAAGCAAAGTATGCCAAAGTTTGTGAGCTTAGGAGACATATGAGATAAAGTTAGAATTCAATTAGAATGAATGAGGATGATCACATGCAATAGTAAAATGGGTGCAAATGAATGCTCAAAGCCATACAAGTGTTGAGGCAAACAAGCTATCAAAGATGTACAAGTAAGGATGCACAAACTTATATCACAATGCAAGTTCAAACTAATGTTCATAAGCCATGCAAAAGTGCACAAACAATGACCTATAATTTGATATGAATGACCTATAATGCTCATACAATCACATATCAAAATGTCTCAACAAGTACCAAATAGGATTGCACACAATTTATCTCAAACCCTAGCACATGATCCTATAACCACATACATGTGTAGATGCACTCAAACAATCCACAAGATCAAATTAGGAGGATGAGAAAATTCACATATGCAATTAAAATAAAGTTCAAACAGTGTGTAAACATTTCCCTAAAATGTAGTGCAAAAATCATTGTTAAACATGCTCAAAGAGGCCTCAAAATATCATACAAAGCACATTAACAATTAATTCAAACACATCACTCAAAAGTCATCAAGAAATGACTTAGAAAATTCACAAAAAATGCAAAACATTCCTCAACATGTCATAAATGCACATACCAATTATTATGCAAAAAATCAAAACACAACTATGTCAAATAAAATGAAAATGCAGCATAGGTCATGATGAAATGCACAAACAAAAGAAAATGATGGGAAATTCAAGAATATATGTCACAACATGAGAAAACCAGAAAATAAAATGTCCATAAATTATTTAAAGGTGTTATTATGCCTCCTGAATTTTTATAGAATTTTATCATGCCTAAAAACAATTTTAAAAATCAAATACCAAACAATTATGAAAAGAAAAAATAAGAAAACAAAGAAATAGACATGGGGGTGCAACGAAAGCAAATACTCAGTTGAAAGTGATATTGGGCCTGAAAAGGAGGGGGCGAATAGCACAAAGCAACCCAGTCCAATAACACGCTCTCAGATGAGGTCCATACCATGTGGATCAATCAACTGTTGACTCAACAATAACCATTGGATAAGTCAATCATGAGATGATCAGGAGAGTAAGGCAATCAAACAAATGATAACGTACGCACATGATAAGGTAGGGTGCAGCCACCACGTGGAATCACAAGGACCAGAGAAATAAGGCACGTGAGGGAGAGTGTCTTCATTAATATATTGGCACGCTTGTATCCATCAGATCAAAACAAATCAACGACTGAGTTTAAATCTGAGCATTGAGTTAGGGTTTCCCTCCGTTGGACTTTCAGGTGGCCGGAGAAGACTCCGGTCGTCTTCTCCGATGAGCCTCCGCCGTGTACAGAATTCCAGATGACCAGAAACACACAAACCGCACATCATTCTCTTCCTCTCTCCAAGCAGAACACGAATCCACCAATGAAATTCATAGAAAGTTCACACATAATGCAAATCGAAGCAAAACATTTAGCCCTATAATTTTCAACTAAGCACCTAAGGTGCCTATCAACTAGCCGGAGGTTACATTGCTCCTACTGAGCTTCAACCACACAAAAACAAGTGAAATTAGATAAAAAAGAGAGCACGAGATTTAGATCTAAACCTATACTTTTGAAGTTACTTCTGATCAAAAGAAAGCCAGAGAGGAGATTCCAATAGCTTCTTCGATTTGAGTTCAACCAAATAAAGGCTAATGTAGTGCTTGTTGTGCTTGCAAATCTGATTGAAAGAGATGAAGAAAAATGCAGTGTGGTGCTAAACTAGATCCAACCTTATTCCATTGATACTTGGAGAATAGAGAGAAAGAAGATGAAAATCTCAGAGAAGTGTGTTCAATGAAGCTTCAAGAATGAGAGAGAAATGAAGAGAGAAAGTGTGAAGAGTTTTGAGAGAAAAATGAAGAATGAGCCACCACTCCAATTTCTGCTAGAGCTTGCTTATATACCTCTGGTTACATTCTAACTTTCCTAGTTGACAGTTAGAACTAAGGTTAGGTGAGTGAGTTAACTGAGTTTGTGAGTTAACAGAATGAGTCAAGGTGGTTAGAGCATGAGTTGGAAGGTTTTGTTTAAGTGTGGAGGGTAGCATGGCATGTTATGGTGGTGGTGAAATTAGATGGTGATGATGCACTGAGCAACACAGCTTGTTGTGTAAGCTTCTTCAACAAGTTTCCTTCTTTTCCTCTTGTGTTTTAACAAATATGGCAAAGCATGCATGAGGCACATGATGTGTGTAAGGTGTGTGCTTGGTTACTTATGGCAATGCTGATGTACTTAAAGCACACGCATGAAAAGATTAAAATACAATAAGTTTTGGTTGGTTTGGCATGGAGGAAAGCAGCTATCAAGTAATGATCTTTGGAGCACAATAACTTCATGGACATGGAGTGAAATGACATGGTTGATGGCTCTTTGGAAAAAGTACTTGGAATAGGACAATGTTGTTATGGAAATCAAATGTCAATGAAGCCTCTAAGACACTCAAAAGTGGCCATGAAAGTGGATGTTCATAACTGCATAACCAAGTCATTCAGACCTGCCTTGACCAGCCCAAGTGCATATGAACAAGTCAGTTTAAGATACCTTACTTTGCCTCATCATAACTCTCAAACTATTGATCAGATGAAAAAATTTCCAACATGAAAGTTGAAGAGGAGGTGGAAATGAACAAGATTGGTGTTGAACAATTTTCCATTTGAAGCTTGCATCAATGAGAAATCTAGCCTTGAACTTGAACACAACATGCACAACAAGTGTTTGATGAAATGACTGCTTGCTGGCTCGCCCATGCCTTGCCCTGCTGGTCAAAAATGCCCTACAAACCTCCAACTTTAATCAATCATAACTCTCTCAATTTTGATCCAATGGAGAAGTTCTTGGTATGGTTTTGAAGCTTGAAATGTGAAATTTTGATAGGCCTCCCTATCCCTTCCATTTGAAGCTTGGAACATGAAGAAAGAATGCCCTCAAGTTGACCTCTCACCTTGCCAAAACTTGCCATAAATAGAAACCCTAATTTCTATTTTTGGCAACTTTGCACATTTCTTGATTTTTGATGAATCTTTCATTATTTCTTGACCAGATTCTCACCAATGATCATGTTTGACATGAGAAACATGAATTTGACCTCAAAAAGTCAAGAGTTGACTTTTCCTCTGCACAATTGACTTTTCCCCAAATTTCCTGATTCTCAATCAATTGGTCAATTGAAACCCTTCCAAATCAAATTGATGGACCATTCTTCATCCTTATACCCTTGAGGACATGTAGAATACCATGAGATCAAGTATTGCCCAAAAAGTAAGAAATAAAATGATTTAACGGCAAACCCTAGTTTTAAACCCTCAGTCTAGGAGAAATCAGCACATCCTCCAAATCCAAATTCCTCTGAATATGATGTATATCCTCTTCAATAAAGATGGAGTATGCCATTTGGAAATGATAAAAGCTCCAAGAGCCTACCCATTGGGGTATTATGCTTCAGAATTCCAAAACCCTAATCTTGCACTGATTAGGAGAGGGTGGTTCCCTTGAAATTTCTTACCAATTGCAACCCTCTGATGAGGTGATGGACATCATAAAACACCTTGAGGTTCAAGACCCCCTTGTGGCTCAATCAATGATGGTATCAAGAACTATTTCTCTCCTTCACATCTTGGCCACTACACATGAACCTTGCTTGAAGCTCTGGGAAACATCTTCTTTCCCTTGTGTTGGCTCAGACACCCTGATCCCATGCTAAGAACCCATGATATGCACAAATGCTAATGCAAAGAATGAAAAGGAACATAAACCAGTTATTGTTAAAAGTAAAAGGGCAAATTTTGAGGTGTTACAGCTGCCCCTATTCATGCTTCTTGGATATGAGGGTATGGAAGCGAAGATTTCTAGACAATCGAGATACATGGAGATTGAATACTAAAATAACCTGGAAATTTGCCAATTGTGTTGAAAACGAAATAGAGTTATTTATGAGGACGGCCGCAGACGAACTCGAAAAGGAAGACCGGCCACAGACGGGCTACCCAACTAAAGAAAACGAGGATGACCGCAGACGAACTCGAAAAGGAAGACCGGCCACAGACGGGCTACCCAAATAAAATAATACGAGGACGGCCGCAGACGAACTCGAAAAGGAAGACCGGCCATAGACGGGCTACCCAACAAAAATAATACGAGGACGGCCGCAGGCGAACTCAAAAAGGAAGACCGACCACAGACGAGCTACCCAACAAAAATAATAAGAGGTCGGCCGCAGACGAACTCGAAAAGGAAGACCGGCCACAGATGGGCTACCCAACAAAAATAATACGAGGACGGCCGCAGGCGAACTCAAAAAGGAAGACCGACCACAGACGGGCTACCCAACAAAAATAATACGAGGTCGACCGCAGACGAACTCGAAAAGGAAGACCAGCCACATACGGGCTACCCAACAAAAGAAAACAAGGTCGGCCGCAGACGAACTCGAAAAGGAAGACCGGCCACAGACGGGCTACCCAACAAAAGAAAATGACGACGACCGCAGACGAACTCAAAAAGGAAGACCGGCCACAGACGGGCTACCCAACAAAAGAAAACGAGGACGACCGCAGGCGAACTCGAAAAGGAAGACCGGCCATAGACGGGCTACCCAACAAAAATAATACGAGGACGGCCGCAGACGAACTCGAAAAGGAAGATCGGCCACAGACGGGCTACCCAACAAAAATAATACGAGGACGGCCGCAGACGAACTCGAAAAGGAAGACCGGCCACAGACGAGCTACCCAACAAAAATAATACAAGGACGGCCACAGACGCACTCGAAAAGGAAGACCAGCCACAGACGGGCTACCCAACAAAAGAAATACGAGGACGGCCGCAGACGAACTCGAAAAGGAAGACCGGCCACAGACGGGCTACCCAACAAAAGAAAACGAGGACGGCCGCAGATGAACTCGAAAAGGAAGACCGACCACAGATGGGTTACCCAATAAATGAAAATGAGGACGGCTGCAGACGAACTCGAAAAGGAAGACCGGCCACAGACGGGCTACCCAACAAAAATACTACGAGGACGGCCGCGGACGAACTCGAAAAGGAAGACTGGCCACATACGAGCTACCCAACAAAAGAAAACGAGGACGGCCGCAGACGAACTCGAAAAGGAAGACCGGCCACAGACGGGCTACCCAACAAAAGAAAATGAGGACGGCCGCAGACGAACTCGAAAAGGAAGACCGGCCACAGACTTGCTACCCAACAAAAATAATACGAGGACGGCCGCAGACGAACTCGAAAAGGAAGACCGACCACAGACGGGCTACCCAACAAAAGAAAACGAGGACGGCCGCAGACGAACTCGAAAAGGAAGACCGGCCACAGACGGGCTACCCAAAGATTAGTAGAATCAACAGATCTACAAAAAAGACTCCGCTGGGGAAAAGAGAAATCTAGACAGACAACTCTGTAGCGGAGTATATGAAGGAATAGGAAGGACGAATCCACTGGTTGTTGTGTAATCTTAAACAACATCTCCTGAGTTACGTCACTTTCTACTGGGGAAAGAGATTGGTAAAAGAAATCAAACCTGGCCTATGCTTCGAATACGCATGTTTGAATTTTTCTATGGCGTAATGCTCCATGCGAAATGGAAATGCTACGTGTTTGGGAGGATGCCATGCAAGAATTCTTATGCAATGCAAAAGAAGCGCTTCAGCAAAATAAGTGCTGAAGACGAAGGCAACTCCACCGGGGATGACAAACTAAATAGTCCTCTGAATTAAGAGATCCTACTGAGGAAGATTTCACTGAACGACTTCCTGTTCACAAACTCTGCTGGAGATTAAAGCCCCGAACGAAGTTCCACTCTTTTGGGGATGGAACCGAATATTGAAGGTGGAACCCAAAGAGACATTCCCTCCACTAGGAATTACCAATGACTTCTACCGAAGGTAGACCTCAAACCTGGATTTGAAGAATGCCAATAACAATTGGACTTAAGACATGCTGGGGATGTCAACCACTGTTGGACAAACCACTGAGAAGATCACCACACACGCTGTTTGGGGAGATTATTGACCTTAACCTGATGCTGGGAAACACCCTCACCTTCGCCCTGTTGGGAAATACCAGCCACTATCCACAAATCGGCTTGGGGACGGTGGTTGACAGCATCAACTCTGCTAGTGGATAATATTGAGATCACTCATTGGTCGGGGATCAAATCATACCGTTGCTGGTGAGAACAACCATTTCCTGACTAGCTGAGGAAAATGGGTGCTCAGACCCTGTGGAGACAATAACATCTTTGTCCAAAGAAGATACTCCAGAAGTCTCTTACTGGGGACGCGAAAGCATCAACTTCTGACAACTTGCTGAGAGAGTAATGGACCAACCACCACTCTAGCTGGGGAAATAAACCTCTGTATTCTGCCTGGGGAAGGTAATTTCTACTGAGGACAATATTACTCTTACCCTGCTGGGGATTAGAGCACACAGCTGCTAGTGAAACATACATTTCCTGTCCTGTGGAGGTAAATAAATACCAGACTCTGTAGGGATGATAAAATCTTTACCAGAGACAACCAACATGTCCTCTGCTGAAGATACTACAACATCTACCTTGAAACAATCCATTTCTGACTGCTTGCTGGGAATAATAGAATAACCATGACTTCAGTTGGGGACACAATCCTCTGTACGCTTAAGGGGAGAGTAAGCTCTACTGAGGATGATGATCTTTCAAATGCTGAGGAGAGTAACTCTAATGGGGAGAAATCCTGCTACCCTGCAAACAAAGTCAACAGACAACGCAAAATGGCTATCTAGACTATCATCCTAATGACTATTTCATGAGCAACTTCCACTGTTTTCCGATATGTTTCGCAAAGCTTAACATTTTGCATGCAATGTCTTATAAAAAATATCAGACTTTTCACAAACAAAACAGTAAAATAAAATGTAAATGGAAAGCTCTTTGATTGAAATGAAAATCTTATTGAACGAATTAGCCTGTAAATAGGCATTTACATCTAGAGGCAATTCCTGAAAAGAGGTAATTGCGTAAGAAAAGTAAAAGAAAATACACATGTCGGCAATGTGGGGAACAGACATCCACCATAATTCGATTCAGCTATGCCCCGAATTGACTCGTTTATCTGCAGATTCCTTGACCTTCGAAGAGGCTGACTAGACTGATTCCTTTCCTTTGAAATTTCCCAGTATCAAAAGTGTTCACAGATCGAACGCAGATCATAGCCTCTTGCTTTCAAATCCCTAACTTTTTCCTGGATCGCCCTTTTCGGGTTTTCAATCCACCGGGATACCCCTTTTTGCCAAAGTTGCCTTATCAGGTTTTCGACTTTATGGGTTTATTCTCTTTTTTCTTTGGCTAAAATACAGTTTTGGTCCCCCTGTTTTTTAAAATTCACAGTTTTGGTCCCCCTGTTTTTTTTTTAACAGTTTTGGTCCCCCACCCCAATTTTGGCCCAAAAAAAGTGATGAACAGTAACTTGTCCGTACATGTCCGTACATGAACAGTACACGTCCGTACATGAACAGTGAGGGGTGGGGGACCAAAATTGTTAAAAAAAAAACAGGGGGACCAAAACTGTGAATTTTGAAAAACAGGGGGACCAAAACTGTATTTTAGCCTTTTTCTTTTTATCCCTAACTTTTGCCCGAACCTTTCTTTTTATGGTTCGTCGGGATGCCCCTTTTTTTCCTGGATCTTCTTTTTATGTCCAGCGGGTCTATTTTATGCAAAGTATTTTTTGACTACGTCTGCGTTCACAGGGGACGTAAAATCTTCGCCATCCATAGTTGAGAGTAACAAGGCTCCGCCGGAGAAAACCTGTCTTACTACATATGAACCTTCGTAATTTGGAGTCCATTTGCCCCTGTGATCTGTTTAAGGAGGAAGGATCCTTTTCAAAACCAATTCACCAGCTTGAAAACACCGAGGACGCACTTTCTGATCAAAGGATTTCTTCATCCTGCTCTAGTACAACCGGCCATGTGCAATGGCTGCCAATCTATTCTCTTCAATAAGGTTCAGCTGATTCAATCGGGAACACACCCATTCGGCTTCGTCAAGCTTCACATCTGCCAGAATTCTCAAAGAAGGGATCTCAACCTCTACTGGTAGAACTGCTTCCATACCATATACCAATAAGAAAGGAGTTGCCCCAGTTGATGTGCACACTGAAGTACGATAACCGTGTAAAGCGTAAGGCAACATCTCATGTCAGTCTTTATACATTACCACCATCTTCTGCACAATCTTCTTGATATTCTTATTTGCCGCTTCAACATCCCCATTCATCTTCGGGCGATAGGGAGAAGAATTGTGATGTTCAATCTTAAAGCTCTGACATAGCTCCTTCATCATCTTGTTATTCAAATTTGAACCATTATCAGTAATGATTCTCTCCGGGACTCTATACCGGTAGATGATGTCCTTCTTGATAAACTGAGCTACCACTTGTTTGGTAACGTTAGCATATGAGGCTGCTTCCACCCACTTCGTGAAGTAATCAATGGCAACCAAAATGAAACGATGCCCATTGGAAGTAGTCGGCTCGATTTTCCCTATCATATCAATGCCCCACATAGCAAAGGGCCAAGGTGACGACAACACATTTAGAGGAGTAGGCAGCACATGCACCTTATCAGCATAAATCTGGCACTTATGACATTTCCGGGCGTATTTGAAACAATCAGACTCCATAGTCATCCAATAATACCCCGCTCTCAACAGTTTTCTGGGCATAGCATGCCCATTGGCATGAAAGAACCTTCGTGAACTTCTTCCATTAACAGGCCTGCCTCGTGTTCATCAACACAACGTAGCAAGACCATGTCAAAGTTCCTCTTGTACAACACATCATCTTTATTCAAAAAGAAATTCCCTGCCAACCTTCTCAGAGTTTTCTTGTCCTTAGAAGACGCACCTTCTGGATACTCTTGACTTTTCAGAAAAACCTTAATATCATGATACCAAGGTTTGCCATCTGACATCCCTTTAACTGCAAACACAAAAGCTGGCCTATCCAAACACATGATTCTAATCGAGGGAGTTTCATTCCAACGATTCACCTGATACATCGAAGACAACGTTGCCAACGCATCTGCCATCTGATTCTCCAACTGGGGTATATGATGGAAATCAACTCTGTCAAAGAAAGGTAACAACCTTCTGGCATAGTTGTTATAAGGCACCAAATTCGCTTGACGAGTTTCCCATTCGTCTGTAATCTAATTAACCACCAACGCGGAATCACCATAAACATCGAGGTTCTTGATTCTCAAATCAATTGCTTCTTCCAACCCCATGATGCATGCTTCGTTCTCCGCCTCATTATTGGTGCATATGAATGCTAATCGGGCAGTGAAGGGTATATGAGAACCCTGTGGAGTCGTAATGATTGCCCCGATTCCGTTACCATATGAGTTGACAGCCCCATCAAAGACTAGCTTCCACTGGGATCCAATTTCAGGTCCTTCGTCATGCAAAGGCTCTTCACAGTCTTTCATCTTCAGATACATAATATGCTCATCAGGAAATTCAAACTTCATCGGTTGATAATCCTCAATTGGTTGTTCAACAAGATATTCTGACAAAACACTTCCCTTAATGGCTTTTTGGGAAACATATTAAATATCATACTCTGTCAGAACCATCTGCTAATGGGTTATTCTTCCAGAAAGCGCCTGCTTTTCAAACACATACTTGATCGGATCCATCTTTGAAATCAAGAGGGTTGTGTGTTTTAACATATACTGCCTCAAACGCTTAGCTACCCAAGTGAGTGCACAACATGTTTTTTCCAGCATTTGAGTACCATGACTCACAATCAGTGAATTTTTTACTCAGGTAGTATATGGCATGTTCTTTTCTACCTGACTCGTCGTGTTAACCGAGCACACACCCCATTGAGTTCTCAAGAACCGTAAGATACATAATCAATGACCTTCCTAGCACTGGCGGCATAAGGACCGGAGGTTCCTGCAAATATTCTTTTATTTTTTTGAACGCCTTTTGACAATTCTCGTTCCACCTGACTGCTTGATCTTTTCTTAGCAATTTGAATATTGGTTCACAAGTGGCTGTAAGATGAGAGATGAATCTAGCAATGTAGTTCAACCTCCCTAGGAAACCACAGACCTCTTTTTCTGTTCTCGGTTCAGGCATTTCTTGTATGGCTTTTACTTTTGCAGGATCGACCTCGATACCTCTTTCACTGACAATAGACCCCAGTAGTTTTCCAAATCTCACCCCGAAGGTGCACTTGTTCGGATTCAACCTCAGTCTGAACTTTATCAACCTATCAAAAAGCTTTTGAAGATTTACCAAATGTTCTTCCTCTGTTTGTGACTTCGCGATCATATCATCAACATAGACCTTGTTCTTTTTGTGAATCATATCATGAAAGAGAGTCACCATTGTCCGCTGATAAGTTGCCCCAGCATTTTTCAATCCAAAGGGCATCACTTTGTAACATAATGTTCCCCACGGCGTTATGAACGTTGTTTTCTCCATGTCCTCCGGGGCCATTTTGATTTGATTATACCCAGAGAAGCCATCCATGAAGGAAAACACAGAGTATTGAGTAGTGTTGTCCACTAACACGTTGATGTGAGGGAGCGGGAAATCATCTTTTGGGCTTGCTCTATTCAGATCTCTATAATCAACACACATCCTGACCTTTCTGTCCTTCTTAGGTACAGGCACAATGTTAGAAACCCATGGAGGATAACTTGTCACAGCCAGAAATCCACCATCTATCTATTTCTGAACCTCCTCTTTAATCTTGACAGACATCTCAGGTTTCGTTCTCCTCAACTTCTACTCAACCGGAGTACATCCCTCTTTGAGCGGTAGCCGGTGTACCACAATGTCAGTGTCAAGCCAAGGCATGTCTTGGTAAGACCAGGCGAATATATCCACATACTTTTGAAGCATTTCAATCAATCTTCTCTTTACACTGTCTTCTAAAGCAACCCCAATCTTTACCTCTTTCTTAGCCTCCCCGGTTCCCAAATTAACAATCTCAATCTCCTCCTGATGAGGCACAATGACCCTTTCCTCCTGTTTTAACAATTTGGCCAATTCCTCGGGAAGTTCACAGTCTCCTCAGCCTCTTCTTCAGCCTGATATATGGGATTATCAAAATCATACCGAGCCATAACTGAATCATGAGGGAGGGAATCTGAACAGGGTAACCTGCATGATAGATGATTCATGTTTTATTATGTATGCAACAAACAAAACACATTGCCATTTCAATGTGATTTTATGCACAAAGAAAAACAGAAAAACAAGGATCAGAAATATTTAAAAGCGAAAAGTCCTTTATTATTGACAAAGAAAAGCCTACAAAATGTTCAAGCCCTACAAACAAGAATCACTACGTCTTGGGCAGAACGTAGGATCAAACATAATAGAAAAACAGAGACAATTACTCTGGGCCAGTCACTTGGATGATCTTCTTCGATGAACAGTTGCATGGGCTTTGACCAGGCATGCAGGGGCGGATCCAATTATCCATGTCGCAATCGCTGTCCCCATCCTCTTCAATAGCGTTGACTCTATCAAAGAATACCCCAGCACTGGTAAAACGAACCAGGCCGTAAAACTTCGGAGGCTCTTCAGGATGCCTAGGTGGCTTGTAACCCAGCCCATAAGTATCTTGTTTCTTCTGAACCTCAATAACTTGACCCCATTTTCGGGAGCTTCCAGCTTCAACTACAGCCCGTGCATCCTTGAAGGAAGACATAGAAATCTCTGGCTGATCTATCACTGTAAGCTGCTTAACCACTTCAGATGGGCTAACATCCTTGGGAGCTTCCTCATGAACATTCACCGTTTCAAAAGCCTGACATAACATTTCCTGTATTTCTCCATCTACCTCCACATATTTGAAAGTTGATAGATGGCTTATCATAATGTCCTCTTCTCCGCAGACCGTCACCACGTGTCCGTCCACCATATTCTTCAACTTCTGATGGAGTGTTGTCATACCCCAAAATTTGCCCTCTCATTTTTCATATCATTTAGCATGTGCTTTCATTGTATTGCATTGCATTCAAGTCATAGAAAAATAAAACATTCATCATTGGTTCATCATAGGGCATGTGATCAGTGGTTTTCAGAGTATTGATCATCCATAGCAAGAGAGATAGAGCCAAGGGTCTTCCAACAAGCCTCAAAGGTCTCTTTCATCATATATCATCTCATTTGATCCCACAAGTCATTGGAAGATGGGAATTCATCAAGAAGATTGGACAGTTCATCATCTCCTATCAAAAGCAGTCAAAATTAGGGTTTTGGGTTCCAGCAGTCTCCTGATGAAATTTTGGTTCAAACTTGATCTCAATGTTTTCTAAATGGTATTAAGTATCTAAGGATGGAAGATTGCCCATTGGATTATTTCAGAAGAGGTTCAATTGGTCAGTTCCTTGAGAATCAAGAAATTTGGGAAAAGTCAACTGTTCAAAGAAAAAAGTCAACTCCTGACTTTTTAAGGTCAAATTCATGAAATTCAAGTCACATATGTTCATTGGACAAGATTTGATCAAGAAATGATGGAGGAATCATCAAAATTCAAGAATTGTACAAAGTTGCCAAATTTAGAAACATAGGGTTTCCAAAAATGGCAAGTTTGGATCATTTTGCCCTCTACTTCAAAGCATTCTTTCTCCATAATAAAAGCTTCAAACTTCAGGCCCAAGTTGAGCCAATTAAATATCACATTCCAAGCTTCAAATCCATACCAAGAACTCTTCCATTGGATCAAAATTGAGGGAGTTATGATCAATCAAAGTTTGGTAAAATCTAAGTTGTTCATCTCCATGTCCTCTTTAACTTTGATGTTGGGCATTTTATCATTAGAACAAGTTATGGAGATCGTATGAGGGCTCAAACATGGTGGTCTCACACTGAAATTCCATAGGCACCAAGGCCTTGCCTGCAGACCAAGTCACACGCCCATACATCAGTTGTGATTCCTTGTTTTCCAAACATCTTCACCTTTGGATGTTGAAATTCACCTTGGGATTATTACCGAGTTGATCCTAACTAACCGAGTTAACTACCTTGACTCGGTGAGTTGAGTCTAACTAACTCCGACCCTAGCTCCAAACCCAAAGCTAAGTCCAAAGCTAATCCCAAACCTCCCACACTCCAAACTTAAAGTCTATATAAGAAATCTTTCACTCATTTTAAGGAAATTCATCATTTTTCACCAAATTTCACACATTGCACTCTCAATTCTCTCTTCCAAACCCTCACAAAAAGCTCTTATTTCTTGAAGGATAATCACTTTTCACATTGCAAAAGTGATTAATTCTTGAGCTCAAACTCCATCATTTGGCTTTCTTTGGTTGGATTTCTGGAAGTTCAGATTATTCTACTTCAATCCAAGGGTTTCACACCATTGATTTTGGTGCAAGTTCGATCTCGGTGATTTTCCAGGAATTTGCTGATTTCGACGCGTTTCGGCTACTTATCGAGGAATCTCTGGTTTTCTTTAATTTTCTGCACTAAAATCACTTTTTAACAATTACCAAAGCAAATCTCCGCTTTGTAGGTTGGTTTTCCTCAAATCTATACTAGATTTAGCTTATTCGCAACTTATTCGATGTAGATCTTTGGTGATTTTTGATTTGGATCCAGGGCGCTTGAATTTGATTCTTGACATTGATGATTGTTGGATCTAATTGATGCTTGATTGCTGGATTGAACTTAATTTTCGTGCATGATTGTTTACATGATCATTTGGATGTTTGGATAAGTGATTTGCTGCTGAAAAGTGCTTTTCAAAGTTGAATTTTTGCCTCTGTTTTAGTGGTAATTGATTACTCTAACAGTGTAATCGATTACTCTGCCTTATTTTCATGTTTTTAGCCAATTTTCAACTGAGTAATCGATTACCCTATGTGAGTAATCAATTACCACTGAAGCAGATTGTGTTTTTCTTGCATTTTCTTGCTTGTTTGAGGTCTCTTGCATGTCTAAACTTCATGGATTGATACGTTGATGATTCGTGGACTATTCTTGAGTTGTTTCACTTCACACTATTAGATGAGCATGATTTTTTGACACGCGGTTTTTAATTGTTAATCGATGAATGTTTATGTTTGCGTTGTTGATTAATTGATGTAATGATCACATAATGCACACACGTTGAGCTTGTTAATTGTAAATTGATGCTTGAGTTGCTGGAATTGTTATGTGCATGTTCATTTGCTTTCTATTTCAATAGGTACACATTTGTTTTAATTTGTTCACATGCTTAATAATGTGTATTCTCTTACAATGTGCATTATTCCATGGTGATTTCAAGAATTGTTTACCATGATTTATGGTGTGATTGTGATAATGTTTGATTGAATAATGTGCAACACTTGAAGCATGTTTGTTCTTTTATGAATGAATCATTTGTGAGTGCATGCTTCCCCTGATTTTTCATTGCTGTCCATACACATATATGCTGTTGTATGTGCTGCTACTTGCTTTTTACACCCATTTTGTAGGCTGAACATGTGTTGTTAATTGCTGTTTGGTACATGATGATAGATTTTACTGCTGCCTTGCACTTATGAGCTGTAATTGTTGCTGTTTTCATTGCTTCCTTCCATTTTATTTTCTTATTTGGATAGCATGGTATGTTGTTTTGTGTAGAATTTTCTTCACACCTTTAGGATCCTTCTTCCTTAGTTCCTAACTTATTTGATCTTTACTTGTTAGTCTTTCCTTACCTCATTACTTGTAAGTAGTTTTGCTAACATTTTCAGGGGCTAATGGTAAGTTGAGTGTGTGGATATGCTTCCACACACACCTTCTTCCCTCATCTCTTTAAAGCTTTCTCTTTTGTGTTTGTGAAAAACACTCCAATGCTTTCTTTGTTCAACTCCTTTCTTCTCCCTTTTGGTTCATAACTCATCTTCTATCTTAGAAGTGAGTTATGTTACCTCTTGCTCTCTTCTTCTCTCTTCTTTTAGACTTAGGTTTCTAAACCAGACTAAACCATTAGGATCTCCAAGCATGACAACATTAGGGTTTGAGTCTTAGTCCCCTTTAGTCTTTACCTTTGTTTCTTTTGAGTCTTTCTTCTCTCATCTCAAAACAACTCCAAAACACCTAATAAAGGTTGAAACATCTTCATGTGTCATGAGCCTTATTCCATGGGGGGACTTTCATACATTCCATCTTGGAATGTGTTGTAGGTTTTCTAGCATGATGTACAAGTCTTTAACATGAAGAGATTTCACAAACAAAACCAAAAATACTTCTTCATTTAAAAAACAACAAAAACATTTAATAAAGGGAATAGGCTAGTGTGCTTAAGCCTTTAACCTTGGAAGTAAGTCAAGGATCTTCCTCATCCTTAGTGTACTTCATTATCATTTCATTTTTGGAATGATGCATGAGATGCGCATTCCATTGAAAAAGACTTAGGTACACTTACCTATGCAAAACACTTCAAATAAAAAAACTTCTAAAACACTTCAAACAAACAATAACGTCTTTCCTTCGGGAATTCTCTTCTCATCTCACTCACTCTCAACGTACGAACGTGCTTCTCCTCGTTCTCTTGCAATACGGTAACGCACTCGATTCAGCGAGCCTGCAACACCTGAGCTAGAACATTAGTTGTTCCCTAAAAAACAAAAACAGTTTTCCCTTAGTCAGGGGAACTACGTCGGTCTGATTCTCATGTTCCCGATGAGATACGTAGGCAGTGGGGTAGGGCCCATTCGAGCACTTCTTTTATTTTCCCTACATTTGTTTCTCGTTCTCTTTCCATTCCTTTTCCAACATCTTTTTTATCACCCTTTGAGCAGTACTTCAAGCGTGGATCCCGTCGAGTACGACGGACGTGAAGGGGTGCGATAACCTTCCCTTCACGTAACTGACTCCCTTACCCTTTCTCTTTGGTTCGCGAGACCTCGTTCTTTCCTTTCTCTCGGGTTTGTGCAGCATTACCTTTCCCTTTCTTTGGGATAAAAATGCCTGGCTGGCGACTCTCTTTCTTTCTTCCGCGCCACTTTCGCGTTTGTACCTGGATGAAAATCCCGGGAGCGACAGCTGGCGACTCTGCTGGGGACAGTTGACCTCTTGCTGGTCCATCCCCTTTTGCGAGTCTCTCCTAGCGCTTGTTTGTTTACTACTTATTGGGTGTTTGATTTGTGTTTGCTTTAGTTTAGCTTTACTGCTTTTATTTACAGCTTTATCGCTTTACTTTACTGCCTTTATTGCATTTTATTTATATCATGTATCATATATTCTGGATTGTCTGGTTTCCTTTGGCGGGATGGGATTGTTACTGTGAGATGAGCCCATTACCCAGGCTCGAGTATACTTTAGGACTTAGAGTGGACAGTCACTGGGCTCTCATGGTATTTAGCCACGGGAGTAGTTGTGAGTTCCATAGCTAGAGTGCGACTTTCTCAGGATTATCTTGATTTGAGGGTCTTTCTCATTCAGGGTATGACTTTGAGGGTTATGTGCATCTAGTGACCGATCATTGAGGACCTTAGTGGAAACATCCCTCTTTAGTGGTGACAGTGGCAGCCCACATTTTGTGGCAAACCCATTCGCACCTGAGGGCCCACTCTGGAACTTGCATAGGATGGCCTTTATTTTGAGGTGAATCAGATGACGATCTCTTTGTTTGGCGATAGCATTGTATCCTACGGGATGAATGTGCTATTGCTTCTCATTCTGGGATCTGAATCTGAGGATCCTACCTTTTAGAACACACCTGTGAGATTGGGGGGAATGTTTATAGGTTTGCAGGTAACCTTGACCTTCGACCTACCCTTTTGCGTGGTTCTCATATGATCAGTGGTTTGGGTACTTTGTTCTTGTATTCTGGATCTGGTTCTTTACTGGTGCTTGGGTCTGATATTCTTGATATAATGCTGCACAGACACTTGGCTCCCTCACAGTTATTGCACCGACACTGTAGATTCTAGCTCTGATCACATTCCTAGTTGCATATCATTGCATACATCATTAACATTTTATGTTTTTTTCCCAGGTATCAGTATTGTTTCCGATTCCGGTGGGTATTTTCTCTACATCAAATGGAAGGTCCTCCAAGAAAGAATAATGTGCATTACTGGTTTCTGAAGCCTAAAGTGGGACAGATCAAAGAATTGGTAGATTTAATGGACAGTAACCAACTGGATAAATTCAGAAAGAGGTTTGGGAATATCTTGAGTTATGTGAGCCTTCTTACTCCAGATCAGCATGATACCTTGCACACTCTCTTGCAGTTTTATGATCCTCGGCTCCGTTGCTTCACATTCAATTATTTTTTGCTGGTACCTACCTTAGAAGAGTTCTCTGATATTCTGAAGATTTTTGTCAAAGATACTCCTCCTCACTACAGTTCAAAGAATGCTATTCCCGACAATGTCATTGCAGAGGCTATTCATTTGAGACTATCTATGGTTAAAGATAATATTAAGGAAAAGGAGGGATATAAAGGGTTCCATCTAGACTTTCTGATTGAAGAAGCAAAGAAGAGTTTTACTAATGGTGATTTGTTTACCTCTAATGCAATCTTAGCTCTTTGTGTGTACGGAATTTGTCTGTTTCCGAATATAGATGGATTTATTGATATGGATGCAATCAGTATCTTTGTCAAGAAGAATTCAATCCCAACTTTGTTGGGTGATGTATACCATTCCGTGCATTACAAGAATGAGAAAAAATGAGGAAGATTGGTAGTATGCTGTGCTCCCTTATTTCATGCTTGGTTTTATAGACATTTGCCAAAGACAGGAGCTTTTGTCGATCTCCGAGGAACTGTTAAGTGCTCCAAGAGGCTGATGGGTTTGACGGCTGAAAATATAGTCTGGTGGCATCAGAAAGATATGGTGGGTATACCTATTCTTATTAGTTGTGGAGCTTTTCCAAATGTACCTCTGGTAGGAAGAAGGGGAGGAATCAACTACAATCATGTCCTCACGCTGAAGCAGTTTGGGTATGCATTAAAAGAACCTCCTTTGGAAAAAGATGTGGCAGAATCCTTGTATTATCTTGCTAAAGATGATGAACAGGTGTCGTTTTCTATTGCTGAAGCCTGGAACACTAGGGTTAAGAAAGGTAAGATGGAGTTTAGGAGACCTGACCCTACGACTTATCTTTCTTATACTAAGTGGCTGAAGCGCCGGGTAGCCATTACATTTTTGCCATTCTCTGTCGAGCCTCCATTATATCCCAAGGTAGTGGAGCCAAGGACCTCAGTGCCAATTGAAGAATTCCAAAAGCTGAAAGCGTTAGTTCATGAACTCAGGGTTGAGAATACGGACGTCACCAGCCTGTATCAGGGAGCTGCATTTGCTAACAGAGGGTTGGAAGAGAGAGTCCACATTGCTGAGAAGATGGCTGAAAGAAGGAAACAAGAACTCGAAGGGAGGCTGATTTATTTCCAAAGACGGGGCTTAATTGATAAGAATAATGCCAGAGAGCGCCAGAATTTCAAGAAGTTTTTGAAGGAAGCTAATGAGGCTATTACCTTGTGGCAACAAAAATGGGCCGATGAACAGAAGCGCCAAGCCAAAGTAGAAGAAGAGTTTAAAGCTAAGGTTGAAGAATTGGAAGCTAAGGCCAAGACCTCAGATGTAGAATTGAAAGCTGCACATGCTCAGCGACGGAAGTACTGGGATAGTTTGAAAGGAAGTCAGAAGCTATTATAGGAAGCTCAGGCGGAAATAGATGATTTCAAGATCCGGGCGGAAGTGAAGAAGTCCAGGACAGAGCCAGACTATGGTAGTACAAGTGGGGAAGAATTGTGTCAGAATATCAACACTTTGTACCAATCCTTCAGTTTGAGAAACGCTTGATCAGAGGCCTGATTGAGGCGCTGAAAGATCTCGAGAATGCTGTTCTATTTGAGGAGGTCAAGAGGCTCAGTCTAGGGTTGCAGGATGTGGTGTTTCTCCCGTTTTAGCTTTCATTATGTTGATTACCTACTGAATTGTTGTAGGAATCGCTGCTTTAATTTCTGAATTTGGGTTGTATGTTTTCAAATACTTGTTCAGACTCAGTCCCTTTGGGTTTTCTTCCGGTTATGATATGCTGAGTATTTTCTCCAGTGGCTTTCTTGATATTACACCACTGTTCACTGATACCTGGTTACAACATCACTTCACGGGATTCTACACTTATTTGTGCACTTGTCTGAATGAATGTTTTTATCAACTGCTGTATCTCATGTGTTATCTAAACGTTGCGGACTTCTGAAAAACCGGAATCGGGGCACGAAAAGGTCTGGGAATAAAAAACATAACATTGCATTGCATACATTTCATTCTTGCATTTTTGTTTGTTTTTCAGGTACCCTATCTGGTTCTCATATTTATTCTGTCAACAGGAAGTATTGCTACAGATCACATACATCGCTACTCCACACAAGGCAATCGAAACAGAATGGTTGATCAAATTCAGAATGATTTGGCTGAGATAAAGGCCCGTATGGACCAGATCATGGCTCTCATGAATGGTATGGCACAGAACCAAGAGAGGTTAAGACTTATGGTCGAGCGTCCAGAGGTCACGCCGAAAGGTAATCACGTTGATAATTCACAGGCAAAGGACACTCCTCCTCCTGTTGGTACTCCGATTTCTAATGGTAATCTGGTTACTGGGGCGGCCAGAAATGTTGGTGCTAATGAGGATGTTCAGGAAGATCAATTCACTTTGCTGGATGCTGATATGGGTAACCCCAATGACAGAAGGTATGATGAGCTGGCTGAGAAAATTAGAGCTATGGAGTGCAAGAACTCTCTAGGCATTGATGTTACTAATCTGGGTCTAGTACCGGGAGTTAGAATTCCTCCAAAGTTCAAGCCACCCACTTTTGACAAATATCATGGCAATACATGTCCCCAGACACATATTCAGGCTTATTTTGGGAGGATCTCAGCCCACACTGATGACGAGAAGTTGTGGATGCATTATTTTCAAGACAATTTGGCTGGAGCTTCGTTGACGTGGTACATGAAGTTGAACAGGGTTACTGTGAGAAGCTGGAAAGATTTGGCAGAAGCATTTCTGAAACAATATCAGTATAATATCGATATGGCTCCCAACCGCACTCAGCTGCAAGGGTTGTCACAGGACGCTAAGGAAAGCTTTAAGGAGTACGCGCAAAGATGGAGAGAAATGGTCGCCCAGGTTCAACCCCCTTTGCTTGAGAGAGAAATGGCTAATATGTTCATGGGTACCCTGCAAGGGACATTTCTTGACAGATTGGCTGCTTGTCCGTCGACAAGATTTTCTGATATCGTAATCGCTGGTGAAAGGATTGAGAATCTGTTGAAACAGGGGAAGATTCAGGATGTAAGTGGTGCTGGTTCTTCAGGAACAAAGAAACCTTTTGCTAATGGGTAGAGAAGGAGAGAAGGCGAGACAAGCGCTGTGTACAGAGGACGGGGAAAAGGACGTTCTCAGGCTTATCACCAAGTGGATGCAGTGACAATTCCAACACCACCTGTTCAGCAATAGCAGCCACAACAACAGGTTCAAAAGCAGCGACCACAGTTCCAACAAAGGTCTAGGCAGAGGGATCGCAAAATTGACCCTCTTCCTATGACTTACTCAGCATTGTTACCCCAGTTACTCCAATTAAAATTGGTCGAACTTTGTACCATGAGACCTCCTGTTGCTTGTAACTTGCCACCCAATTATGATGCTAATGCCCGCTGTGATTTCCATTCAGGTGCTCCAGGGCACACTACCGAAAAGTGCTTGGCATTTCTAAATAAGGTGCAGGGTCTGATAAATGCTAAAGCAATCAACTTTTCTCCACCTCCTAGTGTTATCCAGAACCCTTTGCCAGACCATGGAGGGGAAAATGTGCACGCCATTGAGGATGGAAAGAGGTTGAACTTGGTGACAGATATCAATCGGGTGAAGACTTCATTACTGGTAGTGAAAGGTCGTCTGTTGAAGGGACAGGTGTTCTCGGGTTCTGACCGAGATTGTTTGGAATGTATGGGTCAAGGTAATGGCTGTGACAGACTGAGGATTGGTTTGCAGAATCTGATTAATGAAGGTGGTTTATAGTTTGACCGTGTTGTGAAAGATAATGATGAGGTATCAACGGTGACAATTTATTATACCCCTGCTGAATTTCAGGTACCTGCAAGGGCAGCTCCTGTAGCGTTTATTGTGCCAGAAAGACCCAGCCCTGTTACCATCACGGTACCAGGGCCAGTTATGTTTACCTCTGAGAAAGCAGTCCCATGGCACTATGGGGCAGATGTGTACCATGAGGGGAAGAAGCTGGAAGTTGGAACATCGGCTAGTTCAAATGTTGATAATGTGGGTGGTTTAGGAGGCTTTACCAGGAGTGGAAGGTTTTTTGCTCCACAAACTCTTCGAAGTGATAAAGAAGTCAAGGCTGCGGCGAGAGCTAAAGGAAAACAAGTGGCTGAGAGTGTGCCCGTGCCTGAAGCAGATCCAAAAATTACCTTTGACAGCGAGGTAGAGGAGTTTATGAGAATAATAAAGAAAAGTTATTACAAAATCATTGATCAATTGAACCAGACGCCCTCAAAGATCTCAATTTTTTCATTACTGATGTGCTCTGATGCACACCGAGAGGCTTTGCTGAAGGTATTAAAGATGGCCTATGTTCCACAAGAAATTACTGTCAATCAGCTCGAGAATGTGATTTATAATGTCAATGTCAGCCATGGGTTGGGTTTCACGAGCTGGGATTTGACTTCTGAAGGTAGAAACCACAACAAAGCTCTGCATATTACCATGGAGTGTAAGGGCGCAGTGTTGTCCCATGTGCTTGTAGATACTGGTTCTTCGCTTAATGTCTTGCCAAAGAAGGCGTTGATGAAACTGGAGGTTGATGGATTGATTTTGAGGCCAAGTGATCTAGTGGTCAGAGCGTTTGATGGGACGAAACGATCTGTATTCGGTGAAGTGGAATTACCTGTGCAAATTGGACCTCAAGTGTTCAAGTCTACATTCCATGTGATGGATATACAGCCTGCTTATAGCTGTTTATTAGGTCAACCATGGATTCATGCGGCCGGGGCTGTTACGTCCACATTACATCAGAAGCTGAAATACGTGTTTGAAGGACAAGTAGTAACTGTGTGTGGTGAAGAGGACATTTTTGTCAGTCACTTGTCCACATTCAAGTATGTTGAGATGGATGGGGAAATCCATGAAACGCTTTGCCAGTCGTTCGAGGCAGTGAATATTGATAAAGTGCATGAATCTTCTCCTACACCAGCTGGAGCCGGCACGTCAATTTCATCTTATAAGCAGGCCGTCGAGGTTGTTAGAACAGGTAATGCCCAAGGCTGGGGAAAATTGATAGAGACATCGGTGAAAGAGGATAAGTTTGGTATTGGCTATCAACCATCTTTGGATTCGGCTGCAAAGTACAGTGGACCCATCACATTCAGCAGTGGTGGAATCATTTACCCAGACCAGTCTTATGCGGCTGCAGAAGATGGCATCGAGAGTGATTGTGACTTGGACAATTGGGCACGCCCACGTGGTTCGGGACAACAACTGTAAAACTGGTCCGCTTAGGAAATCATTCCAGTTACTTTTCAAACAGAGTAATTTTATTTGTTTTTCTCTAACCATAATGCATGTTAAAATCTTGCGCTCTGCCCATGGCGTACATATTCATTTGTAGGGCCACACATTTTCATTTGCAATATTTAATCATTAATAAAGGACGTTTTGCATTCAAATTTCGTTCCCTGTCTTTCATCTTTTATTTTGTACAAAAAACATTAAAATGACAATGTCTTGTTTTCTTGTTGTTTTTTCAAAATAAATTCTAAAATAAAGCATGAACCCCCTCGTGCAGACTTGATCCTCCGGATTCCACTGATAACGGTTCTGATATGGCCATGTATGACTTTGACAATCCGATTTATCAAGCCGAAGAAGGGGATGAGGAAGACTGTGAACTTCCCAAAGAATTGGCTAGATTGTTTAAGCAGGAGGAGAGGGTCATTCAGCCTCACCAAGAGACAATTGAGGTTATCAACATTGTTTCTGAGGACACAAGGAAAGAAATTAAGATTGGAGCCCGTCTACAGGCCGAAGTAAAGAGAGAGCTGCTCAGTATGCTGCGGGAATATGTCGACATCTTTGCTTGGTCATATCAAGATACGCCGGGGTTAGATACATACATTGTTGTGCATAGGTTGCCGTTGAAAGAGGGTTGTCCTCCTGTCAGACAGAAGCTTCGGAGAACCAAACCAGAAATGGCTCTCAAAATCAAGGAGGAGGTACAAAAATAGTTAGATGCGGAATTTCTGGCCGTCACCAATTACCCATCATGGGTTGCAAATATTGTTCCTGTGCCGAAGAAAGATGGTAAGGTCAGAATGTGCGTTGATTATCAGGATCTAAATAGAGCAAGTCTGAAAGATGACTTTCCTTTACCTCATATCGACGTGCTGGTTGATAATACGGCTCAGTTTTCACTATTCTCATTCATGGACGGTTTCTCCGGGTACAATCAGATCAAGATGGCACCTGAGGTTTTCGAGAAGACCATGTTCATTACCCCATGGGGTACATTCTATTATAAAGTGATGCCTTTTGGGTTGAAAAATGCAGGGGCAACGTATCAGCGGGCAATGGTAACATTATTTCACGATTTGATTCACAAAGAGATTGAATGCTATGTGGACGATATGATTGCCAAGTCGCGAACAGAAGAAGAACACCTGATTAACTTGAAGAAGTTGTTTGAAAGGTTGAGAAAGTTCCGTTTGAGGATGAATCCTAACAAGTGCACTTCCGGGGTGGGTTCTGGAGAGCTGCTGGGTTTCATCGTAAGTGGAAAAGGGATTGAGGTCGATCCTGCCAAAGTGAAAGCAATACAAGACATGCCTGAGCCAAAAATAGAAAAAGAGGTTCGTGGTTTTCTAGATAGATTGAACTACATTACAAGGTTCATATCTCACCTAACAGCCACGTGTGAACCAATATTCAAACTGCTAAGAAAAGATCAAACGGTCAGGTGGAATGATGATTGCCAAGTGGCATTGGATAAAATAAAATGGTATTTGCAAGAAACTCCAATTCTAATGCCTCCTGTTCCGAGGAGACCTTTGATAATGTACTTGACAGTGCTTGAAGAGTCTATGGGTTGTGTTCTCGGTCAACACGACGAGACAGGTAGGAAAGAGCATGTTATCTACTACCTGAGCAAAAAATTCACTGACTACGAGTCCCGGTACTTAATGCTTAAGAAGATATGCTGTGCACTGGCATGGGCTTCTAAGGGATTGAGGCAGTATATGCTCACGTACACGACTTTGTTGATTTCTAAAATGGATCCGGTCAAGTACATTTTTGAGAAACCAGCATTGACAGGCAGAGTTCACGGTGGCAAATGGTTTTGACAGAATATGATATACAGTATACTTCTCAGAAAGCCATCAAAGGAAGTATCCTATCAAAATATCTTGCGCAACAGCCGATTGATGATTACCAACCCATGAAATTTGATTTCCCTGATGAGGACATCATGTTTCTCAAAGTTAAAGACTGCGAGGAACCACTCCCGGAGGAGGGGTCATACCCTGAATCCAAATGGAGTTTGATGTTGGATGGGGCCGTCAACATGAATGGATGCGGAGTTGGAGCTATTCTTATCACACCGAAAGGTGTTCACATGCCCTTCACTGCCCGAGTAACTTTCGGATGCACCAACAATGAAGCAGAATATGAAGCTTGTATAATGGGGATTGAGGAGGCGATTAATTTGCGAATTAAGACCCTCGATATCTTCGGTGATTCAGCTTTGGTAATCAATCAAGTGAATGGGAGTTGGTACCCGCACCGAACACATCTGATTCCATATAGAGATTATACGAGAAGACTGTTGACGTTTTTCACAACGGTAAAGCTGTATCATATTCCTCGAGATGAGAATAAGTTTGCTGATGCCTTGGCCACATTGTCTTCTATGATCAAACTGCAAACGTGGAGCCATGTACCCAAGATTAATGTGTCTCGTCTTGACAGACCTGCATTTGTGTTTGATGTTGATGCAACGTCCGATGACAAGCCATGGTTTCATGACATCAAGTGTTTTCTGAAAAGTCAGGAGTACCCGCCTGGGGCATCTACCAAAGATAAGAAGACTTTGAGGCGGCTGTCTGGTAGCTTTTTCCTGAACCAAGATGACATGCTGTACAAATGGAATTTTGACATGGTTCTGCTCAGATGCGTGGATAGACACGAAGCAGACCTGTTAATGCAAGAAGTGCATGAAGGCTCTTTCTATACCCATATCGGAGGACATGCAATGGCAAAGAAACTATTGAGGTCGGGGTATTATTGGTTGACAATGGAGACAGATTGTTGCAAATACGCCCGCAGATGTCACAAGTGCCAGATTTATGCAGACAAAGTGCATGTGCCTCCAAATCCATTGAGTGTCATGTCCTCTCCTTGGCCCTTTGCAATGTGGGGCATTGATATGATCAGAAAAATTGAGCCTACTGCTTCAAACGGCCATCGTTTCATCTTGGTCACCATTGATTATTTCACGAAGTGGGTTGAAGCAACATCTTATGCCAACGTCACTAAGCAGGTGGTAGCTCGTTTCCTGAAACGGGATATCATTTGTCGATATGGAGTGCCCGAGAGAATTATTACTGATAATGGTTCTAATCTAAACAACAAAATAATGGCAGAATTATACCGGGACTTCAAAATTAAACATCACAATTCTTCGCCGTATCGCCCGAAGGTGAATGGCGTTGTTGAGGCGGCCAATAAGAATATTAAGAAGATTGTGCAGAAAATGGTTCACATATAAAGAGTGGCATGAGATGCTACTGTTCGCCTTGCATGGGTACCGAATGTTAGTATGCATGTCTACTGGGGCAACATAGTTCTCACTTGTGTACGTTATGGAAGCAGTCCTACCGGTTGAAGTTGAGATTCCACCCCTCAGAGTCATGATGGATGACAAGTTAGACGAAGTTGAATGGGTTCGCACCAGATTTAACCAGTTGAGCCTTATTGAAGAGAAACGTCTGGCAGCTGTGTGTCATGGGCAATTATACCAACAAAGGATGAAGCGGGCATTTGATCAGAAGGTGCGTCCTCGGGTTTACAAAGTCGGAGATGTAGTGCTCAAAAGGATCCTTCCTCCTAGCACAGATCACAGGGGCAAATGGACTCCCAACTATGAAGGCCCATTCGTGGTTAAAAAGGTCTTCTCGGGCAGAGCCTTATTGCTTACAACCATGGATGGCGAAGACTTTCCATCCCCTATTAACTCAGACGCAGTCAAAAAATACTTCGCATAAATAGACCTGCTGGATAAAAAAGAAAGAGAATCCAGGAAAAAAAGGGCATCCCGGCGAACCATAAAAATAGAATAAAAAGGTTCGGGCAAAAATTAGGGATATAAATAAAAAATTTGTACACCCGGAAAGTTGAAAACCCGAAAGGGCAACTTAGGCAAAAAAGGGTATCCCGGTGGATTGAAAACCCGAAAGGGCGGTCCATGCAAAAGAGGGATTTAAGCGAACAATTCCGGTCTGAGTTATTTGTACTCCATCACCGTTTCAGCAACTGACATTCTAAAGGACAGGAATCGGTCCAATCAATCCTCAAAAGGCAAGATCGGGGAGTTTTGAAGATATACTAGCTATAGCAGAATTGAAACTCAGTGGAATGCCATTTTCACATTGCCATTAGGATAGTTTCTTTTCTCAATTTACATCAATCTCCTCTTTCCAGGGTTTGCTTCCAAATGTATTTGCCATTCCAGGCATTCTTCAATAAATTGAATTTCAGACAAAAGCTTCTTGTTTTGTTTTTACAGCTTTATTTGCAAAAACGTCTGAATTTTTGATAAAACATTGCATTTGAAAACATTGTGGCCTTAAAATAACATGTGCAGAAAAACATTTAAAATCACTTTGAATGTTGAGTAATCCTGGATGGTGGATTCAAACCACGCAATATCCTGGGGCATGTGTGCGTATTCTGTTGTTGCAGGTAACAGGTACAAGCCTTTTTCAAGAGCACGAGTCATTTCTTCCAGACAAGTAATCACTTATCCCTAAGTTCATGATACCGGGGCAATCATATTCAGGAAAGAGTTCCCATATCACCTCTTTGTCACGACTTTTACTGATTAAGTCCATTAATCAGCTGACAGTCGCTCACAACGATTCGATATTGACAAATTAATTTCCACTGGGTACCGTTGTATTTTATTAAGTCGATTCTCCCATTCAGAACTTCCAACAGTTACAAGCTTTTCTGTGTCGATAACGGTTCCAAATTCCCCAGTAGAGTTGCGTCGCAGACTTCGTAGTTAATGTTCAAGACTCAGTGAGTGTCCAGGAGTTTGAAGATGCCAAATCTTCTGTAAAATCCTCTTGGGACAATTTCTTCAGATCAGCCTTGTAATCCGGGGAAAAAGCGAGTTTGTGATCCTTCCCAAGCATAGGGCATCATGAAATCCCTCCGACAAGATGTGTTCCAGATCTATTGTCTCCAGTAGAGTGACGTCTCGGTTAATACGTCTAGCACAAGTCTCGGTATTTATCTAAGAGTTTGAAGATGCTTGGTCTTCTGTAAAATCCTCTTAAGGGGCATCCCTAGCACGAGATGCTTTGAAGCGGTTTTCCCCAGCAGAGTTTGTTGTCAACTCATTATCCCCAGTGGAGTCGTCAAGCGGAAGGTTTGCCTAGCATGGGACATTGTGGCTCTTATTCTAAGCTCAACAACTTTGCTCCTCAACAGATTAGCATGGATTTGCTTTGTATTTTCCCAGAAGATCTCTAGTGACTCTTTCCCAGTGTGTCGCAACAGAATGTCTTCTAACCAGGATCTGCGTATCCCCGATGGAGTAGCTCCGGTCCCCAGCAAGATCGTATCTCTGGTAGTTGTATCCCCACAGAGTTCAGCATTAAATCTTACCAGTAATACTCCCCAGCTGAGTTGTTTTTCTCCGCACAAAGGTTTAGCAGATCAGCAGAATCTCATCCTCAGCAGAGTGTTAATACATTCTTTCCCCAGCCAAGTCGGAAAGTTGTCATTCTTTCAGCGGAGTTGCTATGATCAGAATTCATCCCCAGGCAGATGAAATAATTCTTTGCAGAGTCATCACTCCCCTGTATCTCAAAGTCCAATTTATTTTTGGCAAGCGTGACAATTCGAAGCAGACGGATTGTTCATTCATTCTCCAGCAGAGATATCATCCTTTCAAGAGTCTCTTAGGTCAAATCATTGACCATTGTTCCTTAGCAGAGTCAGCAGGGATGTCTGATATGTATGCAAAGCGTAATCCAATATTGGAATTTTGCAAAATTCCACCCGTAGTGTGGCCAGTCAGTAGTCAACTGACTTCATCCAAAAGGCATCCCTCAAAAGTCCACCCGCAGCGTGGCCCGTCGGCATTTGTCCGGTTTTATTCGAAAGCAAAGCAAAGTCCAACCGCAGATTGGCAAAAGACCATCTTAGGGTGGAAAATTATCAAAGTCCAACCGCAGATTGGCAAAAGTCCATCTTAGGGTAGCAAAATCAACAAAGTCCAATCGCAGATTGGCAAAAGTCCATCTTAGGGTGGCAAATCAGCAAAGTCCAACCGCAGATTGACAAAAGTCCATCTCAGGGTGGCAAAGCAGGGCAAAGTCCAACCGCAGATTAGCAAAAGTCCATCTTAGGGTGGCAAATCAGCAAAGTCCAACCGCTGATTGGAAAAAGTCCATCTTAAGGTGGCAAATCAGCAAAGTCCAACCGCAGATTGACAAAAGTCCATCTTAGGGTGGCAAAGCAGTTTCAAGTCCTACCGCAGATTGGCAAAAGTCCATCTTAGGGTCACAAAGCAAGCAAAAGTCCACCCGCAGCGTGGCAAGCCAGTAGTCGTTTGGCGTCGTACAAAAGACATTGTTAAAGTCCACCCGCAGCGTGGCAAGCCAGTAGTCGTCTGGCGTCGTACAAAAGAGGTTGCTAAAGTCCACCCGCAGCGTGGCAAGCCAGTAGTCGTCTGGCGTCGTTCCAAAAGACGTTCTTAAAGTCCACCCGCAGCGTGGCAAGCCAGTAGTTATCTGGCGTCGTTTAAAAGACATTGCCAAAGTCCACCCGCAGTGTGGCAAGCCAGTAGTCGTCTGGCGTCGTACAAAATACATTCTTAAAGTCCACCTGCAGCGTGGCAAGCTAGTAGTCGTCTGGCGTCGTACAAAAGACGTTTTCCAAAGTCCATCTTCAGTATGGCAAGCCAGTAGTCGTCTGGCGTTGTTCAAAGGACATCTCTCCAGTGCTATTATTCCCATCAGAGTTTTATCCAAGCAGGCTTCATTTGGTTGGGTTTATATCCCTTTTCTTCTTCTCCACAGAGTGCAAATTTTCTGGTTATTTTCAGTATTCAATCCCTCCATACCTTGAAAGTCAGAAAGCAATCGCTATCATCCATTCAGGTCTACAGTGATTGAATAGGGGCAGCTGTCATAGCCCAAAATTTTCCCTCTCATTTTTCATATCATTTAGCATGTGCTTTCATTGCATTGCATTGCATTCAAGTCATAGAAAAATAAAACATTCAGCATTGGTTCATCATAGGGCATGTGATCAGTGGTTTTCAGAGTATTGATCATCCAAAGCAAAAGAACTAGAGCCAAGGGTCTCCCAACAAGCCTCAAAGGTCTCTTTCATCATATATCATCTCATTTGATCCCACAAGTCATTGGAAGATGGGAATTCATCAAGAAGATTGGACAGTTCATCATCTCCTATCAAAAGCAGTCAAAATTGGGGTTTTGGGTTCCAGCAGTCTCCTGATGAAATTTTGGTTCAAACTTGATCTCAATGTTTTCTACATGGCATTAAGTATCTAAGGATGGAAGATTTCCCATTGGATTATTTCAGAAGAGGTTCAATTGGCCAGTTCCTTGAGAATCAAGAAATTTAGGAAAAGTCAACTGTGCAAAGGAAAAAGTCAACTCCTGACTTTTTAAGGTCAAATTCATGAAATTCAAGTCACATATGTTCATTGGACAAGATTTAATCAAGAAATGATGGAGGAATCATCAAAATTCAAGAATTGTACAAAGTTGCCAAATTTAGAAACATAGGGTTTCCAAAAATGGCAAGTTTGGATCATTTTGCACTCTACTTCAAAGCATTCTGTCTCCATAATAAAAGCTTCGACCTTCAGGCCCAAGTTGAGCCAATTAAATATCACATTCCAAGCTTCAAATCCATACCAAGAACTCTTCCATTGGATCAAAATTGAGGGAGTTATGATCAATCAAAGTTTGGTAAAATCAAGGCAAATTTCAAGTCATGGCAAGAGAGGTTCAGGCCTCCAGGCCATAATTTCATCAAACACTTGGTGTGCCAAATGTCAAGCTATTTTTCTCCATTAAGAAGGCTTCAAATGAAAATTTGTAGAACATCAAAGTTGTTAATCTCCATGTTCTCTTTAACTTTGATGTTGGGAATTTTCTCATTTGAACAAGTTATGGAGATCGTATGAGGGCTCAAACATGGTGGTCTCACACTGAAATTCCATAGGTACCTGTTGCACCCCAAAATTTGCCCTCCTTACCTTTTACTAACTGGCTTATGTTTCATTTCATTTTTTTACATTATCATGTATGCATATCATTAGCATGGGGTCAAGGTGCTGGAGGCAGTTCAAGAAGGTCCTATCTAGTCTACTACATCATCAAGAGTTCACAGCTTATTCCAGGCATTTTTAATATTTTCGTATTTTCATTCATCTGACTGTATTTCCACTCTGCATCATCTAAATAGCATAAAATAGTGTTTTTCATCTCGCATACTGCCTAAAATATTGGTCGGAATAATTTCTCGGAAATTTACAGACAGAGTGGTCAAATTGAGTTTCAGCGGTGCTCAAAATCAGGGGACAGAAAATTTTAAAATCGAACTTGCAGACGTCAATCATATTATTCTACGGTTCGCGTGTTCGTTTTAATTTTTCGTCATATTTTGACCAATTTGAGCATTTTTACGGATCAAAATTTATTTTAAAATCTGACCAAATGCTGTATTTTTTCGAGTCATATATTTCGTACTAATCATTTTAGTGTACTCGGTTTGTTTTTTCCGATTATTTAGGCGTCCGATTTTTATTTATTTGGGGTCCGTTTATATTACCTTTTTTTAACTAATATTATTTAGAATAAATAATTATAATAACTAGCATTGTATTTTAATTTTATTTTAAATATTTATTTATTTATTTATTTTTTAATTTAAATAATGTTTAATAGGCTAATTAGTATTTTATTTTTTTAATAGTCATTTTTTATTTTAAATTTTACTAATTTTAAGAATAAATAAGTAGTGATTAGCATTTTATTTTAATTTTATCTTAAATTTTTATTTTTATAAATAAGTAAGTTTAGTTTTTATTTCAGATTTATTAAATTATTTAAATTTTATTTAACTTTTAATATTATTAAACTTGGGCCTCAAATTGGGTATTAAGGACATTATTGGCAACTAAAAGTTAACCCTAATTTGGTCCCTATATATTGCTGTTACTGTTAAAAAAAGAAAAGAGGAAGGGAAAAAGGGGGACCGAAAGAAAAAAAAAAGAACGGATACGGGGAGAGCGGCGAATCTACGTTTATTGGTGTTTTTTTTCATTCACGGTGAAACATGGAGGCTTTGTCAGTTTGGTAATTGCCAGAATACATTACTTGTCTGATTCATGTTCGGATGCTGGGAATTGATTACAAGTATATATAAGATATTACACGTTTGTTTTAACATGCTGGCAATTGAGTGAATCAATTATAAGATCCGCACAATTCGGATCCGGTTGCGATGACCGCGTTTTCGCGATAGCAATAACGTTGAGGTTTTTCTTTTCAAAGTTAAATTTCTCTTTTTTGAGTTGCCTTTTTTTGTTATATTTAGATCCGTACAATTCGGATCCGGTTGTGATGACCGCGTTTTCGCGATAGCAACATTGTTGAGGTTTTTTTAAATCTAAATTTCTTTTTTTTCGAGTTGCCCTTTTTTTGTTATATTTAGATCCATACAATTCGGATCCGGTTGCGATGACCGCGTTTTCGTGATAGCAACATTGTTGAGGTTTTTCTTTTCAAAGTTAAATTTCGCTTTTTTTGAGTTGCCTTTTTTTTTGTTATATTTAGATCCGTGCAATTCGGATCCGGTTGCGATGACCGCGCTTTCGCAATAGCAAAGTTGTTGAGATTTTTTTTTATTATTTTCTTTTTTTTAATATTATTTGAATAATTTCCTTTTGAATTTAATTCGTGCACCATTTTTACCATTTTATAAAATTTTCACAAATTTTATTTTTATTTTTATTTTATTTTTTATCATCTAAACTAATTGTTTAATTCAACTTCTTTTTTGCATCACACATTTCATGCATACCCTAAATTGTCTTTGATTTCTGAATTCATGTTTGGATTATAATTACTATTGTTTGCCATAGTTTGATTTTCACTTGCCTTGATATTATTTGTATCCGTTTCGTACTAACCTTTCACGCAGGGACTAAGGTAAGTTCTTTAAGGGTATGGATAAGTATCCATGGTCACCCTTACTCTTTCATTCTCTCATCTTCTTCTTTCTCCTTTAGGATTTAGGTTATCGTCAAACCTCACTAACCGTAGGTCACCCATGCATGATAACTTTAGGATTCATAGTTTCCCTTTAGAGTTACCCTTGTGTCTTCTCTCTTCTCATCTCAAATTTCTTTAAAACACTTAATAATAATAAGGTGTATTGCGCACGAGCCTTAAGTATGGGGAATGAGAAATGAGGGGCTTCCTCTCATCTTTCTAGAGTGCTTAGCGAGCGTCCTGTCTTGGGACGATGCGTTAAGTATTCGCCCCTGTGCCCTAGACTTTGGTGCAATGCAGCTTAGGAACTAACTTAAGTCACTTCTGTCCTAAAAAACACAAACCTACCTCAAACATTTTTGTCCTTCGGGACCTTCAACTTAAAGGCTATTTTCAAAAAGGGCACGTTACCCTCCGTCTGAGACGCAAACAGGCATCGACCCTAACTGCCGGACGCGAGCTTAACGTCGCTCATAAAAAACACAAAAAGAACTTGGTCCGAACTACGTTGACTCTGAATTCCCCATTGCACAAAGGGGGTACGTAGGCCTAGGACGTCGACGTCCTACCGAGTCTGTCTTTGTCTTTCCCTCCCCGTCTTAGCATAACCCTAGATGATAGTATAACTCACCCTTAGAATAGACAACAAGCGTGGATCCCATCGAGTACGATGGACGCGTGGGGTGCTAGTACCTTCCCCTCGCGTAACCGACTCCCGAACCCAGGCTATGGTTGCGATGACCATTCCTTTCCCTCTTCCTCAGGTTTATGCGGTGTTCCCTTTCCCTCTCTTGGGATAAATTTACACGGCTGGCGACTCTGTTTTTTCCGCGCCACTCTCGCGTTTGTACCTGGATGAAAATCCTGGGAGCGACAGCTGGCGACTCTGCTGGGGACCATAGTTGACCTATGCTGGTCCATCCCTAAGCGAGTCAGTCCTAACGCTTGCTTGTCTTTGTTCTCTTTGGGTGTTTGGTTTTGATTTGCCTTGTGTGTTATATTTTTATTTTTTATTTTTACCGCACTTTCTGCATTTCATTTTTTTATTATTACTGTCACGCTGCTGTGCTGTGCTGGCTGTCTTTGTTTTGCAGGTTGGGTGGGTCTGAGAGATAAGCCCAATACCAAGGCTTGAGTATACCCTAGGACTAGAGTGGAAAGTAGTGGGACCTACGTGCCCGCTTGGTACGTTTGTGTGTTCACGAAATTCACAACCAGACGAGGCTATCTTGGGACGCATTCTAACGTGTGTGTCTTGCGCATGTTGGGGTGTTGATCTAGAGAGCTGTCGACTCTGGTGACCGATCATTGAGGACCTTAGTGGAGACATCCCTCTTTAGTGGTGACAGTGGCAGACCACATCCTGTGGCAAACCCATTCGCACCCGAGGGCCCGCTTTGGAACTCGCATAGGACGGCCCCTACGTTTTGAAGAGAATCAGCGGAGGCACTCCTTGATTGACTTTAGTACTGTACCCCGAGGAATGAATGCCCCTCGAACGTAAGGATACTTTAGCAAAAGACGCTTACAAATAATATCATCACAGTCCCTTCGATATAAAGATCATAGTCCCTCGATGACCCTTCAAGTTGCCTACAAAAAATGATCTTGTCCCTCGATGACCCTATGAAAAAATGATGGTAGTCCCTACGAATTGCTAAGGTATCCTTACATGTTGCCTCCTATGACCATTTGATGACCCTTCGCTGTCCCTCCACATCCAATAGATAGGACTACCTACCCACTAATGGTATGGATAGTGCTATCTCTCAAGGAAAATGATAAGTACAAGAAAGACCTTATAAATTAAGGGTAGGTAACTTTTAAATGCTCGCTCACAACTCAAAAAACAAATACTTTTCACACCTCACACTTTCAAAAATATTTTCAAAAACAAACGCTTTGTATACGTTCTTACACGAATTATTACAAAGTCAACTTTTACGAAATATTTTCTAAACACACACCACATTTCAAAAAAAAGCAAGTTAAAGTGAGCTAGCAATTAAGAGCCCGTAGATAACTACGGATGAAAAGGGGTGCTAACACCTTCCCTTTTCATAACTTACCCCTCGAACTCAAAAATCTTTTCAAAACGGTATTTCCTGTTCTTTTCACCTTTCCTAAATAAATTGGATAAAAGAAAAGTCGGTGGCGACTCTTGCTAACCGCAACATGTTTTGCGAAAAACAAAAGTAAAAAGTCATTTCTCCACCGTACTATTGTTTCTCGACCTCAGTGCCAAAGCTGAAGACCTTCCGCCTTGGAGAATCAGTTGAGGCCTCCTCGATTGATGATGATGCCAAACCAGAAATGGTGAACGTATCATCATTTCTCGACCTGAGAGCCCGGGATACTGAACATCCTAGTACCTACACGTGAGAGGGGATGGGTGTTTGCAGGTTTGCAGGTAACCGAGACTTTCAACCTACCCAATTTTCTGGATTTCTCATCAATGTCTGATTATTTGGGTTCCTCAGTGGTTCAGAGTTCTGGTTTTCTGGTTTCTCGTTCAGCTAATAGCACATCACATCCAGCAGTGTGCCTTGACCCCATGTTTGTATGAGCATAGCATTTTTCTTGCATTCTGACATGTTTGACATTTTTCAGGGCTTGCATCTTACTCTTGATTCCGGTTTTCTGAGGTTACTTCAGTATGGATGTTCAGAGAAAGAAGACTGTTGCCTATTCATTCCCAGAGCCGACTTTGACACTGATTCACAAATTGATTAATATGGATGGTTCCGGAGTTCGTACAGAGTTCAGTGGAAGGTATGGAAGACTTCTGAAATTTGTCTATAATATCTCCCAGTATGAGAAGGATGCCATTCACACACTTCTTCAGTTTTACGACCCGCCTCTGCGTTGCTTCACTTTCCCGGACTACATCTTGGCTCCGACGTTGGAGGAGTTCTCATTTATTTTGGGAATTCCTATCAGTCATGATATAGTTTTCTTTTCTAAGGAACACCCCGGTATGAAAGAAATGGTTGTGGCTCTTCATATTGATGAATCCGTTCTTAACAGTAATATTGCAGAAAAACAAGGAGTTAAGGGTTTCTTGTTGAAGTTCTTGTTCGATCAGGCTTGCATACATGTCAAAGAGAAGAACTAGACTGCTTTCCAAGCTATTCTGGCTGTGTGTATCTATGGGATTGTTTTGTTTCCGAATATTCCTGATCTGGTGGATATGCACGCCGTCAGGATCTTTATGTCGAAGAATCCTATACCTACCTTGCTAGGAGATGTGTACCATTCAGTTCACTATAAGAATGAGAATAGGCGTGGGAAAACTGTGAGTTGTTGTGCGCCGCTCTTAGCTACTTGGTTTCTGAGTCGTCTCCCTGAATCTGGCGCTTTCGTTGATACGAAAGATTCTCTGAAGTGGTCTAAGAGGGTTATGGGCTTGACTGCTGATAACATCGTTTGGATTAATCATGACTTGTTAGGAATGGAGATCATTTGTAAATGCGGAGAATTCCCTAATGTTCCCTTGATAGGGAGGAGAGGTGGAATTAACTATAATCCCTCCCTAGCTATCAGACAGTTTGGCTATCCTTTGAAGAATCCACCCGAAGAGCGAGATGTCCGAGAATCCTTATTCTTCAATGGTATTGAGGATCAAGGGTTGATAAGGAAAGTTGTGAATGCTTGGAAACAGGTGACTAAGAAGGGTAAGATTCCATTCGGGAAAAGTAACAATCGGGCTTTCCATCCATATAAAGAGTGGATTAAGAAGAGAGCAGAAGAGGAGCTTCTCCCATTCCCGATGGAACCACCTCTGTATCCTTTGGTGATCGAGCCTCCTACCACCGTTGAGTTGGAGAAGTATAACACATTATGGGCTGAAAAAGAAAGGTTGCGGGAAGAGAATAGTGAGCTAAAGAGAGAGATTTATCAGTGGAAGCATGAGCGGGGTGAAGCTGTTCATACCACCAAGTTAAAGACAGAGCTCCTTGCTAAAGCAGAAAAAGAGCTTGCTGACATGGTTGCATCCAGGGAAAGAATGAAACAAGCTTTGGATGGTATCAGTAGCATTCTCAGGTCCAAGGAGGAGGAATTAGGCAAGGCTTTGTTAAAGATTCACAGGTTCAATGATCACCAAGAAGCTGCCATGGCTGAGAATAAAAGAAAGGAAGACGCTTACCTAGCTAAGATTGATCAGTTGAAGTCTACGCTCAAGAAGAAAGACGCCGAGATTCTATCAGGGATATTCAAGAGACAAGCTGTCCAAGATCAACTCAACAAAGCTATAGCCTCCATAGAGGAATTGAAAGTCCAAGCTGAAGTGAAAAGATCTAGACATGAGGGACCTAGCATGGAAGGTGTTTCTGGAGAAGACGCTTGGGAGTTACATTGCCGATACTTGGATGGGATCATACACAGGAGAGACCTTCTTATCCAAGGACTGATTCAGAGGCCGAAGCATCCCGACACCAGAAAGCTGTTCGAGGAAGTTCAAAACTGGTGCAGAAAGCATAATGGATGGGGAGGATTGACGCTTGTAAACTTTGATGATATGCCATAGTTTTTTGTTTTCTTTCATTGTATATGGATCACCACCAGGCTTGTTGGTTGGGACCTATGGTCTTTATATTCAGACTTGTTATCTCGGATTTGTGATTGTTGACATTTGGCTTTTCTCTGGTTTTCTTAATATATGAGCAGAAGTTCCATTGTATCTTGTTATTAAACCGGAATCAAGGGGTGGAACGCCCTGCTAATTTTCAAACACGTCCATTTGCATTTGCATATTCATAATCATTTTTCATAATCATTTTGCATGACAGGTGTTTATTTCCGGTGTTCTTATCTTGTTCTCATCTCAGGATTACAGATCAGCACATTCTCCGGTATTCTACCAGACCAAATCAGAAGAGAATCATGGAATGAATCCAAGCTGAGTTGAGGGAAATGCGATGCCAGATGGGGCAATTTGGGGAAGACATCCTCCAGGAGCAGAAAATGATGAGGGAGGAGATCAATCAGTTGAAGACTCAGATGGGTTTGGTCATGGAAATGCTGAATAGGGTGTTGAAGAAGGAAGACAGTCCTGTGCCCGCTTCCACAACAGGGGTTCTCATTTCTCCCACCTCCTTGGGGTCTCCTCTAGACCATGGATTGCCTCGTGGATCCTCTCCGCCGTCAGAGCTTTTTCGTCAGCAACTGTTTCTTGAGGGTCTTAATCCAGAGAAGATTGATAAGAAGTTTGATCAGATTCCGATGCCATACGCTCAGTTGCTTCGGCACTTGCTCAAGTTTCAACTAATTGAATTGATTGCTGCGGGACCCCCACACACCAAGTTTCGTAAGGGTTCCAATGTCCATGATAGGTGTGAATTCCATTCTGGGGCGCCTGGTCATAATGTTGAAAATTGTAAGATGCTCAAGTATAAAGTCCAAGAGCTCATTGACTCAGGGGAAATCAAGTTTACATCAGTTGACACTGGTGTTGCAAAGGGACTGATGACTCCCTCTTTTGCCAAAGGATCCACCTCGCGTCAGGGATCTCTTCCACAACCCTTGTTTGTACCTCAGCCGAGTGCAGAAAGGAAAATGCAGGGCTAGACTGGGCGCCCAAATCAGCACCGACAGCAGAATTATCAGCAACAGGGGCGATCGAGACCAAGAAGGCCCAAAAGAATAATTGATCCTGTTCCTATCCCTTATAGTCAGCTATTTACGCGCCTACTCAAGAAGTCTCTGATTCAAACAAGGGGTACTGCGCTAGTACCGTACCCTATTCCTCCCGATTATGACATGACTGCTAGGTGCGAGTTCCACTCGGGAACGTTCGGGCACACGATTGATGAGTGTAATGTATTCAGGCATAAGGTGCAAGACCTGGTGGACTCAGAGATCATTGTATTCACTGAAGACGATATGTACATCAATGGAATCCTCCTTTCTCAAATGAACACTCAGTCTGCAAGTACGTCCAGGAAGAATTAAGCTTCCTCAGCAATGGCAATCTTTAGCTTCTTTACTGCATTTTTATTTGTAGTTTCTTATTTCTTGATAAAGCATTGTATGCATGTAAGACTCGTTTGTTTTTTAATGATGATATTAATGCAATGAGTATGTTTTCCTTTAAGAAATCCATTCGTATTCACTCTTAAATGTTTATATGCACTGCAATATCAATTTTTCTTGTTAAGAACTCTTGAGGGAGGATGACGTAATAAGAACGCAGGTCTCTAATAGTACGCTTTTGGATAGAACCTTGTTGAGGATGTACAGGCATTGTTTCAAAACCATAAACACTGGAGAGATAAGGAGATAAACCCTCGTTAACCCCTTTGAGCCTCGGAGTAGGAGTTTCTTTCGTACGAAAAAACCCTCATATTTAACCCAGGGGCAGGGTAAGCGTCAGTTAGTTTGACCGAGCGCTCAAATTCCAAGGAGAGTGTGCAAGAGATATGAAGCCCCGATGGTTATCCGTCAACAACTAAGGAGTGAGGCGGTCACAACCCTTTCAAGCAAGTAAGACAACCAGTGTCACACGCTTTGTTCAAAAGGGGAATAAAAAGAGAAAGCCCGCTAAGTCGAAAATTGAAAACAAGCGACTTAGGCAAATGTCAGGGCATCCCGCTGGACTTCAAAATAAAAAAAACTCAAAAGAGTCAGTCCAGGCAAAAATTAGGGATCAAAAAAGCAAAAAGAAAAAGCGAAAGGCGAAAAGAAAATCTCCGATAAGAACAAATTCGTGTGACACAAAAGATAAAAGGGATGACTGTCACTCCAAAACCTCCTTAGGGGTCAAACCATTAGTGGCATAGGCTCCTTGAAGATCATAAATCTTTCGAGAAATGAGCGTTTGGGTCAGATTAACTGAACATATGACGGGAGAACATCACGAAGAGTGGGTGGGCACCGATAAACTTTGAGCCATAAATCCTTTTTTCTGAAACCGTGAACCAGACCACGTTACAACCCTCTAAAGTCCTAATTGAAACAGGGTTTATTCCGAAGGCGTACTTCAACAGGACAGCGTTCCTGACTCCTATAAGTTGTGTTAATAAGATTTGTTGGTATTGCATGTGCGCATTGTTTTGCCATTCAAAAACCAAGGTCGCGTCCCAACTAGCGATTCGTTCACAAGGTTGGGCGATGCATTTTCAATAAAAACTTCAAGGTTAACATGAGTGTTGCATTAGAATTCTCATAGATAACTTGTTCTGTTTGCATACATATGCCTAAGCATCAATGTAGCTTACACAGTGAAAGTCAGTCAAGAAGCTTGATCCTGCCAAGTTGGGTTGCTTGAAAATTCCGAAGGACAATCATATCAAGAGACATGCTGCCAAGAGACTCAGCGTAGAGTGGGCTCTCCCAGTAAGTCGTGTTAAGATGGAGCCAATCTGGGGCAGTCACGTCGAGAAGCCCCTCTGAAATTCAGTTATCTTGGGGCATTCATTCTAAGATCAGGGGCAAAGTCACTTCAAAGCTCATATTGGGGCAGGCCACCTCCAGAGCGTGGGAGATTATCCACTCCTGAAAATGGTTAATTGAAAGCACCTCTTCAAGGCAGAATATTTCAGGTCATTGCAAATCCCTTTCGAAGTAGTGTACTTCATGGATTATGAAGACTGGGGCAGTTATGTCGAGATATGATAAATCTCTCCAAGAGTTTGAAGACCCTGGGGCAGTGCGAATGCCCGATCTTCTGTAAAATCCTCTTGAGGTGATTTCTTCCATTAGACCTGGTGGTCTGGGGCAAGTGGAAAGTTCAAAGGGCCGTCTATGACCTTAGAAACAAGTCAGGATTGAAGGGCAACAGAATCGTACTTCCCCAGCAGCTTACTCTCCCCAGCATTGAGGTTGCAATTTCCTCAGCAGAGCAGACCTTCCCTAGCAGGAGACTTAGGAGGTATTTTCCCCAGGTCAAGACGCTATTTCCCCACAAAGTCAAGGTGCTCCTTCTCCCCCATCAGCAGGCTAAGTCCAGCAGTATCCCCAGCAGGTTTTAAATCCAAAGTGATATTTGACACTTTCTTGATCCAGGCCGTGGTCTCCTTTTTCAAAAAGTTATGTATAATCCCCAGTAGAGCGAATGTTCATCTGAGACTTCATCCCCAGCAGAAGTTATTGATCCAGAGAGTCGGTCACGGTGATCCTTCTCAACGGAGTTCTGGGATTCAGAGGACAATTTATTTTTGTCAGCCCGATCTGAATCATTCTTTTCTCTCCGGCATTTATTTTGCTGGAGGGACCTCTTTTTGCATATCATAAGCACTTGCATTGCATCCTCAAACGCGTAGCATTTCCACTTCGTGTGGAGCATTACGGCAAAATTCAAACATTTGCATTCGAAGCATAAGCCAGGTTTGACGCTCTCTTTGCCAGTTTCTCTTTCTCAGCGGAGATAACACAGTTCAGGAGATTTTGGGAGGGATGTGTTCCTCATATTTGTGTTCCCCGGCAGAGTCTTTTATTTAGACTTATCCATTCCCCAGCGAGATTAATCCCCAGAAAAAGTTGCTTGAAACCTTTACACCCGTCCGTGTACCTTTTAGATACCCGTCCGTATTGAAACCTTTACACCCGTCCGTGTACCTTTTTGATACCCGTCCATATTGAAACCTTTGCACCCGTCCGTGTACCCTTTTGATACCCGTCCGTATTGAAACCTTTACACCCGTCCGTGTACCTTTTAGATACCCGTCCGTATTGAAACCTTTACACCCGTCCGTGTACCTTTTTGATACCCGTCCGTATTGAAACCTTTACACCCGTCCGTGTACCTTTTTGATACCCGTCCGTATTGAAACCTTTACACCCGTCCGTGTACCTTTTTGATACTCGTCTGTATCGAAATCTTTACACCCGTCCGTGTACCTTTTTGATACCCGTCCGTATTAAAACCTTTACACCAGTCCGTGTACCTTTTTGATACCCGTCCGTATTGAAACCTTTACACCCGTCCGTGTACCTTTTAGATACCCGTCCGTATTGAAACCTTTACACCCGTCCGTGTACCTTTCTGATACCCGTCCGTATTGAAGCCTTTACACCCGTCCGTGTACCTTTCCGATACTCGTCCGTATTAAATCCTTTTACACCCGTTCGTGTACCTTTCTGATACCCGTCCGTATTGAAGCCTTTACACCCGTCCGTGTACCTTTCCGATACCCGTCCGTATTAAATCCTTTTACACCCGTCCGTGTACCTTTCTGATACCCGTCCGTATTGAAGCCTTTACACCTGTCCGTGTACCTTTCCGATACCCGTCCGTATTAAATCCTTTTACACCCGTCCGTGTACCTTTCTGATACCCGTCCGTATTAAAACCTTTACACCCGTCTGTGTACCTTTTTGATACCCGTCCGTATTGAGCTTTCTACACCCGTCCGCGTACCTTTTTGATACCCGTCCGTATTGATCCTTTTACACCCGCCCGTGTATCTCTTCAGTACCCGTCCGTAATTGATTTTTTTGAATTCCTTGATACCCGTCAGTGTTTATCCCCGGCATAGTTAACATTCGTTTGTGTTTATTTCGTGACTTTCCAATACCTTGGTTTTCAACACTCGTACGTATCGTGACAAGTGTAACATTTTTGTTCGTTCCCCAGTGAGTCGTCCCTCTTCTGTTGGTCGCAAATTTCTGGAGTTCTTTCAGTATTCAATCCCCGTGTATCCTAGAATGTCCGAGAGCTGTTTGGTAAAATCAAGGCAAATTTCAAGTCATGGCAAGAGAGGTTCAGGCCTCCAGGCCATAATTTCATCAAACACTTGGTGTGCCAAATGTCAAGCTATTTTTCTCCATTAAGAAGGCTTCAAATGAAAATTTGTAGAACATCAAAGTTGTTAATATCCATGTTCTCTTTAACTTTGATGTTGGGAATTTTCTCATTTGAACAAGTTATGGAGATCGTATGAGGGCTCAAACATGGTGGTCTCACACTGAAATTCCATAGGTACCTGTTGCACCCCAAAATTTGCCCTCCTTACCTTTTACTAACTGGCTTATGTTTCATTTCATTTTTTTACATTATCATGTATGCATATCATTAGCATGGGGTCAAGGTGCTGGAGGCAGTTCAAGAAGGTCCTATCTAGTCTACTACATCATCAAGAGTTCACAGCTTATTCCATGCATTTTTAATATTTTCGTATTTTCATTCATCTGACTGTATTTCCACTCTGCATCATCTAAATAGCATAAAATAGTGTTTTTCATCTCGCATACTGCCTAAAATATTGGTCGGAATAATTTCTCGAAAATTTACAGACAGAGTGGTCAAATTGAGTTTCAGCGGTGCTCAAAATCAGGGGACAGAAAATTTTAAAATCGAACTTGCAGACGTCAATCATATTATTCTACGGTTCGCGTGTTCGTTTTAATTTTTCGTCATATTTTGACCAATTTGAGCATTTTTACGGATCAAAATTTATTTTAAAATCTGACCAAATGCTGTATTTTTTCGAGTCATATATTTCGTACTAATCATTTTAGTGTACTCGGTTTGTTTTTTCCGATTATTTAGGCGTCCGATTTTTATTTATTTGGGGTCCGTTTATATTACCTTTTTTTAACTAATATTATTTAGAATAAATAATTATAATAACTAGCATTGTATTTTAATTTTATTTTAAATATTTATTTATTTTTTTTTTTTTAATTTAAATAATGTTTAATAGGCTAATTAGTATTTTATTTTTTTAATAGTCATTTTTTATTTTAAATTTTACTAATTTTAAGAATAAATAAGTAGTGATTAGCATTTTATTTTAATTTTATCTTAAATTTTTATTTTTATAAATAAGTAAGTTTAGTTTTTATTTCAGATTTATTAAATTATTTAAATTTTATTTAACTTTTAATATTATTAAACTTGGGCCTCAAATTGGGTATTAAGGACATTATTGGCAACTAAAAGTTAACCCTAATTTGGTCCCTATATATTGCTGTTACTGTTAAAAAAAGAAAAGAGGAAGGGAAAAAGGGGGACCGAAAGAAAAAAAAAGAACGGATACGGGGAGAGCGGCGAATCTACGTTTATTGGTGTTTTTTTTCATTCACGGTGAAACATGGAGGCTTTGTCAGTTTGGTAATTGCCAGAATACATTACTTGTCTGATTCATGTTCGGATGCTGGGAATTGATTACAAGTATATATAAGATATTACACGTTTGTTTTAACATGCTGGCAATTGAGTGAATCAATTATAAGATCCGCACAATTCGGATCCGGTTGCGATGACCGCGTTTTCGCGATAGCAACAACGTTGAGGTTTTTCTTTTCAAAGTTAAATTTCTCTTTTTTGAGTTGCCTTTTTTTGTTATATTTAGATCCGTACAATTCGGATCCGGTTGTGATGACCGCGTTTTCGCGATAGCAACATTGTTGAGGTTTTTTTAAATCTAAATTTCTTTTTTTTCGAGTTGCCCTTTTTTTGTTATATTTAGATCCGTACAATTCGGATCCGGTTGCGATGACCGCGTTTTCGCGATAGCAACATTGTTGAGGTTTTTCTTTTCAAAGTTAAATTTCGCTTTTTTTTAGTTGCCTTTTTTTTTGTTATATTTAGATCCGTGCAATTCGGATCCGGTTGCGATGACCGCGCTTTCGCGATAGCAAAGTTGTTGAGATTTTTTTTTATTATTTTCTTTTTTTTAATATTATTTGAATAATTTCCTTTTGAATTTAATTCGTGAACCATTTTTACCATTTTATAAAATTTTCACAAATTTTATTTTTATTTTTATTTTATTTTTTATCATCTAAACTAATTGTTTAATTCAACTTCTTTTTTGCATCACACATTTCATGCATACCCTAAATTGTCTTTGATTTCTGAATTCATGTTTGGATTATAATTACTATTGTTTGCCATAGTTTGATTTTCACTTGCCTTGATATTATTTGTATCCGTTTCGTACTAACCTTTCACGCAGGGACTAAGGTAAGTTCTTTAAGGGTATGGATAAGTATCCATGGTCACCCTTACTCTTTCATTCTCTCATCTTCTTCTTTCTCCTTTAGGATTTAGGTTATCGTCAAACCTCACTAACCGCAGGTCACCCATGCATGATAACTTTAGGATTCATAGTTTCCCTTTAGAGTTACCCTTGTGTCTTCTCTCTTCTCATCTCAAATTTCTTTAAAACACTTAATAATAATAAGGTGTATTGCGCACGAGCCTTAAGTATGGGGAATGAGAAATGAGGGGCTTCCTCTCATCTTTCTAGAGTGCTTAGCGAGCGTCCTGTCTTGGGACGATGCGTTAAGTATTCGCCCCTGTGCCCTAGACTTTGGTGCAATGCAGCTTAGGAACTAACTTAAGTCACTTCTGTCCTAAAAAACACAAACCTACCTCAAACATTTTTGTCCTTCGGGACCTTCAACTTAAAGGCTATTTTCAAAAAGGGCACGTTACCCTCCGTCTGAGACGCAAACAGGCATCGACCCTAACTGCCGGACGCGAGCTTAACGTCGTTCATAAAAAACACAAAAAGAACTTGGTCCGAACTACGTTGACTCTGAATTCCCCATTGCACAAAGGGGGTACGTAGGCCTAGGACGTCGACGTCCTACCGAGTCTGTCTTTGTCTTTCCCTCCCCGTCTTAGCACAGCCCTAGATGATAGTATAACTCACCCTTAGAATAGACAACAAGCGTGGATCCCATCGAGTACGATGGATGCGTGGGGTGCTAGTACCTTCCCCTCGCATAACCGACTCCCGAACCCAGGCTATGGTTGCGATGACCATTCCTTTCCCTCTTCCTCAGGTTTATGCGGTGTTCCCTTTCCCTCTCTTGGGATAAATTTACACGGCTGGCGACTCTGTTTTTTCCGCGCCACTCTCGCGTTTGTACCTGGATGAAAATCCTGGGAGCGACAGTACCAAGGCCTTGCCTGCAGACCAAGTCACACGCCCATACACCAGTTGTGATTCCTTGTTTTCCAAGCATCTCCACCTTTGGATGTTGAAATTCACCTTGGGATTATTACCGAGTTGATCCTAACTAACCGAGTTAACTACCTTGACTCGGTGAGTTGAGTCTAACTAACTCCGACCCTAGCTCCAAACCCAAAGCTAAGTCCAAAGCTAATCCAAAACCTCCCACACTCCAAACCTAAAGTCTATATAAGAAATATTTCACTCATTTTTAGGAAATTCACCATTTTTCACCAAATTTCATACATTGCACTCTCAATTCTCTTTTCCAAACCCTCACAAAAAGCTCTTATTTCTTGAAGGATAATCACTTTTCACATTGAAAAGTGATTAATTCTTGAGCTCAAACTCCATCATTTGGCTTTCTTTGGTTGGATTTCTGGAAGTTCAGATTATTCTACTTCAATCCAAGGGTTTCACACCATTTATTTTGGTGCAAGTTCGATCTCGGTGATTTTCCGCGACTTTGCTCGGTTTCGACGCGTTTCGACTACTAATCGAGGAATCTCTGGTTTTCTTTAATTTTCTGCACCAAAATCACTTTTTCAATAATTACCAAAGCAAATCTCCGCTTTGTAGGTTGGTTTTCCTCAAATCTATACTAGATTTAGCTTATTCGCAACTTATTCGATGTAGATCTTTGGTGATTTTTGATTTGGATCCATGGCGCTTGAATTTGATTCTTGACATTGATGATTGTTGGATCTAATTGATGCTTGATTTCTGGATTGAACTTAATTTTCGTGCATGATTGTTTACATGATCATTTGGATGTTTGGATAAGTGATTTGCTGCTGAAAAGTGCTTTTCAAAGTTGAATTTTTGTCTCTGTTTCAGTGCTAATCGATTACTCTAACAGGGTAATCGATTACTCTGCCTTATTTTCACGTTTTTAGCCAATTTTCAACTGAGTAATCGATTACCCTATGTGAGTAATCGATTACCACTGAAGCAGATTGTGTTTTTCTTGCATTTTCTTGCTTGTTTGAGGTCTCTTGCATTTCTAAACTTCATTGATTGATACGTTGATGATTCGTGGACTATTCTTGAGCTGTTTCACTTCACACTATTGCATGAGCATGATTTTTCGACACTCGGTTTTTGATTGTTAATCGATGAATGTTTATGTTTGCGTTGTTGATTAATTGATGTAATGATCACATAATGCACACACATTGAGCTTGTTAATTGTTAATTGATGCTTGTGTTGCTGGAATTGTTATGTGCATGTTCATTTGCTTTCTATTTCAATAGGTGCACATTTGTTTTAATTTGTTCATATGCTTAATAATGTGTATTCTCTTACAATGTGCATTATTCCATGGTGATTTTAAGAATTGTTTACCATGATTTATGGTGTGATTGTGATCATGTTTGATTGAATAATATGTAAGGCTTGAAGCATGTTTGTTCTTTTATGAACGAATCATTTGTGAGTGCATGCTGCCCCTGATTTTTCATTGTTGTCCATACACATATATGCTGTTGTATGTGCTGCTACTTGCTTTTTACACCCATTTTGTAGGCTGAACATGTGTTGTTAATTGCTGTTTGGTACATGATGATAGATTTTACTGCTGCCTTGCACTTATGAGCTGTAATTGTTGTTGTTTTCATTGCTTCCTTCCATTTTATTTTCTTATTTGGATAGCATGGTATGTTATTTTGTGTAGAATTTTCTTCACACCTTTAGGATCCTTCTTCCGTAGTTCCTAACTTGTTTGATCTTTACTTGTTAGTCTTTCCTTACCTCATTACTTGTAAGTAGTTTTGCTAACATTTTCAGGGGCTAATGGTAAGTTGAGTGTGTGGATATGCTTCCACACACACCTTCTTCCCTCATCTCTTTAAAGCTTTCTCTTTTGTGTTTGTGAAAAGCACTTCAATGCTTTCTTTGTTCAACTCCTTTCTTCTCCCTTTTGGTTCATAACTCATCTTCTATCTTAGAAGTGAGTTATGCTACCTCTTTCTCTCTTCTTCTCTCTTCTTTTAGACTTAGGTTTCTAAACCACACTAAACCATTAGGATCTCCAAGCATGACAACATTAGGGTTTGAGTCTTAGTCCCCTTTAGTCTTTACCTTTGTTTCTTTTGAGTCTTTCTTATCTCATCTCAAAATAACTCCAAAACACCTAATAAAGGTTGAAACATCTTCATGTGTCATGAGCCTTATTCCATGGGGGGGCTTGCATACATTCCATCTTGGAATATGTTGTAGGTTTTCTAGCATGATGTACAAGTCTTTAACATGAAGAGATTTCACAAACAAAACCAAAAATACTTCTTCATTTAAAAAACAACAAAAACATTTAATAAAGGGAATAGGCTAGTGTGCTTAAGCCTTTAACCTTGGAAGTAAGTCGAGGATCTTCCTCATCCTTAGTGTACTTCATCAACATTTCATTTTTGGAATGATGCATGAGATGCACATTCCATTGAAAAAGACTTAGGTACACTTACCTATGCAAAACACTTCAAATAAAAAACTTCTAAAACACTTCAAACAAACAATAACGTCTTTCCTTCAGGAATTCTCTTCTCATCTCACTCACTCTAAACGTGCGAACGTGCTTCTCCTCATTCTCTTGTAATACGGTAACGCACTCGATTCAGCGAGCCTACAACACCTGAGCTAGAACATTAGCCGTTCCCTAAAAAACAAAAACAATTTTCCCTTAGTCTGGGGAACTACGTCGCTCTGATTCTCATGTTCCCGATGAGATACGTAAGCAGTGGGGTAGGGCCCATTCGAGCACTTCTTTTATTTTCCCTACATTTGTTTCTCGTTCTCTTTCCATTCCTTTTCCAGCATCTTTTCTATCACCCTTTGAGCAGTACTTCAAGCGCGGATCCCGTCGAGTACGACGGACGTGAAGGGGTGCGATAACCTTCCCTTCACGTAACCGACTCCCTTACCCTTTCTCTTTGGTTCGCGAGACCTCGTTCTTTCCTTTCTCCCGGGTTTGTGCAACATTACCTTTCCCTTTCTTTGGGATAAAAATGCCTGGCTGGCGACTCTCTTTCTTTCTTCTGCGCCACTTTTGTGTTTGTACCTGGATGAAAATCCCAGGAGCGACAAGTGTAGATGTTACAGCCCCAGCACTGTGAATCCACGGCCGACCAAGTAGATAACTGTATGTGGGTTGAATATCCATTATATAGAATGTGGCGTCAAAGACCTCCGGGCCAACCTTAATTGGCAGCACAATCTCCCCAAAAACAGATCTTTTAGAACCATCAAATGCGCGCACCACCAAATCACTTGGTGTGCATATCAACCCTCGGGTGTCCAGCTTCATTAATGCCTTCTTAGGCAAAACATTTAAAGATGATCCTGTATCCACAAGCACATGAGACATCAACGATCCACGACACTCAACGAAAATATGCAAGGCATTATTATGGTTTCTCCCAGCTGGAGTCAAGTCAACATCAGTAAACCCCAAACCATTGCCTGCACTAACATGGGCTATCACCCCCTCAAGCTGATTGATTGAGATCTCTTGGGGTACATAAGCGGCATTCAGTACTTTCAACAATGCGTTTCGGTGAGCTTCCGAACACAACAACAAGGATAATATTGATATCTTGGATGGAGTCTGATGCAAATGATCCACGATTTTATAGTCACTTCTTCGGATCAACCTCATAAATTCTTCTACATTCTCAGAGAAAGGACTATCAGCTGGCCTTACTACAGAGTCAGTCACTGCCGGAGTCTGTACAGAATTATCTACGACCTGTTTACCCTTGTCCTGTCTGGAATTACCAGCCTGTTCATTAGAAGGAGTAAAGATTATGCCACTTCGGGTAATAGCTCCTGCTTCCTCATTATTTTCAAGACTGGAACTTGCTACCGACGTTCCCATTAACTCTTGTTTCTGGCCATTAATGAAAACTTCTGCGCCATAGTTCCAAGGAATGTCCTTGGTGCTCTCATAAGGAATAGGTCCAGGACCTGTAATTATAACCGGCGCGGGTCTTGTCGCTGCTGAAATTGTGATTGTCTTAAAGGGAATAGTGATAGTAGCCACATCACTGCCAATAACCTCTTTTTGTTGGTCACACCTGTCAAACTGCAGCCTACCTTCATCGATCAACTTTTGAACTCCTGATTTCAACAACCCACAACCATTCATCTGTAACATACATCCTGAACAATTCTTGTCACAACCGGGGTATACTCCACCCATCAATAATTTCTCCTTTACCACCATCAAAGGAGTCATTAGTTCGTTCACATCCATAACCATATTCAAAAATTCATTCTCCTCTAACACAGCATTAACCCTTGGCCCGCCATGATCAGGCATTGGGTTCTGGATAACATTCGGCACGTCATTTGAAAAGTTTATGGCCTTCGAATCAACCAAGTCTTGAATTGTGTGCTTAAAAGCTTTGCAGTCCTTGATATGATGTCCGGGTGCCCCAGAATGAAAGTCGCAATGGGCGTTAGGATTATAACCCGGAGGTGGATTACCAGTGATAGGAGCTAGATTTCTCTTTTGAATTAGCTGCAGCTGAAGTAAGTGTTGGAATAACTGTGAATACGGTAGAGGTGGAGCATCAAAATGCCTATCCCGTTTGGGCCTGTACTGTTGTTGGCGAGGAGCCTGATTTCGCTGCTGAGGTGGAAGTGCTACAGGGATAGTTACTGACGCCACCTGCTGATTATGAGTCTGACACTGCTTTCCCTTACCTAGGTAGGACGATACAGAATTTGCTTCCTCTTTCTTCTTGTAATTCACATATGGTTTCTTCCCCTGACTAGAAGACGACCCATCATTACCTGAAACTTTCCCAGCTCTTATTGCACTCTCTAGCATTTCCCCTACCATGATCAGATCAGCGAACTTGCGTGACATGCATGGTAACAACTTCTCATAATAATGTCCTGGCAAGGTAGCCATGAACATATTCAACATTTCCTTCTCCAACATAGGTGGCTGTACCCTTGCCGCCAACTCGCGCCATCTCTGCGCGTACTCCTTAAAGCTTTCACTACTCTTTTGGGACATGCTCTGTAGCTGTGTACGATTGGGAGCCAAATCAGTATTATACTGATAGTGTTTCACAAATGCCTCAACAATCTCTCTCCAGTTATGTACACGACACCTCTCAAGCTGCATATACCATTCCAGGGATGCTCCAGACAAGCTGTCCTGGAAGAAGTACATCAGCAATTTTTCATCACGGGAGTACAACCATCTTTCTTGCGTATGCCTGAACATGTGTCCTGGGGCAAGTAGTGCCGTTGTACTTCTCAAAAGTGGGGACTTGAAACTAATGTGGAATTCTCACATCAGGAACCAGCCCTAGGTCGCCAGATCCATTCCCACAGAATTTTGATTTACCACCCCTCTCAGCTGTTCTTCAATCATTCTAATCCTTTGTCATCAACAATCGGGAGACCAGCATCTCCACCCGGCACAGAGAAAACATCGTCTTGTTGGTCATCAAAGTGATGGCCATGAACTGCATGAATACTGTTTCCTCCTCCAACCAGAAGGAATCACCACATTTTCTCCTCCGCCCGGAGGGATAACAATAGAGGGAACTGGAACTCCGCCCGGAGGTCCATTCGGAATACCATTTCCATTGACACCTCCGCCCGGAGGAATAACATTGTTCTGGAAACCACCATGAAGTACACCATTCTCATCTACTTTTGCCACCAGGGGCTGAACGAGAGTTCTGAGTTGCTCCTGTCCCTGTACGAATCCTTGCATCATTTCTATGAATTGGGCAATACGGGCTTGCATTGCGGCCATTTCTGCTTGCATTTGCTCCATTACTCTTTTCTGGTTGAGTCGAGTAGAATATGGGTGAATCGGTTGGTCAGCTATCCTGCCTGTAACCAAATAAAGGTTAGAAGAAAATCTGGAAAAAAAACCTGTTATGCAAAAATGCTTATGATTATGAGAATGCAAATGTCATGTTTTCCATCCCCAAGGCATTTTACACCTTGATTCCAGTTTTAACTCACAAGAAACTCAATAATAGTCACATAATGTTGAGAGAAAAATATTGCGAAGAATTGCGCTGCGATAAAGTGTTATGATAATGTGCTTGTGAATAGAGCGATGCCGAAGAACCACCTTTGAATAAGCCATTCATTGAATTCAATAGAAAAATAATAAGTGCCGAAGCATTTTACAATGAGTCCGTAAATGGGAAGTACATCAAGAAAGTGGCTCCATCAACAAGCCTGATGATAGCCAACGGTACATCTACAAAAACTACATTAAGAAGATGGGAAAGTAAGATCAATCATCTAACTCCAAATCTTTCAATTTCTCACTAGAATGCTTGATTTCTTCAAAGAGGATTCTGGTGCACTGATGACCCGGCCTTTCAATCATCTCTTTGATCAAAATGTCCCTCTTCTTCAGAGCTTCGGCTAATGAATCTGTGTGCATCAAGAGAGCTTCATCATTACTCACTTCCTTAAACCTTTTCACCCCAGCTTGTATCTTGAGTCTTCCCATTTCTACCATGGCATCCTCAAGCTTTTTCTTGGAAATTTTTAGTTCATCCTTAACATTCTTCAGCTGCTCTTGGCTTTTTCCAAAGTCTTCCCGATGTTTTCTCCGTTGTTCAAGAGCTCTAAGAAGCTCATCGTCTTTGGCCTTTGATTGCTCTCGCAGCTCTGCATTCTCCATTCTGACCTCATCCCAGGCTTGCTGAAGCTTGGCTAACTTGTCTTTTGTCTGGGCCAAAGATTGCTTAGTCTGCTTATGAGTTTGAGCAGAAGTTTCAACAGCCATACTAACCTTCTGGTTGTGCCGGGCCCTGTCAGTAAAATCTTCCTCTCTTGCTGCTAAGATCTTTTCTGCATCTTGAGCTTTGTGCTCCAACTCCTTGTTGGTATATAATGCATCTTGAAGCCGGCTGCTCATATCAGAATTTTCCCCTCTAAGTTCTTTCACCAAATTCTGCAACTTGCTGAATTCCTCAATGGCCACTGTGGTAGGTTGTTCTGGCATCACTGGATATAAAGGTGGCTCTTGTGAAAAAGGTAAGAGAACTTCTTCAACCTTCCTTTGGATGCACTCTATATACTGCGGATAAGCTCTACAATTAGCCTTTCTAAAAACAGTCTTCCCAGTCTTATGGATGTGCCCCCAAGCATGCACAGCTTCCCTTAACACCTCTGTATCTTCACTCCCATTGAAGAACAAAGACTCTTCCACATGTTAGTCTTCAGGAGGGTTCCTTGAGGCATATCCAAATTGCCTGATAGCCAGGATAGAGTTATAATTAATTCCCCCTTTCCTGCCTATCAGAGGCACATTCGGAAAGTTCCCGCAGCTGGTAATAATATCCACTCCTTGCAACTGACAGTCAAACTAAATAATGTTATCAGTAGTCAACCCCATTATCTGTTTAGACCACTTTAGAGAATCCTTCGTGTCCACAAATGCACCAGATTAAGGAAAATGTTTCAGAAACCAATCAGACAAAAGTGGAGTACAGCAGTTGACAGGACCCCCCTTCTTTTCTCATTTTTGAAATGCACCGAGTGGTAGAAATCACCCAACAAAGTGGGGACTGGATTTTTCAGGAAAAAAACTCTCACAGCATGCATATCCACAAAATGACATTGGTTAGGAAACAGAACGATGCCATAAATACACAAGGCCAGGATAGAATTGTAGACTGCCCAATTCTTGGCGTTGGCAAATTCTTGAGCTTGGTCGGCAAGAAATTCCAAGTGAAAACCTTTGACTCCACTCTTACTAGCAACATTTCTCTTCAGCGCTGACTGTTCCACCTGTAGGGCCGTTGCAATTTCTTCTATGTTAGGGTGATCTCCAAAAAAGAATGACACTGTTGATTTGACTGAGATACCCAAGATGAATGAAAACTCCTCCAGTGTAGGCATCAAGATACACTCCGGGAAGACAAAGCATCTCAACGACATCTCATAGAACTCCAGCAATGTGTGGAGAGCCTCATGCTCATAATTTGTAATGTTACGGGAAATTTTCACCAATCTCCCTTATTTCCTTTGGAAAGTGATAAGAAAACCCGGGTTAGCCATGGCTATCACCTTGTGAAGTAGATCCAATGTTGGCTCTGGAAATCTGTAAGCAACATTATTCTTCCTCTCAGCATTTGTCTCTGTTGAACTCATTGACTGGAATCAGAGGTAAAACGAACACCTGGAAATGATAAACATGAATGTTAATGACATGATAATGCAACGCAAAAGGCACGGTATCAGGGTGCTGCGTGTCTGTGCTGGACTGTGAGTAGTGTCAGTGTAGATCTGAGAATATCATAGAATTGTGAACAATAACCATCTGAGTATAGTAGGATGAATATTCCCTTTTGTGTAATAATACAAGAAAACCGGGTATGTCGGAGGTTATGGTTACCTGCAAACCTGCAAACACCCGCCCCTTCTCGTATGTGGTACTAGAAAGGCAAGGATCCTCAATATCACGGACTCTCAGGTCGAGAAATGATGATACGTTCACCATTTTTGGTTTGACATCATCACCAATCGAGGAGGCCTCAATTGATTCCCCTAAAAAAGGATACCCTATAGCAAGTTCCAAGCATTGGGTCCTCCGATCAAGAATGTGTAATGGGTTTGCCATTTCTGGTCTGCCATTATCACACCTCGGGAAGAGTGTCGCGACTGAGTCCTCGGGAATGATCACCAGAGTCGACAGCTTTCTAGCTTAACACCCTGAAATGCACAAGACGCACAAATCAGAACATCTCCCAAGAAAACCCCGTCTGGTTGTGGATTTCGCGTAAACCATGCGTACCAAGACGCTACATAGGCCACACTACTTTCCACTCTAATCCTACATGTACTCTCAAGCTTGTGCAATGGCCTTATCTCTCAGAATACCCTGCCCACCAAACAGAAAAACCAGCACAGTCCAGCATAATAATGATATGTAATGCAGTAAATGCAGTAAAAATAGTAACACAGCAAGATACAGTAAAGCATTAATACTATAAATAGCAATATAGTAAAATAGCAAAATACAGCACTACAGCTCCACAAAAACACCCAATGAAACAAAAACAGACAAGCACTAGGATTGACTCGCTTAGAGAGAAGGTTTCTCCCCAGAAGAGTTTCCAGCTGTCGCTCCCGGGATTTTCATCCAAGTACAAACGCGAAAGTGGCGCGAAAACAGAGTCGCCAGCAATGTGTATTTATCCCAAGAGAGGGAAAAGAAACACTGCATAAACCTGGGGGGAAAGGAAAAGCATGGTCTCACGACCAAGAGAAACGGGTAAGGGAGTCGGTTACGCGAAGGGAAGGTGTTAGCACCCCACGCGTCTATCGTACTCGATGGGATCCACGCTTGTTGTCTCGATCAAAGGGTGTCGTCGTCTGGAGCTCCACTGCTACTGAAAAGGAGAAGGAATGAGAATGGAAAAGAATGGAGAAACGAAGAAGAAAAGAAAAAAGGAGTGACTCGATAGGACGTCCTCGGAGTCCTAGGCCTAAGTATTCCCCCGGGAACGGGAAAATCAGAGTCAACGTAGTTCGGACACGAACTAGGGGGAGGTTGCTCGCCAAGACATCGCCGTCTTGTGCCTACGTATCCTCAATCTAACCAGAAGGAGGAAATCAGAGCAGTCGCAGTTCGACTTAACCAAGTCGGTGTTTTTTATGAGCGATGTTAAGTTCGCGTCCGCCAGTTAGGGTCGATGCCTGTTTGCGACGAGATGGAAGTAACGTGCCCTTTTCTGAAAATGAGGTTTGAAACTTAGCAATCCCGAAGGATAAAAGAGGTTTGAATTTGTTTTGTGTTTTTTAGACATAAGTGTTTTTGAAGTTAATTCATAACTTGCATTGCACCCAAGTCTACAACATAGGATCGAATGTCTCGCGTATCGACCCAAGATGGGACGCATGCTTAACATCCTAAGAAAGTGAAGGAAGATCCCCCACTATCTCATTTCCCACATATAAGGCTCGTGCGCAATATATGTTAATCCTTTATTAAGTGTTTTATAAAGATTATGAGACGAGAAGAGAAGACTCAAGTTGAAAAGAAAACACTAAAGGTAATCTAATTTGTTCTTAATGTTATCATGCAAAAGTGGCCCTAAGGTCAAGGTTTGAGAACCTAAGTCTAAAGAGAAGAGAGGGATAGCACTACCTAATGCTTATCCTACCTCACTTTAATCAAAGATTAAAGTTGAGCTAGGATCCCTAAGGGTGTGGATAAGTTGTACACACAAAGCATTATATCATGTTATTCACAAACATACAAGAGAAAGTGAAAGAGATAAGAGAGAAGAGATATGAGTATGGATAAGCATCCATATACTCAAGACTTACCATAGCCCCTACACAAAATGGTTAGTACCAAAACAATTCAAATATTGAATTACAAGTGAAAAAGAGGAAGCAAACAAGTCCTAATGTTCTAAGGAGATGTTCTAAATACCAAACAAAGGTCAAACCAAGAAGGAAGAAGTCCTAAGGGTTAGGAACCATCCTAAGTCAGTAGGTATGTCCTAAGGGATCTTACTAATGTAAATATGCCAAATGATATCATACAAAGTCAAACTATACACCAAACAATCATGCAAATGTGACTTGAACATTAACTACACAAGATGCATATAATTGGAAAGTAAACATGGATAAATGAGTATGTAAACACCAAAGTCAGAAGAAAATGACATTTAAAAATGAGTGAAGATGTCATTTAAATGGTAAATGATTCACAAGAGTAAGCAATGATCAAGCAAGCAAAAATGGGAGCAAACATCATTAAAGTTCCCACTATGCATCATACAAGATATGCAAGTAAGACATGAATATGCAAATGGAATAACCAAACAAAATGGATGCAAGTCAGTAGCTTAGGACATTTGAAATGACCTTTAGAAGTCAAGCATGTAAGCACAAAAGTTCATACAATTGTCATATTGAAGCACTTAGAAGATTAAGAACAAGTTCAAGTTAAGTCAAACAAGTTCAAGCAAAGTATGCCAAAGTTTGTGAGCTTAGGAGACATATGAGATGAAGTTAGAATTCAATTAGAATGAATGAGGATGATCACATGCAGTAGGTAAATGGGTGCAAATGAATGCTCAAAGCCATACAAGTGTTGAGGCAAACAAGCTATCAAAGATGGACAAGTAAGGATGCACAAACTTATATCACAATGCAAGTTCAAACTAATGTTCATAAGCCATGCAAAAGTGCACAAACAATGACCTATAATTTTATGTGAATGACCTATAATGCTCATACAATCACATATCAAAAGGTCTCAACAAGTACCAAATAGGATTGCACACAATTTATCTCAAACCCTATCACATGATCCTATAACCACATACATGTGTACATGCACTCAAACAATCCACAAGATCAAATTAGGAGGATGAGAAAATTCACATATGCAAGTCAAATGAAGTTCAAACAGTGTGTAAACATTTCCCAAAAATGTGGTGCAAAAATCATTGTTAAACATGCTCAAAGAGGCCTCACAATATCATACAAAGCACATTAACAATTAATTCAAACACATAACTCAAAAGTCATTAAGAAATGACTTAGAAAATTCACAAAAAATGTAAAACATTCCTCAACATGTCATAAATGCATATACCAATTATTATGCAAAAACTCAAAACACAACTATGTCAAATAAAATGAAAATGCAGCATAGGTCATGATGAAATGCACAAACAAAAGAAAATGATGGGAAATTCAAGAAAATATGTCACAACATGAGAAAACCAGAAAATAAAATGTCCAAAAATTATTTAAATGTGTTATTATGCCTCCTGAATTTTTATAGAATATTATCATGCCTAAAAACAATTTTAAAAATCAAATACTAAACAATTATGAAAAGTAAAAATAAGAAAACAAAGAAATAGACATGGGGGGTGCAACGAAAGCAAATACTCTGTTGAAAGTGATATTGGGCCTGAAAAGGAGGGGGCGAATAGCACAAAGCAATCCAGTCTAATAACACGCTCTCAGATGAGGTCCATACCGTGTGGGTCAGTCAACTGTTGACTCAACAATAACCATTGGATAAGTCAATCATGAGATGATCAGGAGAGTAAGGCAATCAAACGAATGATAACGCACGCACATGATAAGGTAGGGTGCAGCCACCACGTGGAATCACTAGGACCAGAGAAATAAGGCACGTGAGGGAGAGTGTCTTCATTAATGCATTGGCACGCTTGTATCCATCAGATCAAAACAAATCAACGACTGAGTTTAAATCTGAGCATTGAGTTAGGGTTTCCCTCTGTTGGACTTTTAGGTGGCCGGAGAAGACTCTGGTCGTCTTCTCCGGTGAGCCTACGCCGTGTATAGAATTCCAGATGACCAGAAACACATAAACCACACACCATTCTCTTCCTCTCTCCAAGCAGAACACGAATCCACCAATGAAATTCACAGAAAGTTCACACATAATGCAAATTGAAGCAAAACATTTAGCCCTAGAATTTTCAACTAAGCACCTAAGGTGCCTATCAACTAGTCGAAGGTTACACTGCTCCTACTGAGCTTCAACCACACAAAAACAAGTGAAGTTAGATCAAAAAGAGAGCATGAGATTTAGATCTAAACCTGTACTTTTGAAGTTACTTCTGATAAAAAAAAGCCAGAGAGGAGATTCCAATAGCTTCTTTGATTTGAGTTCAACCAAATAAAGGATAATGTAGTGCTTGTTGTGCTTGCAAATCTGATTGAAAGAGATGAAGAAAAATGCAGTGTGGTGCTACACTAGATCCAACCTCATTCCATTGATGAAAATGAAGAGAGAAAGTGTGAAGAGTTTTGAGAGAAAAATGAAGAATGAGCCACCACTTCAATTTCTGCTAGAGCTTGCTTATATACCTCTGGTTACATTTTAACTGTCCTAGTTGACAGTTAGAACTAAGGTTAGGTGAGTGAGTTAACTGAGTTTGTGAGTTAACAGAATTAGTCAAGGTGGTTAGAGCACGAGTTGGAAGGTTTTGTTTAAGTGTGGAGGGTAGCATGGCATGTTATGGTGGTGGTGAAATTAGATGGTGATGATGCACTGAGCAACACAGCTTGTTGTGTAAGCTTCTTCAACAAGTTTCCTTCTTTTCCTCTTGTGTTTTAACAAACATAGCAAAGCATGCATGAGGCACATGATGCGCGTAAGGTGTGTGCTTGGTTACTTATGGCAATGCTGATGTACTTAAAGCACACGCATGAAAAGATTAAAATACAATAAGTTTTGGTTAGTTTGGTATGGAGTAAAGCAGCTATCAAGTAATGATCTTTGGAGCATGATAACTTCATGGACATGGAGTGAAATGGCGTGGTTGATGGCTCTTTGGAAAGAGTACTTAGAATAGGACAATGTTGTTATGGAAATCAAATGTCAATGAAGCCTCTAAGACACTCAAAAGTGGCCATGAAAGTGGATGTTCATAACTGCATAACCAAGTCATTCAGACCTGCCTTGACTAGCCCAAGTGCATATGAACAAGTCAGTTTAAGATCCCTTACTTTGCCTTATCATAACTCTCAAACTATTGATCAGATGAAAAATTTTCCAACATGAAAGTTGAAGAGGAGGTGGAAATGAACAAGTTTGGTGTTGAACAATTTTAGATTTGAAGCTTGCATCAATGAGAAATCTAGCCTTAAAATTGAACACAACATGCACACCAAGTGTTTGATGAAATGACTGCGTGCTGGCTCGCCCATGCCTTGCCTTGCTGGTCAAAAATGCCTTACAAACCTCCAACTTTAATCAATCATAACTCTCTCAATTTTGATCCAATGGAGAAGTTCTTGGTATGGTTTTGAAGCTTGAAACGTGAACTTTTGATAGGCCTCCCTAGCCCTTCCATTTGAAGCTTGGAACATGGAGAAATAATTTCCTTAAGTTGACCTCTCACCTTGCCAAAACTTGCCATAAATAGAAACCCTAATTTCTATTTTTGACAACTTTGCACATTTCTTGATTTTTGATGAATCTTTCATTATTTCTTGACCAAATTCTCACCAATGATAATGTTTGACATGAGGAACATGGATATGACCTCAAAAAGTCAAGAGTTGACTTTTTCCTTTGCACAATTGACTTTTCCCCAAATTCCTGATTCTCAATCAATTGGTCAATTGAAACCCTTCCAAATCAAATTGATGGACCATTCTTCATCCTTATACCCTTGAGGACATGTAGAATACCATGAGATCATGTCTTTCCCAAAAAGTAAAAAATAAACTGATTTCATGGCAAACCCTAGTTTTAAACCCTCAGTCTAGGAGAAATCAGCACATCCTCCAAATCCAAATTCCTCTGAATATGATGTATATCCTCTTCAACAAAGATGGAGTATGCCATTTGGAAATGATAAAAGCTCCAAGATCCTAGCCATTGAGGTATTATGCTTCAGAATTCCAAAACCCTAATCTTGCACTGATTAGGAGAGGGTGGTTCCCTTGAAATTTCTTACCAATTGCAACGCTCTGATGAGGTGATGGACATCATAAGACACCTTGAGGTTCAAGACCCCCTTGTGGCTCAATCAATGATGGTATCAAGAAATATTTCTCTCCTTCACATCTTGGCCACTACACATGAACCTTGCTTGAAGCTCTGGGAAACATCTTCTTTCCCTTGAGTTGGCTCAGACACCCTGATCCCATGCTAAGAACCCATGATATGCACAAATGCTAATGCAAAGAATGAAAAGGAACATAAGCCAGTTATAGTTAAAAGTAAAAGGGAAAATGTTGAGGTGTTACACTCATTCAGTTAGGAATGTGTCAGTCCATGCCACCTTGGTGCATCTATTGAATGCTTGGAAACAAAATTGGAGTCTTGACACCTTTTTAGCCTTTTTAGGTTTTATGGCTAAGTGTAGATTATTGGACTTTGGAGGCTTGGGATCAGATCATTCTCCTTTTGTTTTATCCTCAGATGTGTCCAAATGGATGACAAGGCCTGGATTTGCTAAATTTTGTCAAATCGAGCAAAACACCCAATTCTGCCTTGCCTAGGACAGTTGGAAATGGTGATTTTAAGGGATTCATATCTCCTTGCTCAGGTTGAGTTATGGGAGGCTCTTGTGCTTTTTAGAAAGAACTCATATGATACAAAACATGTGTGATCATAGTTTGTTTTGAAACTATTTGGATCCCATTGAAAAATCCTCATGAACATTGATGTTCAAGGCTAGTAACTTAGGCAGATTTTCACTAAGTGTTGGAAAAAGTGTCATTTTCATGTTTTTTGTGATTTTGATCAATCCATAAAGAATTGGAGTCTAAGTTAGTTGAAGCTTTTGTAGAGTGTAGCAAGACCTACAAATCCAGCTTTGGATCACCCAAAATGGTTGCTTGGATCTCAAGTTATGGTCCTTGGAAGTTAGTACCAAAACCACATGTATTCCATAACTTAGAAAAATTTTGGTTTCTCAAGGTTACCCCTTTTGCAAGAAATCTCACTTTTCTTGATTTTTCTTGATGGATGGTGATCAATATCATACATTAACATTATTTTTGACTTAGGGGAACCATATTTGTGAAAAATTCAAAAAAGTCAAACTTTATTTTGTGCACAGTTGACTTTTTATCGGATGAAATCCAAACTGTGCAATCCTTTGTGAAATCAAGTCCTTGACCTAAATCAAACCTAATGGGTGGATTACATAGGTGTTATAGGGTGTATTGAATCATGTCTCAAGGTTTGGAAGCATGTCCTGGTCAAAAGTCAAAGATACAGTTGACTTTTTTCCTCGAAACCCTAATTGTGGTCCAGATGAAATTGAAACTTGTGAATCAAGCTTCTTGGGTCAATCTATTGTTGAAAATGGATCAATATGGTGTATTGGAGGCCCTCAAATCATTTCTTGAGGTATTGGCTCATGCTTTGTCCCAAAAGTCAACTTAGGGGTGAATTAGGTCAAGAAACCCTAATTCTTGATTTTTTTGTGAATGCTACCCCTGAGGCTAAATTGACTTGATGATTGGGTCCATGAGGTCCCTTGGAGTATCTTAGGTTGTGTTTTGAAGCATTGGCTCATGCCCAGAAGAAAAATTCCATCTGGAGGCCTTGGTCGACCAAAACCCTAATTTGGTGACACTGGCGATCTTAGGGCTTGATCCACTTGGAATGTTGCAACCTTGTGCTTAATTCTTGATGTGGGAGTCCTCTTGATCCTTCTTAGGTGTTTGAGAGGTTAGAAAAGTTAAAGATCATGTTATTTCTTGATTGATCCTTTGTCTAAGTGCTCTGAGAGGGCTTGAAACCCTAATTCTTGATTGTGGTGAATGCTCAACCATCTTTGAGGAGATTGATGAGGCATGGAGGTACATCCATATTGTGGTAATGATTTGCACAATGATGGGAAATCTTGGTGGTCAAAATTTGGGGTATGACACAGTCTCAATGTCCTATTGCATTCAAGTCATGTTAATGTCCAAAGAAAGATTAAAAAGATTCAAATCATGTATCGTATCTCAACTCAAGCAAATGTCATCACAATGTTCATGTAAGATACACTTTAAAAGCTCAAACATGTAAACTTGAAAGAAGAAACCACATGGGGAAGTAGCATTACATGTTATAATCAATGAAAAGTAAGTTTTTAGAAGTCAAGAGATGATCATTAAATCCACACCAAGTCATGTTCAAAAGCTTAGGCAATCCTACACAAAAATGTCACCCTTATGATGCATCATTCACTTATGGTACAACAATGAACAAGCAAGCACGAAATTGACTTGTAAATGACCTAAGTCATAAGCTAACTCATGTTTTCAATGCTTAAAAGTAACCTCAAGTTGTCACAAAATGGTCATGACAACACATTCTCAAAGGTTAGTGCATGTAGGAACCAAAGTTAACCCTAAACTTCTTCTAAGGGCATGTGAATTGTCAATCATGTAAAAGAGTGAGCAAATTCATGTCAAGTGACTGTCAAACCATACAAGCCAGTAGAAAATGACCTATAATACCTCACATTACGTCTCACAAACATTGAGCAAAGATGGCATTCAAATGTCTCAAGCAAAAGTTGTCAAAGTTGATGCACAATAATGTTCAAATTCATGCAAGCATACACCAATTAGAGGCGCACAAAATGACCTATAAAATGGTATGGAGAGGCTTACGTAATTCTATATCAAGTGTAAATCAATGATCAAAAGATCCCAAATGGATTGCATAAATGCATCATCAAAATCCAATCACTTAGGTAAGCATTACACAAGAATCGGGTATGCATTTAGGGTTCAAAGCAAGCATATAGATTATGATTAAAAATAAACATCAAAGCATCATAATGGAATACAAAATATCATCATGAATTTTCTTAAACATTTCAAGGAAAATGGCTCAAGAGAGGTCACACATAGTCATCAAGTTTACCCTAATTCTAGGCACACATCAAAACACTAGCCATGAAATGAAATATTCATAAAAAATAGTTAAAAGCCTTGAAAAATTATGGAAATTTTACCATGGTATGATGAAGTCAGAAGCTCAATATGTTCAAAAAATAGATTCAATATTATGTGTACAAGATGATCAAATAATGGCAAACATATGGCAAGTTATCAAGCAATGATCACTCAAGACAAGTCACAAAAGGGCATTCAAAAATGAACAAAAAATCATGGTACAAATGCCAAATGAAAATCAACATGTCACATAATCAAGTAAATAAATGTGTACAAAAATTGGGATCCAAACAATTAAGGGAAGATCTATTTCAAACCCTAAAGTGTAAACTATGTCAAATTGAACACATTTATTTCTAAAATCCCAAAAAATTACCAAAAATATTTAAAAATGAAATAAAAAATTATGAAAAATTAATTAAGACCCCAAATAACATTCATGATATTTTTGGGAATTTTCTAATGAAGAAATCTATGTTTAAAATTCCAAGACTAAACGTGCATTAAAAATAAAATGAAAATAAAAGATGTAAGGGTTAGGGGGTGTAACAATAGTGATTTCCCAGTTCAAATATGGCATTGGGCCAGATGTGGGGGTGGCTATAGCAATGCGCAGCATGGGCCCATATCACAAAATCACATTTACTCTGATTTTATCATTTTTTATAAAATAAAAGAAAAGGAAGAAATAAGCACGTGTGATATTATTCACCAATTCATTAATGTGCTGGCAGTGAGATATTGGTGGAATTATAAAAAGAACACTTGTGATGAAATCATTACACGCTGGATTAAAATTAATATATGTCCTAATGGAAATGAGGCACGCGTGCGTTGATTGTGAAAAGACAAAAGCTGACACAGACGCCAGAGCTAGTCTCCAGTCGTCTTCTCCGACGACCACCCACCGTCGACGGTGGCAAAATTCTCCAGAAATCAAAAAGAGAAACACATTCTGACTCATTTAATTGCATAGATCAAGAATCTGGTCTTAGAAATATCATATGATCACTCAATCATGAGATACGAAGACAATTAAGTTATGCCCTAGAATCTTGAAACTCCACATTTCACTCCAAAATACCACAAAACAATGCCTCGGGTGGGAGGGCTTCATATGCAGTGAATCTTATGCCCTAAATCACCATAATTGGTTCTAAAATGATGCACAAAGATTCCATGAAAACTGACCTGGTTGGAGCTTCAAATCACGTGCAAGAAACCCAAAAACTTCACTACTATATCTTGAGATCAACACCAAGCAAAATAAATGCTTACACACCCTTGATTCTGACTGAAATTCCCAAGTTGATGATGGAGATTGATGAAATCGTGTATGGCAATGAGATGCTTCCGGATGAAGATAGATGCATACAGTAGCAAGAGTGAAGTGTGGAGATGAAGGTTGTGAAAAAAATGAAGAAAAGCTTCAGAATGGAGTGAGATTCGAAGCTTTCAAGTTGAGGGTGTGAAAATGGAGTTTCTGATCTAACTTCCTCAAATGGTGTAACCAATTCAGTTAGGGTTGTTAAGAGGGTCTTATATAGTTGGTTAGAATGATGGTTAAGGTGTTAATCATAGTTAGCAAGTTAGTTCAAGCTTGGTTAAGAAAAATGAACATGAGAGGGAGGTGGTGAGTGGCATGGGTTTGAGAGGTGTTGTGAGTGTGTGCATCATTGTTATGGTGGTGTAGCATAAGGATAATGATGATGTACGTTGGTAATGGTTGGTACAAGTCAGAATGGCAATGGCTTGTTCACTAAGTCTTCTTTTTTCTCTTTCATGCTATATGAAGTAAATTTTGGTAAGATGTACATGTTATGAAGGAAATGCATGGCCAAGAAGAGTAATTGTTGTGAGGTACAACAACAATGAGACCTTTATTTTGAATTTGGAAAGACATGTCATGGTTGGAACATTTGAGAAACATATTGAGGTGGATGACTTTGGAGGATCATATCTCCAAGGCTAGTGAACCAAATTGCAAGCTCTTGGTATCAAATTGTAGAGGGAACTTGATACTACAAGTTTGATGTTGGAAGGACTTGGATTGGAGGTCTTGAACATGATGGAAAATGGTGTTAAACTTGTGGACATAAAACTGGTTTTTGAAACTAGAAAATTTCTAAGTATTTTCCACTTGAACAACATAAATGTCCCAACTTTGATTGATCATAAATTTTGGTTCCTAACTCCAAATAAAGCATTCTTTATATGGTTGGAAAGGTGGAAGATCACTCTACAACTTTGATTTGAAAATGATTTCAAAATGAGGCTTGGAAGCCACTCAAAAATGAGCTTGAACATGGGCACAAAACCTGACCCTTAAACACTTAGAAAAATTTCTAAGTATTGAAACATGCTGTAATACCTCAAAATTTTCCCTCTTATTTATACCCAAAAGATGGCTTATGTTTCACATCTCATATGCATTTAGGTCATGAACATTATACAAGCATCATTGGTTTTCTCAAGGCATGGTATCAAGGGTATCACCATCATTGACTGCGCAAGGCAAGGAGAATGACATATACTTAATAATCAAGCCACAAAGGCTCATCATTCCTCAAGACACCTCATATGGTTCACCATGTCCTCAAGAGATGGAGATTGGAAAGAGAATTGAAGAGAATCTCCTCCTCCTATCTCTTAATCTTCCAACTAGGTTTTTGGTCATCTGAACATATGACAATTCCATTGAGCAAGTATCTTGAGGCTTTGATATCATCTCATCCCATACGACATCTTGGTTCAAGAGGATCTCATATCATCTAGTGCCAAAACTAGGGTTTTGCCTAAAATCAGTTTATATCTGAGTTTTTGGGCAAGACTTGATTCCAGAGCTTTCTATGTGTTCTCAAGCATCTAAGATTGGAATATGGACCATCATTGCTTTTCACAAGGGTTTTAATTGGGCAGATGATTGAAAATCAGACAGATCGGGAATAAAGTCAACTGATCAAGGAAAAAGTCAACTCTCAATTTTTTAGGTCAAACTCATGTTCATAATGTCAAATATGGTCAATGGGAGAAATTTGATCAAGAAATATCAAAGGAATCAAGAAAAATCAAGAAACACCCAAAGGTTGTTGAATTAGGGTTTTTTTTTGCAAAATTTCACTAAGTATGGAAGAGCATGTTCATGTGGCCATCTCACACGATTCATATCCCCCTCATCAATAATTCAACTGGTTCAAACCAATGCTAGAATTGAAGATGACATCATATACTACAAGTTTGTAGAAGAAATCAACTTCAAAAGATGCACAGATAAAAAGTTATGGAGACTTAAAGTTGAAAAAAGGTGTTGAAGTTGCGGGTAAGCGCGCGCCGACCATTCGATCGACGCATGGAAGGATTTTTGGTCGACGCACAGGCAGATTTTCAAGCCATTTTAGCTGCGGGTAAGCGAACGTCGACCCTTCGTTCGACGCACAGAACAGCGAGCGGTCGACTGTTCACGCGTGCTGATCCCTTTTTTGGTGTATTTAAGCTCCCAAACTCAGTTTTTTTGAGGAGAATTCATTTTGAAACTTTCACACTTTGATTTCCCTCTCAATTTTTAATTTCTCTCTCACTTTACCATAATAAACCAAGCCAAAACTTACATAATACATGCACACACTTCACATGCCTCTTATACCATTAAAGAAAAGTGAACAAACTTAATAGACAAACATCCACATTCTGTTTACATCAGTCCATACATTCCACACATCATCATAATCCTTACCATCATTATCATATTTTAAACCATGATGCATCATTACATGCCCACAAAATAACACTAACCCGTGAATACACCATGACACACATTTTCTCCATTTTTTAACCAAAGCTCTTAACCACGCCTTTTAACCATGCTTAATTCATTAACCACACATTAACCAAGTGTATATAAACCCTAACCCCTAACTAATTTAGTTAGGGATTCATTTTTCACCAAAATCAGATCATAAAACTCCATTTTTTCTCTGAACTTGGGAGCTTCGATCCAAGGATTTTTGCATGTTTTTTCAGAATTTCTCTTTATCATCACCATCACCAAGCCTCAATTCACCAACTGTATGCATTGAATATCACCTGGGAGCATCACCTCATCACCCACGGATTCACCACTTTCTTCATCAAATCTCCATTTTCAAGCAAGATTCGAAGGCTCAAAGCATTTATTTTGTTTTCCTGAAGTAGATTAGAAGAATTACAGAAAGTTATTAGGTTTCTGGTACGTGGAGATTGAGGCTTCAAACAGGTTTTTTTTCTTGAACTTTCTTGCACCAGATTAGAGCATGTTAAGTGACTAAAACCATTAGAGATTCGTGATTTTGAAGTCCTACAGTGTTGTAGGCATTGCTGGTGTTTGAATCAAAACAAAATGTGAGATCTTGAATATCTCAGATCTAAATTATTGTGCTAGTTTCTCTTTACATGTGGATTGTATGAAAATTCTAAATGCATATTAGTAATCTACACAAAAATCCGTGCGAGATGGTATAGGTTTCTTTTAGTTCTGGACAGGTTTTTGCCGGAGCTCCGGTGAGTTCAGCCGGAGAAGATGACAGGAAGGTCTTCTCCGACGAAGGGTGGTCAAAACCCTAAGTGACGTGGCTGTTCAACACGTTTTTATTGGGCCATGTCAATTACTAGTCCAACATGTTATTTCCTTTGGCTCGCGTGTTTATTCAGTTTAAATTGGCCAATGAATTGCTCACAGCGCATTAATGAGCGCTGACCTCATTCCCCACGTGCTCATTTGCATTGCCATTTTACTTTCTTTTTTGCTAAATAATGTGTGACATCTGAGTGTTTTTGGCACTTTGGACAACCCAGTATGGCTATTCGCCCCTCCCTTCACGAGCCCACATGATGACTGAACTATACTCTTACTTGTGTGACACCCCCTTCTCCTCCATTGCTTTTTTTTATTTTTTTCTTGTACATGTTTCAAAATTAATTTTTAAAAATGCTAAAAATTGTCCTAAAATTCTGAAAACATTCATGGCTATTTTTTAACGTGTTAATGAATTTTTTATGAATTTTAATTTCATTTTTTGGCTGTTTGGATATTTTTCTTGGATTTTTGAAAGATATATTTGTTCATAATGGTGTACCTTGTGATACAAGCCACAAAAAGTGATATTCCTCTAATCTTTTGGACCTGAGTTTTGGTATGCAAGTAGCCACTTGATTTCTTAACATGTTGATGCTTTATTGATATCTTGTCCATGAATTTTGGATTGCTTTTGAATTTCATCTTTTGAGCTTTACTTTATATGATCATCCTTGACATGTGCTTGATGTTTGCAATTAATTGAATGCTTTTGATGCATGATTTTGGTCCAATTTTTTGTACATGTTAACTCACTGAATTTATTATGACATGGTTAATTTCTCCTAATTTTCTAAAGATTCTAACTATTTTTCATGGACCATTCCATTACATGGCCAATCTTTGATACATGCTAGAACTAGGTCAAGTTAATGCCAATGTGTGAGCTCCTTAAAACCAATTTTAAGGCATGTTTGAGCCTATATACAATGAAATTTTAGGTGCCTTTTTTATCATTGAATTTTGCTTTTTGATCGCGACTCAGATGATTCTTTTTGAACCCTAAGTTGCTTACTCAATTATGCTTGATGTTTGCTTAGGTGTTTTAGTTTGATGATGTATTTGTGCAATCCTCTTTAGAATATTTTTGTACATCATTTCACATATGGATTAGCATGAATCATATCCTGCCCTCATGAATTTATGGGTCACTTCTAATGCTCCTAATTGGTGTTATGTCTTCATAAGTTTGAACATGAATGAAAAGTTAACTTTGTTGTTTTCACTTGGACTTTGGATGTGCCATGTTTGTACAAAGTTTTTGACATTCAAATGTATCATTCCACATATAATTTTCCACTTCCCCATGTGTATAAACACTAGATTTTTTTGTCTTTGGATTTACTTTTACATACTTGAACTTGCCTTGCTTCTAGTGGAAGACAAAGTGAATTTTTGACTACTCTTGTAACCTCATTTGTATGTCATTTTTGTCCATTGTTTTTGGTATTAAAATATGAGATATTTTAGGTCTTTTACTTCTGGTGTGGATGCTTTGATGTTATTTTACCATGTTCTTGCTTTGCTCTTTGCTTGGTTGAGAAGTTACATGCCTTAAAAGATGCTTAAGTGTGGTTTTGACCCTTACTTCCCTTAGCTTTTGAGATTGAGATTAACATGAAATGTTGTGATAATTTGAGATTGATCTTACACATTAGACACATTTATCCACTTATGAACTATGACTTGTGAGTTCATTTCACACTTGTTTGCTTGTTGTGTAACTTTGAATGATTAAAGCATGCTTTATGTACCATCTTTGGATGCAACTTTCAAACCACTTGAACATGATTTATGTACATTCCACGATTACTTCTTCATGCTTCAAGATTGCTTTTTACATGTTTATATCATATATGTAGCTTGAATATGTGACTTGACCTCCCTTTTTTATGACTTTTACAAGTCTTTTTGACATAGTTTGTAAATAACAAATGTTGTGGGTTGTTATAAGACATAACATGTAACCTTTTGACTTTGTTTAGGACATTAACATAGATAGGATAGGATAGTTTTATCTATTTCCCCTTGTATGTCATGTACCTCTAGGGTTCACTCTTCATTGCTTATGGTTTAACTTTGCTCCTAGGGTAGAACTAGGGCACTTCCTTTTGCATTAGGACATAGTTTTGTACTTTGCTTTTGACTACTTGATAGTTGAGCTTGGCATGAAGATGGTAAGTTGCTTATGATACTTTACATGCTTTTTTAAACTTACATGATTCCTTTCACCTCACTTCTTATACACTTCTCTCTTTTGGTGATTGTTTAGAATAATGTTTACTTGTGTGGCATCACATGATCCCTTAGGATTCCTAGCTCCACTTAATTTCCGATTAAGTTGGAGATAGGAGAGACATTAGGCTAGTAATCCATGTATGATAACAAGTAGGTTAGTCCCCTTTTATCTCAACTATAGGGCCACCATTGCATGATAACATTAGGATCTAGTATCCCTTAGTTGTTTTCCTTTCAACTTTGAGTCCTTTCTCTTCTCTCATCTCAAAAGAAAAGCTAAAAACACTTAATAACTATCGTATGCGGAGTGCGTCACAAGCCTTAAGCACATGGGAAATTATTAGTGAAGGTCTCCTTTACTATTCTAGGATGCTTTGCAAACGTTCAGTTGGGAGTGACCTTGTAAAGTATTTGCTCCTATGTCATAGTCTTTAGCATCAAACGTACCACAAATAATACAAATAAAAACACTTTCTTCTAAAAAACAAGGGTTAAATATACAAACTACCCCTACAATGTTAGCGAGTTCTCATTTTAGCCCCTGGTAAAGTTTTTTTTTTAAAAACCCCCTCACCTTAGTTAGATTCCCTCAGAAAACCCCCCAGAGGCCAAGTGGCATTGAAGATTCCATTTTGACCATCAAAATTTGTCCACATGGCATTTTTTTTATGTTTATTTTTTAAATTCCATGTGGATTTATTTTAAAAAAATTTACTTTTTAATTATACATTATTAATTATGTATTATATTTTATTAAATATTATACTTTTATTTTTAATTTTCGATTTTAATTATTTTACTATTTTAATAGATATTTTTATTTTAAAATTTCTTCTTAAAAATTATTTACATTGGGCTATGTTAAATTAAGCCCAATACCACTTCCAATTCAACTCACCACTTAACTTTTGAATTATGGTGTGGGAGAAAACTATAAAAGACTTCAATTTCTTTATAAGTGATCAATGTGGGACAACAACAAAACATAATAACATCTTAGAGCATCACTGTTATTTTCATGCTTCCAATAAAATTGCTTTCACCTAACTAACTAACACAAACTCACATAGCCCTGCACTATCTAATCAAACTGAACCGCCAAAATCCAACTTGACTTTAAATTACCAATGGCACTGCTGTAAAACTCCTCACTCTTCCAAGAAACACACGACATATAATAGAAAAAAAATTGAGCTCCTCAAACTCAAATTTTCTCTCTCAGATCAAAATAACACAAACCCACTTAAAGAACACACTAAACTTCTCGAGACGCAAAACAAAACTACGAAGAGGTACAAGCTTCACATAACCGCATGAAACAAAACGCACACGATGGAAATAAAACAGCAACAATCACGTACCACTAGCATGAAACACGATTGTCATAAGCACAAATGTCACACAACTAAACCAAATGTAATGAACACAATGCGACCGTTGGATCCAAACGAAACCAGATTAAAAACGGAAAAACGAATCAGCACCATATACTCATGCATACGAGAGGAAATGGCCGTGGAAATATTTGATAACAGTAAGGAAATGATGCTGATGGAGATGTTTTTTAACAGCTAGAAAAGTGATGAGAGTTTATGGAAATATTTTTTAACAGCTAAAAATGATGCTGATAGAAATATTTGATAACACTTGCATTGAACAGGTTTGATTTTCACTGTGATTTTGTGGCTATCCTTAAATAAACTTCCTTGTTTAAATCAGAAACATTCTAATGTGTTTGGAACCTATTCTGGAAAAAACATGTGCTATTATGGATACAGTTTTATGTTGATGATGTTGATTCCAACAAGCTTAACCACGTTTAATTCTTTATTCAATTCAATAACAATGTTGATAACACAAAATAATATTTACCTTCCAAGGTTGATGATGGCTTCATCCCTCTTCATCGGAGGAGTGATTTCGACCAATACACCAGTGGTGGTATCAGCTGTTGATCCTTCATCTATCTCAGCTGTTGATCCAAAGCTCTACTCAAAGAGGTTTCGCGATTTTGTCGGGAGAATATTCAGTGAAGACCGGTAACATCCAGTAGGGAAGAATGTGTAAACTCTGTCATAATGTTTGAAGTTGCAACTATCGATCTGAGTAATATCCAGGAAAAAAACTAGAAATTGATTCAGTTATCGGTATAGGCGAGCATGCAATCGACAGTTTTTTTCACAGGTTATATATGGCACTGAGAATCTAATCTCCACGCTGGATCTTTGTGGGAAATTTTGAAGGTTTTGCCATAATGATGGGTTCATTGGAGGCAGGGAGATCTTTGTATATGGAAGGTGGTGGAAATGATCTCTGCCTTTTTTCCTTGTTTTTCCATTGGTTGGTTAGATTTGTAAATTCTTTTGTAGGATATGTTATTATGAATGTAAAAAAAATGATACGTAGAGGAGAAATGAAATTATGAAAATGCTTTCAGAGGCAGGAATCTAAATGCGTAGATACTTTACTTGGCAGTATTAAAATCGACAATACTTTACTTGGCAGTATTAAAATGCGTAGATACTTTACTTGTGCAGGTTTTTCTAAGTTGTGGGGCTGCTGTGATTTTGCAAATGGTTATTGTTTAGGAGTGGTGTAAAGTGTAGTTTTTGTAGCAGAGGTAGTGTGATGTTGCTTTGCATAATGGTAGCAAGCTGCTGGTGGCTTGGAATTGTCCCACATTGAAAAATGTTAAGCAAATGAAATAGTTTATATATCTATAAAACATAACACATTGTAAAACTTCAAGTCTTGGACTTCTAAAATATTAGGCTTTAAGCCCAAATTTAATATTTTAATATTTAATTTAAATTAATATAATTTCATAAAAAAATATTAATAAAAATAATTTAAGAAAATAAAAAAATTAAAAAAAAATTAAAAATAATAAAAAATATTAAAAATGCCACGTGGACTGCCACGCAAGCAATAGAAAAGAATCTTTGTTGCAATGTGTCAATCAGGGGCCTAAGTGAGGGAATCTGGATATTAAGAGGGGGTGTTTAAAAAAAATTTTACAGGGGCTAAATTGAAAACTCGCTAACATTGCAGGGGGGTTTGTATATTTAACCCAAAAAACAAAAACAAACATTCGTCTTCCTTTGGGATTCTCTTCTCATCTCCCTCACTCCATTCGTAAAGGATACGTCATTTCCGTTCTACCACAAACGGGTAATCGCGTAAGACTCCATGCAATGAGCGACAACACCTAAACTGATAGAGCGCGAACGTTGGTGTCTTCCACTTAAAAAACACAAAACAATAAGACCCTATTAGGTCGAACTACGACTGCTCTGACTTCCTCTTTCCGGTCTGATTGAGGATACGTAGGCACGAGACACGATGTCTTGGAGAGAAACCTTTCCCCATAATCCCCGTAGTCCTCTGAACTACGTTGACTATGATTTTCCCACTCCCGAGGGAATACGTAGGCCTAGGACGGCGAGGTCCTATCGAGTCACTTTTTCTTTTCTTTCCCCGTTTCTCCGTCTCTCGTTCTTTCCCTTTCCGTTTAGCAGTTGAGCTTCAGATACCCACACCCTTTGATCGAAACAACAAGCGTGGATCCTATCGAGTACGATGAACGCGAGGGGGTGCTAATACCTTCCTCTCGCATAACCGACTCCTGAACCCAGGCTATGGTTGCGATGACCATGTCTTTCCCTTTGTTGAGGTTTTCTTCGATCGTTTCCTTTTCCTGCGTCGGGATAAATAACGTTCGGTGGCGACTCTTCTGTCTTTTCCGCCGGTTGATTTTTGCAGATGTGACATCTGGCGACTCTGCTGAGGACTCTGGTTCCCTAAGTAAGTCAATCCTAGCGCTTGTTTGTTTTTGATTGTTGGGTGTTTATCTGTATGCTTTACCTATTTTAATTTATGGCTTTTATCGCATTTTTTATTGCTTTTATCGCATTTTACTTGCTTTACATTCATTATTACCATATATACTGGACTGTGCTGGACTGTTGTTTTCTTTGGTGGGATGGGTGTTTTGAGAGATAAGCCCACTACCCAGGCTTGAGTATACACACATGATTTAGAGTGGATAGTCGTGTCGCTTGCGTGGTGGTTACCACGTGTAGTGTTCACGAGACCCACAGCCAGACGAGGTTCCTCTAGGAGATATCAGATACTGCATGTTTATACAGGTCATTGGATGTTCCCTTTATAAGCTGTCGACTCTGGTGACCATTCCTGAGGACTCAATTGAGGCACTCATCCCAAGGGGCGATAATGGCAGACCAGAAATGGAAAACCCATTACGCTTCTTGATCCGAGGACCCGAAGTTGAGAACTTGCCATAAGATGTCCTTTTGAGGGGAATCACTTGAGGCTTCCTTGATTGATGATGATGCCAAACCAGAAATGGTGAACGTATCATCACTTCTCGACCTGAGAGTCTGTGACGCTAAGGATCTTTAGTCTTAGAACCAACATGTGAGAGGGGCTGGGTGTCTATAGGTTTGCAAGTAACCTTGACCTTCAACCTACCTGGTTTTGTGGTCTTCTTATCAGTGTGGAATTATCAGCCTGTTATTCTGGTATTTTTATTATTCGGATATTCTGGAATTCCGATATTCTCATCAAAGGAGACCATTGAACTTAGTCCATCAGCAGCACAGTCGCTAGTCAGAATTTGTGGAAGCTTTGATCCCATGTCTCTGCATCTATATCATCATCCAGACATACATGTTCTTTTATTTCCAAGGATCTTAGCTTTGGGTCTCATAGTCGAGTTGTCTATCTTTTCCTTGTCGTATTCCTGTGAAAAACTTGAATCAAGGTAGAAGATTTCTCATAAATAATCGAACATGGCATATGCATGTATTCATACATCTCATTTTGCATAACAGGTGCTTATGCTGGATTTCCTAACCTTGTTTGATTGTAGGCAGGATGGCTGACTATTGTCTTCACTGTCATTCCACTCACCAGAACCAACAGCAAGCAATGGAACAGATTCAAGCTGAGCTGAAGGAGGTACGAAGCCAGATAGGGGAATTCATGGGGGACATACAAGCTTTATTTTAGGGGCAGGAAATGCTGCGAGAAAAAGTCCACCAGCTGAAGGCTCAAATGAGCTTGATTATGGAAGTCGTGAGAAACGTGCTGAGAAAGAAAGGCAACCATATGCTTGAGGCTGCGGTAGAAATTGTCACCCCCTTTCCTGTAGGATCTCACCCAAAGGGTGATTTACCTCGAGTGTCGTCTTCACAACTTGAGGGTCCAGAACTTTCCCGACAGCAGCTACCTACTGTTTCCCAAGACAATCCCAAGGTAAAGAGGTACGCACCGAGGTCGAAGAAGCCTGCGAGGATCTTTGATCCACTTCCTATGCCTTATGCTCAGTTGTTTAGGCATCTACTCCAACTTCAATTGGTTGAACTTCGGACGCTGGCTTCGCTCACTGGCATACCCCCACCCGACCATGATGCAAACACCCATTGCGATTTTCACGCTGGAGCACCGGGGCACAATATTGAAAAATGCAGGGCCTTTCAGCACACTGTCCAGGATCTGATCGATTCAAAAGCCATTTAATTCACGCCGAGCAGCGTGACCGTACAAAGTGGCCTTATTCCTGCTGCAGCAAAAGAAGTGAATATCCCTGTTTTCTTTCCTGAAGCTACATCAAGTCAGGGGCATATCTTGCAGTCTTTGGTTTTAGAATCTCCGCATCCGCAACTGTTGCCTGTTCCTAAGACGAGTCTAAGGATGAAAGTACCTGAATGAGAGGAGCACCCAAACCGGTATCACCAACAGACTAGCTCCCAGAAGAGACAGCAAGGACCCAAAAAGCCCGAGAGAAGGTTTGATCTCATTACTGTTCCTAACAGTCAACTGCTAGCTCGCTTACTTCAGGACTCTTTGATTCAGCTAAGAGAAATTGTGCCTATTCAGTATCCCCTCCCTCCAAATTATGACAAGAATGCTAGGTGTGAGTACCACTCAGGAACACCGGGCCATTCAATTGAAAGTTACAACGTGTTCAAGCACAAGGTCCAAGATCTGATCGATGTTGGGGCCATTACTTTCACTGTAGATGGTCTGCACATCAACTGAAGCCTCCCCAAGCGAGCACTCAGACTGCGAGTATATCGTCAAGAGCAATAAGTCCAGACGGAGTCAGACCTCCTCAACAATGGAAATCTTTGGTTTCTTTACTGTACTTTCATTTGTATTTTTCATTGTTCGTTAATACTTTGTATACATGTGAAACTCGTTTGCTTTGGATGATGACTTTAATGCAATGATTATGTTTTCCTTGAAGTTATTCAATCTTATTCATTCCTATGATATTTCTGTGCATTGCAATACTAATTTACGTGCTTAAACTCTTAGAGAGAGGATGACGATCTGAAAATGCAAACTTTCTGGTCGTATGCTTTTGGGAACAAAACCTTGCTGATGATGTACAAGCATTGTTTCAACTCCCCAAACACTGGAGATATAAGGGAGATAAACCCTCATTAACCCTGTTGATCTTAGAAGTATGAGTTTCTTTTGAAAAAAAAACCACGCATCTTAACCACGGGGCAGGGTAGTTGTCAGTTGATTTGACCAAGCGTTCAAATTTCAAATGGAGTGCGCATCTAAGGATCCATTACCTTTTTTTTCTCATCAGGAGGTCAAGGGACGTGAAACCTTGATGGTTATCCCTCACCGCAAGGAGTGAAGCAGTCACAATCCTTTCAAAGAAGTCAGGACAGCCACTGTCACACGATTTGTTAAAAAAAAAAGAGAAAATCAAAAAGAGAACGAAAGCCCGCTAAGTCGAAAGCTTGAAAAAAAATGACTTAGGAAAAAGTTAGGGCATCCCGCTGGACATCAAAATCGAAAAAGATTCAAAAGAATCAGTCCAGGCAAAATCAAGGAAACAAATGAAAAAAGAAACAAATGGAAAAAGCGAAAAGGATTACAAAAGAAAAATCCTCGACCAAAAGTAAGTCATGTGACTACAGGCACCAATGACAAAAGGAGCGATTGCCACTCCAAAAACATTGGGGGCTCCTTAACCATCGATGATGACATGCAATAACCTTTTAGAAGGTAAGCACTTGCGCCAAATAAACTGAACGTAGGACTGAAGGACATCAAGGAGAATGGGTGAGTACAAACAAAATTTTGAGCCATAAATCCTTCTTTCTCAAACCTTGAACCATGCCACGTTACAACCCTCGAAAGTCCTAATTGAGGTAAGGTTATTCCGAAGGCGTACTCCTGATAAGACAACGTTCCTGACTCCCATGAGTTGTGCTAAAAGATTTTTTGTTGGTATTGTATGTGCATAATGTCTTTTATTCAAAAATTAGTGTTGCATCTTAACTAGTGATTCGTTCACAAGGTTTGGCGACATATTTTCAATGAAAACTTTGAGATTAACATGTATGTTGTATTAGAATAATCATTCTCAGAATAAACGTTTCCTGCTTGCATACATTGTACTTGACGCCAATGAAGCTTGCATAATGAGCATCAGTCGAGAAGTTTGACTCTGCCAAGAGGAAATTCCTGGACAACCATATTGATGAGCATGTAAGACTCTGTCATATAATGGTTTTCTCAGCAAGGTGTGCTCAAAGGTATCCCACCTGGGGCAGTCACGTCGAGGAACCTCTCAAAGTTCAGCCAATCTGGAGCAGTCACGTCGAGGAATCTCTCCAAGTTCTGCCAATCTGGGGCACTCACGTCGAGGAACCTCTCCATGTTCGGCCAATATGGGGCAATCATGTCGAGATTCAGAAAATCTCTCAGAGGTAGAGATATAATTACTACAAGACGCGTACTGAGATAGGCCAACTCAGGAGCGAGAAATCGTCCTCTCCAGAAGATAGTTGATAAAAACACCTCTTCAAGATTCAGTATACCGGGGCAGAATATTCCAAGTCCTTACGAATCCTCTCGAGGCAAATTCCTTCGTAGGTTATCTAATCTGGGGCAGTTACGTCGATATCCGATAAATCTCTCCAAGAGTTTGAAGACCTTGGGGCATTTTGAATGCCGGTTTTTTTGTAAAATCCTCTTGAGACGATTTCTCCTAGTAGACTAGGTGGTCTGAGGCAAGTGGAGAGTTCGCTTATGATAATCGGCATGCGGTTGATCAGCAAAAGCGTGAAACACCAAAGTGGTTCCCAGAATAGGGTTTCTATTCCTCGGCAAGGTATCTTTCTCAAAGGGGTGTGAGAATGAATGTCTCCCCAGCAAAAACAATCAAGATTGTATCACCCCTGGCAGAGGCCATGTTTTCTTATTATGCTCCCCAACAAGAGTCCAGAGGCTTGGTTCCCCAGCCAGAGATAGATTTATATTTTCTCTAGTAAGAGTTCAAACCTCGGACAGGGTAAGGATGGTCTGTTTTGCTCTCCAAGCAGGATGGCATCCATAACAAGAGATTTGTTTCATTGTCCGTATCCAGTGGAATTTCTCTCCCCACAAAGTACTGATATAATTTTCTCATCAAAACAGGAAGCATCTTCTTCCTCAGCAAAGGCTTGATTGACCTCAATTCATCAACAGCCATGCCAGAATGTTGTCATTCCCCAACAGCTAGGTCAGAAGGTTGTCATTTCCCTAACTGAGTCCTATGGTTATAGGCTCTCCTCAAGCAGGATTGGTTCCAGTGATGTTTTCCCCGTAATTCAGAGTCCAGCTGTATTAACATTCTTCCGAACTGAGTTGTTGATTTGTTTCCCCATAGAAATTCATAGGATCGGATCAGTGATCATTTCCTCAGCAGAGTTGCTAATCATCATCCCCAGCAGAGGATTCTTTTTGCATCTTGCATGTAGTAATCATTGCATTCTCAAAACGCGTAGCATTTCCATTTGATATGGAGCATTACGCCATAGAAAAATTCAAACATATGCATATGAAGCATAAGCCAGGTTTGGATGTTCTCATTGCCAGACGGTTCCCCGGCAGAAAGTGGCTTAGTTTAGGAGGACTAATCTTACCATATCCCTAGTGAAGCTGCCAATGAACTTGTTCATCTTACTGGTATTCCCCTGCAGAGTTGTCTATTTAGACTTCTCTTAGCCCCAGTAGAAACGATGTAACTGTAGCCCTCCAGCAGGCACCTTAATCAATCCCTAGGGTAGTAGATCTATCCATCATCCCCTCCTAATCTTTGTCCCCTAGAAGATTTGTCTGACTAAGATTCCAGCATACCCTCAGATTTTTTTCATTGATTCCGGATAGTATCATCATTCGATGCCGGTAAGTGTCGTCATGACATTTTTTCCTTGATACTGGAAAAGTATCATCTTTTGATGCTGGTAAGTTTCGTTACCTCAATTCATCCTTCGATGTCGAAAAGTGTCGTCGTCTCAATTCATCTTTTCATGTCGGAAAAGTATCATCTTTCAATGCTGGTAAGTGTCGTCATCTCAATTCATCTTCCGATACCAGAAAAGTATCATCTTTCGATGCCGGTAAGTGTCGTCATCTCAATTCATCTTTCGATGCCGGAAAGCATAATCTTTTGATGCCGGTAAGTGTCGTCATCTCCATTCATCTTTCGATGCCGATAAGTGTTGTCATCTCAATTCATCTTTCGATGCCGGAAAGCATCATCTTTCGATGCCGGTAAGTGTCGTTACCTTAATTCATCTTTCGATATCGGTAATTATCGTCATCTCAATTCATCTTTTGATGCCGGAAAGCATCATCTTTCGATGTCGGAAAGTGTCGTCATCTCCATTCATATTTTGATGCCAAAAAGCATCATCTTTCGAAGCCAGTAAGTGTCGTCATCTCCATTCATATTTCAATGCCAGAAAAGTATCATCTTTCGGTGTCGATAAGTGTCATAATCTCAATTCATCTTTTGATGCCAGTAAGTGTCGATATTTCAATTCATCTTTCGATGCCGGAAAGCATCATTTTTTTATGCCGGTAAGTGTCGTCATCTCCATTCATCTTTCGATGTCGGAAAGCATCATCTTTCGATGCTGGTAATGTCATACCCCAAATTTTGACCACTAAGATTTCCCATCATTGTGCAAATCATCAGCACAATATGGATGTACTTTTGTGCCTCATCCATCTCCTCAAGAGTTGTTGAGCACTCATTACAAACAGACTTAGGGTTTCAAGCCCTCTCAGAGCTCTTAGACAAAGGATCAATAAAGGAGTGACATGATCTTCAACTTGTCTAAGCCTCTCAAACACCTATAAAGGATCAAGAGGACTCCCACTTCAGGAATCAAGCACAATGTTGCAGCATTCCAAATGGATCAAGCCTCAAGATCGCCAGTGTCACCAAATTAGGGTTTTGGTCGACCAAGGCCTCCAGATGGAAATTTTCCTATGGGCATGAGCCAATTCTTCAAAACACAACCTAAGATGCTCCAAGGGACCTCATAAACCCAATCATCAAGTCAATTTAGCCTCAGAGGATGCATTAACCAAAAATCAGGAATTAGGGTTTCTTGACCTAATTCACCCCTAAGTTGACTTTTGGGACAAAACATGAGCCAAGACCTCAAGACATCATTTGAGGGACCCTAATACACTACATTGATCCATTTGCAACAATGGATTGATCCAAGAATCTTGATTCACAAGTTTCAAGTTCATCAGAACCACAGTTAGGGTTTTAAGGAAAAAGTCAACTGTACCTTTGACTTTTGACCAAGACATGCTCCCAAACCTTGGGACATGATTCAATACACCCTATAACACCTATGAAATCAATCCATCAAGTTTGATTTAGGTCAAGGACTTGATTTCATAGAGAATCGCACAGTTTGGAATTCATTTGATAAAAAGTCAACTATGCCCAAAAGTCAAAGTTTGACTTTTTGATTTTTTGATCAATTATGGTTCCCTAAGCCTAAAATGATGCTAATGTGTGATTGTAATCGTCATTCATCAAGAAAAATCAAGAAAAGTGGGATAACTTGTAAAAGGGGTAACCATAAAAAACTTAGAAATTTTCTAAGTTATGTGACAAAGTGGCTAGGGTACCAACTTCTAAGGATCATAACTTGTGATCCAAGCAACCATTTGGGCTGATCCAAAGATGGATTTGTAGCTCTCATGGCATACTTTAAAAGTGTCAACTACACCTCATTCCAATTCATCATGGATTTTGAGTTATGGTTAGATCAAAATGGCTGAAAACAAGAAATGTCACTTTTTCCAACACTTAGTGAAATTTTCACTAAGTCAGAATCTGTTTCACTTTTTCCAAAATGTAAGGGCATTTTTCACTTGGATCCAAAAAGTTTCAATGCAAACTATGATCACACATATGTTGTATCATATGAGAGCTTTCCAAAATGGCCAAGAACCCCATGAAATTCCACTTGAGCTAATAGTTATGACAGCTGCAACATGCCTTGCTGCAACTGTCATGGCAAGGCAGAATTTTGCACTTTTGCTCGATTTGGAAAGATCAGATAATTCCAAGCCTTCTCATCATTTTGGACACATCTAAGGATCAAATCTAAGGGGAATGATCTGATCTCCAAACCTCCAAAGTCTTTGGAACTAAAAATAGCATGCCAAACCTAAAAAACCCTAAAGAGGGGACAAGACTCCAATTTTGTTTCGGAGCATTCAATGGATGCACCAAGGTGGCATGTACTAAGCCATTTCCAACTGAATGAGTCAAGGATGATCTCTGAACTAGGGAACCAAAGGCCTGTGCTCTAACCTCTAGTCAATGGCTAGAGGAGACTTGGATTCCTATTGATCAACATTTGCCAAACCTCTACAGCAGTTGCCATTCACTATTGCAGCCAAAACAAACTTGTTCTACTATAAATAGAGCTCATCTGTGCTCAGTTTGAGTACACCAAAGCACTACAACACTTGCTTTCCTCAAAATCTCTTTCTCTAGGCAAAAATGCCTTCTTTAGCAAGGTAACTCTGAGTTTTTGAGTTAGAGAGCAATTCCATCACAGCTCATGATCCAAACACATCCAATATGTCATATCTAAGCTGTTCAAACTCTCACAAGTGACCTGTAACACCAAAATCACAAAGTCCCCTCTCAAAACCTAAAAATAGGACTTTTTTGCATTTTTCAAGCCATGTCTTGATTCAGTCACTTTAAAAACCAGATAAAACCTCAAACACACTCCAAATATCATCCTTGAACTGTCCCAAATGGTTCCCCACATCTGGAACACCATTTGAGAGAGTTGCTATTTTGGTCACTCTTGCCCCTTTTGCAAGAAAGGGCCAGTTTCCATTCCTGAGGTTTCCAGCTGATTCCAATCATCCTAAAAGCTTCCAAGGGATCATTTGAGGATGTCCAAAGCATCAAATCATTTATGGAACAAAGCACTTGATAGATTGCCCAAAAAGCTTCTAAAGAGGTAAGCATCTCAACTTGAACTCTCTGAAATATGCATTGCTTTGAAGTCCACTGATCATGCACATCTTATACATGTTATATGTGTTGAGTTTGAACCAATTTATCATGTAATTCATGCATGCAACAAGAGGTAACACAGAAAATGCAAATTATGGCCTATTTCAAAACCACAATCGGATTTTGAGGAGGATTTATTTTCTGAAAAAACTACTACTACCATTGGATTCCTTGTGAAATTCTAAGGAGGATAGACCTAAATTTTGTCCCAATCCATGGAGAAATGAGAAAGTTACAAGCTTCACGTTTTTGGCCAAAACCTTGCCTTGCCTTGCCTTGGCCAGGCCAAAAACAAGGCAAGCCTTGTATATTTGTGGGTGGGGTTTGATACACGGATGTATCACCACCCCAGTGGTAAAGGGCGCGCACTGCACACAAGAGGTCTAGGGTTTAAATCCCCCTCGCCCCAGATCCTCTTTTTATCACTTTTTCATATTTTATTATTTTTCTTATTATTTTTAATGATTTGAAAAATTAATAACTCCCTCAATTTTAATTATTGTTGATTGGTTCTTTTTGTAAAAAATCACAAAAATGTTGAAATATTTTATTCCACAAAAAAATAAATTTTATATTATTTATTTAATATAGTTGGTATTTTTACGAATAAATTCATTTTTAATTGTTTTTAAACATTTTAAAAGTGAATATTCATCTTGAAAATCAAACCCAAATGAGTTTTAATTCATCTTGTGGTTAAAACCTCATTTTTCAAACCATAACCAAAAATCACAAGTTGTTTATTCAAGCTTATTTGGTGTTTTATCATTTTTTATTGATTTTCTTTAAGAATTTACTTTAAAAAATGATGAAATTAGGGTTTTGATTGATTCCACCCTCATCAATCATTTTCAAACACTCATGGGCCTCTATTAGAGTGTAAGACCCATCCCCTTTGTAAATACACCACATTTTGGGCCTTAGTCATTGTATAAGTCCCACTGTATTTTCAAAAACAACGGCGCGATCGTCGCCTTTTCAAAATCATCTGGGCCTACCCTGGTGTTATAAGCCCCATTTCTTTTAAATTTCTTTGGGCCTCTAATAGAGTGTAAGACCCAAACCCTCTTTGAAACCAAAATAGTTTTGGCCTCAGTCATTGTATAAGACCCACGGTGTTTTCAAAGATCTCGACGCAATCACCAATTTAAAATAAAACCATTTGGGCCTCTCCTTAAGCTGTAAGCCTCATCTCTTGTACAAAAATAAATTATTGGGCCTCTAATAGAGTGTAACACCCAATCCCCTTTTAACCAAAACCATTTTTGGGCCTCAGATATTGTATAAGTCCCTGTGCGTTAAAAGAACCCCTCGACACGATCGTCGTTTTCAAACAAATCATCTGGGCCTACCCTCGTGTTATAAGCCCCATTTATTTTCTTTTAATTCTTGTGGGCCTCTAAATAGGGTGTAAGACCCATCCCCTTGTACATAAAAAACTTTTTAGGCCTCACATATTGTATAAGTCCCTCTATACAGTGTTCAAAACAACGGTGCGATCATCGTTAAAACTTGGGCCACTCCTTGAGCTGTAAGCCCCAACAATCTTTTCAAAGCACTTTCTCCTTTGATTTTGAATCCAAATATATAGTTGTTATCAAAACTGTCTTCTTTGTTGAATAACTAACAAAACAACATGGAAGCTCTACAACGGGTAAGTGTTTATCCGCTTTCATTTACCGCTTTCATATGTATATAACTGTATTGTGGGGCTGCTTCACTGTAAGTCTTCTTTCACATCCTTTTATATACTTGTCACATATCCACTGTATAATACTAGTATAGTTATTTATAGTTTTCCCCGGCAACTACGTCTAGAACTAGGTAAAGCCCTGTTGGTCACTCTTAAATACAAACAAAACTAGATCCCCCGTAGGATTCCAGATACAGTCTTCCCTCCTCTTGGGGTTAAGCAATATGGAACAAAGAGAAAGGCAGTATTCTCGGTGAACCATTTCTCAGACTGTCACCCTTAGAAATTGTCAAAGAAACTCTAACTCACCAGAGGTGATCTTTTCTCCGTGAATGGCATCTCTTGAGTTTCTTCCAAATTCTCTAACTTTCCTGGAATGATCTCTTCTCTGTGAATTGCATTTCTTGAACTTCTCTTGGTTTGGGGACTCACAGGCTTCCTAAAAGCATCCCCGCCTCCTCTTGGGCATTGTACAAGGACCTTTCGGCTTCTTAGAAGTTCTCATGCCTCTCTTGGGCTTAATACAAGGACCCTGACGACCTCTTAAAGGTATAAGACAGAACTTAGTCACCCTTCGCTAGAGCAGTCCTTCCAATGTCGAAACTCCGGCCATTTTAGGGTTGATACTCATCCCTTAATGCCTGTGCCTCCTCTTGGGCATTGTACAATAGATAAAACTCTAGACTTGGACAGTCTAAGCCTCTTGAGTCTCAAAGACATTCTCAAGTTCCTTACAAATATAGGAAAAAACACCGATCACTCTGAAACCCGGTCTCTCTCATGAGAGTTCCCCACACTTTGACCCGCTTCAGGATCTCAACAATCCTCAGCAGTAAGTCAGCCTCCTCTTGGGCCTTGTACAAATGGTTCTCCCTAGCGGAGCTAACCATTTCAGACTCTCTTATTGAGTCAACCACTTTTAGCCTCCGTCTTGGGATTTGTACAAGACATATAAAAACCCACTCTCTTGTTGAGTATAAAAGATTTTCTTGTTGAGTCGACTTTTAGCCTCCGTCTTGGGCTTCATACAAGACACATATAAAACACTCTCTTTTCAAGTATAAAAGACTCTCTTGTTGAGTCAATCTCCTTTCAGCCTTAATCTTGGGCTTCGTACGAGACAGCAAATCACTCTCTTGTTAAGTATAAAAGACTCTCTTGTTGAGTCACTCAATCTTCAGACCCTCTTGTTGAGTCAATCACTGGTTCAAGACTCTCTTGTTAAGTCAACTATTTGAGCCTCTGTCTTGGGCTTTGTACAAGACACACAAAAGCACTCTCTTGTTAAGTCAAACTCAGTTCAGCCTCCATCTTGGGCTTTTTACAAGATACATTCTCCCCAACGGAGTCAAAAATCCCTTTTAGCCTCAAATCTTAGGCATTGTACAAGACAGAAAGAACATTTTTCCCGAAAAAGTCAAACTTCCAGCCTCCTCTTGGGCTTTGTACAAAGGAATCCCCGGTTGATTCAATTAACCTTTTAGCATCAAACTTGTGCTTTGATCAAAGCACACGAAAATCAACAATCCCTATTTAGACATGACAAATTCTCAGTCAAACAACCCTTCAGCCTCATATCTTGGGCTTTGAACAAGATACAAATCACTTTTAGCTTCAATCTTGGGCTTTGAACAAGACACCAAAACACCTTTTTCCTCCTATTCTTTAGGAGGAACTACGATCGCTCTGATTTCCCTATTTCGTTAAACAGGAATACGTAGGCATAAGATTGTAAAATCTTAACGAGCATACTAATCAAAAACTCAAAATCCAGTACCTCCACACATCAACCAAAGAAAATAGGGTCTAGTATCCTAAACAAAAGCCTCATAGATAATCCAGACACTTGTATTCTTAAGAAAATAACCCTAAGAAGGACCCCCTATTTTGATAGCATCTGTAAACCAACAGTTTTGACTGTTTAACCTCAGTATGCAAGCAGGGTTAATTGGAGACATCTATTTCCCTTCCTTAATCAGCTTCACAGGATAAAAAATGAATCGAATTGTAGTACCAAAGCGATAGTGATTCGAAACCACAAAAACCGCGATACAGAAAAATGGCGACCACAGTGGGAGTCATTCTTTCTTACAGTCTTAGGTAGAAACCTTGAACAAGTCATTTTAACTGTGGCCGCCACAGAAAAATGGCGACCACAGTGGGAGGCATTCTTTCTTGCACTCCCAGGGGATGAAACCCTAAGTTCTCGAAATGTCATAGAAATGACGACTCTGCTGGGGGATTCATTGTCTGTATGGGATCATAAGACTAGAGGGCTAGGATGTTAGGACAAATATATATACTGCTTTTCCTAATTGATATCTGTGTTTACTTTTCTGCTAATGGGAATGCGTGTGATGCCGCATCTGGAAATATTGAGTATACACCTAAGATAAGTGATGGCATTATACGGGTAATCTTACGGGGAGTGAATCCCAGATAAGAGGTCCTGGTCGACCATCAAATCAGTGGAGATGCCCTTTACGGATTCAATGCCTATAAGACTTCGGTTGTTGAAAGCAGATTGTTCCATTGGGTTATCAGAGAAGCTGAGGATTTTAGTAGACTGAAACCATTTTGTAGTGCGGAAGCTATCGGAAATAGTTGTCACGCGATACTACCCTCATTTGAGACTACTCTAAGATACTACAGCTCGCTGACGATCCGCTTGCTGTCGTTATCCCAAGAGGGGTCAGTGATTTTGAGGACAGGTACAAAAAATCACCAGTATAAACCTTTAGGGATGGGTAGAGCCTTGACTTCATGACATCGACCCTTTGACTCCATGTTTTTTCTATGTTTTTGTGTGTGCATTCATGCATTCATTAAAAAACTTTAAACAAAGAAAAATCTTCTCTTCTAGTCTCTCTTTTTCAAATTAAACTAAGACAATGATTGCAAATGTCAGATAAAGAGATTGCTAATGGATTTAGGTAGAAGGAAAACTCACAAGTACACCTTCAAGGTTCCAAAACTAGAGGATTTAAGAGGATTGGCAAGGATGATAACCAACCCTGAGGCTTTCAGAACTAAGTATGGATGACTGCTGTCTCTGTTAAGGGTCCATGTAATCAAAGGAATCCTGTCCACCTTAATCCAGTTCTACGATCTGGTCTATCAGTGTTTCACATTCCCGAATTATCAATTAGCACCAACACTGGAGGAGTACTCTCACCTGACTGATTTACATATTACTGATCAAGCTCCCTTTTCAGTACTGGAAGAGATTCCAAAGGATCAAACCATTGCAAGACCAATCTATTTGGATGAGTCAAAAGTCAGGACTCACATGACCACTAAAGGTGAAATCCAGGATTTGCCAGCCCAATTCTTAATCAAGAAAGCTTTGTACTTTGCTAGTATAGGGAACGTGGCCGCTTTCGAAAGCATCTTTGTTTTTCTTACCTACGGGTTATTTTTGTTTCCCAACATCGATAACTTTGTAGATATCAACACCATTAAGATTTTTCTGATTGGAAACCCTGTACCGACTTTGCTCGCCGATGCTTATCATTCTGTACACTTAAGGAATTTGTAAAGCGGAGGAATGATCACATGCTGTGTACCCCTGCTATACAAATGGTTCACTTCCCACTTGCCAAATTCGGCTGCATTTTGGGATCAAAAGAATACTTTACATTGGTCGCAGTGAATCATGTCTCTTACCAACTCTGACATTGATTGGTACAATCAAATCTATGACGGGATCAAGATCATTGACTGTTGTGGAAATTTCCCAAATGTACCCCTCATAGGAATTAAAGGAGGAATCAATTATCATCCAGTCTTGGTTCGTCGTCAGTTTGGATACCCGATGAGGCATGTCCCGCGAAATGCTCATCTGGAAGGTCTTTTCTTCAAGGAAGGAGAAAATGATAGAGCATTAAAGACAGAAATAGTACATGCCTGGAAACACGTTCATAGGAAAGGAAGAGAGTCTCTAGGAAAACCAGACTGTGTCTCTATGGAACCTTATCTCCACTGGGTACAAACTAGAGCTCTCAAGCTGAGGATGCCTTACCCTCGTCAGGAAGTTCTTCCATTAAGGGACCCTGTCCTTTATTTTATGTATGATAAGGAAAAACTTCAGGTGGTCTTGGAAGAACAAGTACCGTATTCTCAATGTAGAGTGTAAGAAAATACAGCAATTGTTAAACGAAAAATATACTCTGGTTGAGATTTTAGAGCAACATGCTGTAGAAAATTAGGATGACCAAAGGAATTTACTCGCTCCTTTCACTTGGCAAAGGAATGACAACCCGACAACGGCCCAAGAGCCCCGGTCAAAGAAGAGGAAAATATCAGAACCAGCACCTAAGCTCTCCTCAGAGAGGACTCGGGACCCATAAGTTTAGATTTCCTTTTACAGCACTATGTAAATTACTGTATTTCCATTTCCGCAATCTTTGAATTCAATAAGACGGGGTTTCCCCACTGTTTGATATTTGCAATCCAATTGTCGAAGTTTACTTTGAATAAACAAAAAAATATATATACAATTAATATAACTATTGCATATCATTCATCATTCTCACATAACACATTCTTCTTACCTACGAATCTCACGTTTACGTCTCGATTCTAGAGTCAAACTGTCTCATTCGTACAATACTCGGGCCAATCGACAGAAAAAGATAGATGATCTTGAGGAGGAGAACAGAGAGTTGAGGGAAGAGATCGACACTCTGAAAGAGGATCTGAGAAAGCTTTACAACGATATGCAAGCTCTAGAAGAAGCTCAGATGCAACAACAAAGGACTGTGATCTCAGAGATCACATCAACGCCCATAGTGGAGAAGTATGATCCTAGATATAAAATGCCGAAAGATCGTCCCTGGGGCATGCCTATCAACTATATCCCGGGAGGATATATTCCGCCGATCACTGAAGATCCGAAAACCTCAGCAGGAGCCGCTGGGCCTGAAGGTTACAAACTTCGGGAAAGCGAAGATGCCAGGGGCATGACAACAACTCTTAAAGGTTACAAACTTCGGGAGGCACCAAGAGTCTTGGCCATAATGATTGTACCACCACCTGTGGTACATACTGTCCCGGAAGGACAGATTACACAAATACCTTCTGGTGGAAACGAAAGTATGTTTAACAGAATGAATGAGTTCCAGGAATAGTTCCTGGAGATGCAGAAAGATCTGCAATCCCTTCGCGGTCAGGATCTATTTGGAAAAGATGCCACAGACCTTTGTTTGGTCCCCAATGTGAAAGTTCCGCACAAGGTCAAAGTGTCCGAATTTGAAAAATACAAGGGTAACTCTTGCCCTCGAAGCCATTTGGTGATGTATGCTCGACGAATGTCAACTCAGACAAAGAACCAGGAGCTACTGATTCATTATTTTCAGGATAGTTTAACCGGTGCCGCACTTAAATGATACATGGATTTAAACCTCACTAAGATCGGCACTTTCAGAGATCTTGGCGCTACCTTCGTTCAAGAATATAAGTATAACCTGGACATGGCATCGGACAGAGATAAACTCAGAGCCATGTCACAGAAGGACAAGGAAACCTTTAAGGAATATGTTCAGAGATGGCGTGAAATTGCCGCCCAGATTTGTCCACCTCTTGAGGAAAAAGAGATGACAAAGATCTTCTTAAAGACCTTGAGCTCATTCTACTACGACTGAATGGTCGCCAGTGCGCCCAGTGACTTTACTGAAATGGTAGGCATGGGAGTTCGTCTTGAGGAAGCAGTCCGAGAAGTACGTTTAGTAAAATACGCTACATCATCCAGCAGTACCAAAAGATACGGTAGTGCTCTCCCTAAGAAAAAAGAGCAGGATATTGGCAATATCTCTCTCGAAAAGCAAAGGCGACGGTATCAACCAGTAGCAGCGGTAACTTCTGCTATCAACCCTACGTCTGTTCCTACGTATCAACCTCAAGTTGCTCAGAGCCAATCGAATCAACAGCAATACTAGCAAAGGACACAACAGCCTCTTCAGCAGGCTCATCCTCAGTACAACAACAACTGTACAACTCGACCTCCAGGGTTTGATCCTATACCAATGTTGTATGTAGAATTGTTTCCATTACTATTGGTCAAGGGGCATGTCCAAACCGAGGCTCCTTTTACAATATCGGAAAATCTGCCTTTTTGGTTCAAAGCGGATCAGACCTGTCCTTACCATCAAGGAGGACCAGGGCATAACATAGAAAACTGTCTCAGTTTCAAATCTGATGTGCAAAAGTTTGTTAGGAGCGGGGTCTTATCTTTCAAAGATACGAATTCAAATGTTCTCACGAACCCGCTGCCTCAACACGAGAAAGCTGCAGTAAATTTGATAGAAGGAGAGTCTAGCAACAACTATCAAATTCATGATGTACTCTTATTGAGGGCCAACTTGGTCAAGATGCATTGTAGACAGAGTGGATACGGCCATGTGCCACCTCATAACTATCACCAGTGTGATATCTGCTCTAAGAACAATCAAGGATGTTCTGTGGTGCAATCAGCTCTACAGGAACAATTTGATCTCGGATGGATCCAAGAGCACCGAACCCGTGAGGTCAACACGACTTATACGAATTCCGACATAATTCAGAATCACAACATTCTGGCAATGAATGTAAACTTGGTGGCAATGCACTCAAGGAAAAGCCAACATCATAATCTGCCACGACACGATTATGACTCCTGTCTGATCTGCTCGGTAAATAATCAGGGATGCTCTTTTGTACAAGAGACTCTTCAGCGTCAGATGGATCTTGGATGGATTCATGATTACCGCGATAGAAATCAGTATCAAGTGAATATGATTCAGATCTTCGATATTCGCTTAATGAATACCAGCTTGGTGGAGTTACACACTACACAAGTCTAGCTCGGTTTCCTGACTTCGTATAATTATCAGAATTGTAAAGTGTGCCATGAGAGCGATCAAGGATGTGCTCTCGTTCAAAAAACTTGGCAGAACTTGTTAAACCACTGGTGGCTTCCGATCTATATGGATGAAGACACGTAACAAATCAGTGTGGTTAATGGGAACCCTACTAGGCATCAAAGTCAGGATGTTTGGTCAATGGAAACAGATCTAGTAAGGTTACACTGCATTCAAAGCGGGTGTGGCCAGGTGCCACCACACAATTACGAGTGCTGTAGAGTGTGCTCAGAAAATAATCAAGGATGCTACCTCGTGCGAGCAGCTCTTCAGAGTCAGTTGGACCACAAAGAGATTCAACCATGTCTAAGTTCTGGATCAATCAACTGGATGCCAAACTATTTCACTGATCAGATTAAGGATGTTGTCGTGATCTCTGATCACGAAAGGACCAAAGATGTTTGTACCATCATCCCTCTACTTGACAAATCGAAAGTTCTTAACCAGGAATTGATTGAAGTTACTTACAATGGTCAGAAGAATCAGAAGGCTCCTGTAGTTATCTATCTACCGGGACCGCTACCGTATGAGTCGACTAAGGCTATCCCTTACAAGTACGGTGCAACAACAATTGAAAATGGAAAGGAAATTCCATTACCCTCCGTCGTGAATATTGTAGACATCAGTCGAGTAACACGGAGTGGTCGAATCTTCAACGGAGGAGTTGGAGAACCTAACAGAGAAAAGGAACTTCAGACGGAAGCTCCCAATCCACCAGTCGGTCAATCCGGTGATCCCGACCTTTCAAAGAACGATGATGAGATGGTGAAGCTCATCCAAAGGAGTGAATACAACATTGTTAATCAGCTGTTGCAAACTCCTTCAAAGATCTCTGTGCTATCACTTTTGCTCAGTTCCGAAGCCCACAGAGAGGCTCTACAGAAAGTCTTCGAGCAGGCCTTTATGGAACATGATGTGTCAATAAGACAATTCGACAGTGTCATACCCCAAATTTTGACCACTTAGATTTCCCATCATTTGGAAAATCATCATCACAATATGGGTAAACCATCATGCCTCATTAGTCTCCCCAAAGATGGGTGAGCATCCACTACAATAATAATTAGGGTTTCAAGCCCTCTTAGAGCTCTTAGACAAAGGATCAATCAAGGAATGACATGATCTTCAACTTGTCTAAACCTCTCAAACATCCACAATGGATTAAGAGGACTCCCACAGCAAGAATCAAGCACAAGGTTGCAGCATTCTAAGTGGATCAAGCCTCAAGATCACCAGTGTCACCAAATTAGGGTTTTGGTTGACCAGGGCCTCCACATGGAAATTTTCCTCTAGGCATGAGCCAATGCTTCAAATCATAACCTAAGATGCTCCAAGGGACCTCATGGACCCAACCATCAAGTCAATTTTGGGACAAAACATGAGCCAAGACCTCTAGACATGATTTGAGGGTCCCTAACACACTAAATTGATCAATTTACAACAATGGATTGATCCAAGAAGCTTGAGCAACAAGTTTCAAGTTCATCAGAACCACAATTAGGTTTTCACGGGAAAAGTCAACTGTACCTTTGACTTTTGACCCAGGCATGCTCCCAAACCCTAGGACATGATTCAATACACCCTATAACACCTATGAAATCAATCCATCAAGTTTGATTTAGGTCAAGGACTTGATTTCATAGAGGATCGCATAGTTTGGAATTCATCTGACAAAAAGTCAACTGTGCACAAAAGTCAACTTTGACTTTTTGAGATTTTTCACAATTATGGTTCTTTGACCCTAAAATGATGTTAATGTATGATTGGAATCATAATTCATCAAGAAAAATCAAGAAAAGTGGGATAACTTGTAAAAGGGGTAACCATAAAAAACTTAGAAATTTTCCAAGTTATGGAACAAAGTGGCTAGGGTACCAACTTTGGAGGATCATAACTCCCAAACCACAAGGCCATTTTTCCCCATCCAAAGCTGGATTTGTAGCTCTCATTGCCCTCTACAAAAGCTTCAAACAGAACTCATTCCAATTCCTCATGGATTTTAAGTTATGGAATGATCAAAATCACAAAAAGTGAAAATGTCACTTTTTTCCAACACATTGTGAAATTTTCACTAAGTCAGAATCTGCCTTCACTTTTTTCCAAATGTAGGGGCATTTTTCACTTGGATTTAAAAGTTATCAAAACCAACTATGATCAAAAAGTTGTTGTATCATATGAGCGCTTTCCAAAATGGCCAAGAACTCCATCAAATTCCACTTGAGCCATGAGATATGACATTGGCAATGTGCCTTGCTGAAAACTGTCATGGCAAGGAAGATTTGGGAGTTTTGCTCGATTTGCCCAAATTTTGCAAAGGGCAAGCAACTCTATCCATCTGAACACCTCAAAGGGGGACCAAGGAGGAACCAACTCTGATCCCAAGCCTCCCAAGTCTTTGGAACCAAAAAAGGCATGCCAAACCTAGAAATGCCTAAAAGAGGGACATGACTCCAATTTTGGATTGGAGCATTTAATGGATGCGCCAAGGTGGCATGGACTGAGCCATTTCCAACTGAATTCAGTCAAGACTTATCCAAGACCAAGGGAACCAGCAGCCTGTGCCCTAACCTCTAGTCAATGGCTAGAGGAGACTTGGATTCTCATTAATCAACATTGGCCAAACCAATGCAGCAGTTGCCATTCACTATTCCTTGCAAAACAAACTTGCTATACTATAAATAGAGCTCATTTGTGATTAGTTTGAGTACACCAAAGCCATCAAACAAATGCTTTCCTCAAAATCTCCTTCTCACTTCCAAATTTGCCTTCCAACGCAAGTCACTATCGGGTTTTGAGTTTGAGAGCAATTCCAATCAAACCAATCACACACACACACCTCATAAACATCATATAGAAGTGATACAAACACTCACACAACATCTGGAACACCAGATTCACAAAATCACTAGCCAATTGCTCAAGTCTTTGACAGATTTGCAGTTGAGGTGCCAAGTCAAGTTCCAGCTCGATTCAATCCACTCCAAGCATCCAGAAACACTCCATATCACCTAGGGAAGCTGTCCATATCCTTGGAACCAAGATGTAACACCTCTAACACAAAACACGATCACCAGCTGCAAGAGGTAAGCATGAGCTCTTCTAACTCTATGATCCATGCATTTTTTGCTGCACAATAATTTGGCCATATGTTCATAATCATGCATAGAGTGTTTTCCCTCAATCAATTACTTTGTTGGAATCGTGTGTGGAATTTCTGAACCTTCATGCAAATTTTAGGGTTCTTGAGGTTTCTCTTTGATTTCTTATTCCATGTTTAAAATAAATGAAATTAAATACCATAGACATGATCGTGAGGTTGAAACGAGTAGATTGATATGTAGATTGCATGATATAATCAAGTATTCAGTGAGATTGGATAGAAAATGCAAATCTGCAGAAACAGAGGGTAGCGCGTGTTCTTGCCCTTGTTCTTGGCGCCCTTTTTTGAAAATTCAAATATTTGAATTTTGTGATTCTATTTAATTGATTCAAAAATTAATTTCTCTCTGAGTTTTAATGATTTTGAGTTGATTCTTTTTTTAATAATTCACAAAAATGTTAAAATATTTTATTTTCCCAAACAATCCCCAAAATATTATTTATTTCATATATTTGATATTTTTGCAAAGAATTAATGTGTTATTTGTTTTTAACATTTAAAATATTTTTTCCACCATGATTTTTCAAATTTTAGTGATTTCCAATCATTTTGTGGATCAAAACATGATTTTTGAAACATTAATCCAAGATCACAATTTGTTTTCCACATGTTAAACAATTTTGATCATTTTAATTGAATTTTTTATTCACTTAAAATACATTGTGAAAACAAATTAGGGTTTTTGATTAATTCAACCCTCATCAAACTTTTTCAAACTCTTTGGGCCTCTAATAGAGTGTAAGACCCAACCCCTCTTGAAAACCAATATATTTTAGGCCTCAGTGTATTGTATAAGTCCCGATACCATCAAAAACCTCGGCGCGATCGCCGTTGCCAAACAAATAAACCTTGGGCCTCTCCTCGAGCTATAAGACCCATTCAAACATTTTGGGCCTCTAATAGAGTGTAAGACGCAACCCCTCTTTGAAACCAAGATAGTTTGGGCCTCAGTCATTGTATAAGACCCACGGCGTTTTCAAAAATCTCGGCAGGATCGCCAGTTCAAAAAATAAACCTTGGGCTTCTCCTCGAGCTATAAGACCCATTCAAAACATTTTGGGCCTCTAATAGAGTGTAAGACCCAATCCCCTTTCAACCAAAACCTTTTTGGGCCTCAGATATTGTATAAGTCCCTCTGCATTAAAAGAAAATCTCGGCGCGATCGCCAGTTTAAAATCAAACCCTGGGCCTCTCCTTGAGCTGTAAGCCCCACCACTTGTATAAAAATAAATCTTTTGGGCCTCTTGAGAGAGTGTAAGACCCATCCCTTTGTACATAAAACCTTTTTTTTGGGCCTCAGTCACTTGTATAAGTCCCTGTACAAATTCAAAACAACAGTGCAATCACTAATAAAACCTTGGGCCTCTCCTTGAGCTGTAAGCCCCAACAATCTTTTCAAAGCACTTTCTCCTTTGATTTAGAATATAATATTGTTGTCAAAGCTTTCTTTGTTGAACAACTAACAAAACAACATGAAAGCTCTACAACCGAGTAAGTATTTACCCGCTTTCTTTATCCGCTTTCATATATATATATATATATATATATATATATATATATATATATATAACTGTATTGTGGGGCTCCTCACTGTAAGTCTTATTTCACAAACTTTTATATACTTGTCAAATATCAACTATGTAATACTAGTATAGTTATTTAGAGTTTTCCCTGGCAACTACGTCTAGCACTAGGTAAAGCTCTGTTGGTCACTCTTAAATACAAACAAAACTAGATCCCCATAGGATTACCAGACACAGTCTTCCCTCCTCTTGGGGTTAAACAATATGGAGACGTGAAAGGCAACATTCTCGGTGAACCCTTTCTCAGACTGTCACCCTTAGAAATTGTCAAAGAAACTCTAACTCCCCAGAGATGATCTTTTCTCCGTGAATGGCATCTCTTGAGTTTCTTCCAAATTATCGAACTTTCCTGGCTTGATCTTTTCTCAGTGAATGGCATGTCTTGAACTTCTTGGGGTTTGGGGACCCACAGGCTTCCTAAAAGCATCCCAGCCTCCTCTTGGGCGTTGTACAAGGACCCTTCGGCTTCTCAAAAGCTCTCATGCCTTCTCTTGGGCTTAGTACAAGGACCTAGAGACCTCTACATGTATAGGAACAAAACCTAGTCATCAATTTGCTAGAGCTATCTTTCTGAGTCAAGTGTCAGACCAGTTAATGGGTTGACCTTCATCCCTTAACATACCATCCTCCTCTTGGGCATCATACAAAGATCATTCACTTATCCGAGAATCGATTTCTCAAAACACCAGTAAACTTGGACAGTCTCAATAGCCTTCGGATTTCTCATTTCCTTAAAGAACAGGAAATAAACATGATCCTCTGATCAATCCCAAAGCCCACCTTTAACCAGTCTCTTTATAAGAACTAATTTTCTCTTTTATCCAACATACTGGATCTGTCACTTAACTGAAACAGTCGCCAGCACATATAGCCTCCTCTTGGGCTTTGTACAATGATTCTCCCTACACTCTCTTGTTGAGTATAAAAGACTCTCTTGTTGAGTCAAACCCCTTTTGTAGCCTCTGTCTTAGGCTTCGTATAAGACAGATAAAAACACTATCTTGTTGAGTATAAAAGACCCTCTTGTTGGGTCACAAACCTTTTAGCCTCCATCTCGAGATTTGTAATAGATACAAATCACTCTCTTGTTGAGTATAAAAGACTCTCTTGTTGAGTCAAACACCTTCAGCCTCTATCTCGGGCTTCGTACGAGATAGGAAATCACTCTCTTGTTGAGTATAAAAGACTCTCTTGTTGAGTCACCACCCTTTTAGCCTTCGTCTTGGGCCTCGTACAAGACATAAAAACACTCTCTTATTGAGTATAAAAGACTCTCTTGTTGAGTCACCAATCTTTTATCCTCCGTCTCGGGCTTCGTACAAGACACAAAAACACTCTCTTGTTTAGTATAAAAGACTCTCTTGTTGAGTCAGTCCCCTGTTAGCCTCCGTCTTGGGCTTTATACAAGACACATAATCACTCTCTTGTTGAGTATAGAAAAACCCGGTTGAGTCAATCAACCTTTTAGCATCAAAGCTGTGCCTTGATCACAGCATACAAACATCAACAACTCCTCTTTAGAGATGACAAATTCTCTCTAAAAAAACCCTTTTAGCTTCATATCTTGGGCTCTGAACAAGATACAAATAGACCCTACAGCTTCACATCTTGGGCTTTGAACAAGATACACATACTCCCTTTAGCTTCACATCTTGGGCTTTAAACAAGACACTAAAACAACTTTTTCCTCCCATAGAATAGGAGGAACTACGATCGCTCTGATTTCCCTGTTTTGTTAAACGGGAATACGTAGGCATAAGATTGAAAAATCTTAGCGAGCATACTAATCAAAAACCCAAAATCCCGTACCTTCATACATCAATCGAAAAGCATCAGTCCTAACATCCTACCAATAGTCCTGTCACTTCAGTTTCTCAACAAAATAAGCAGAGAGAGGCCCCCAATCTAAACCGCATCTGTAAACCAACAGTTATCTGTTTAAAATCAGTATGTAAGCAGGGTTAATTGGAGACATCTATTTCCCTTCCTTCATTAGCTTCAATAGGATAAAACATGAATCGACCTGTAGTACCCCCAGAGCGGCAGTGCTTAAGAACCACGTCCAAAAATCGCTCGCTACAGAAAAATGGCGCCCGCCGTGGGGCTCCAAAAATGCATCTTATCCCTCTTATCTCTTTGGGTGAAACCTTGAGTTCACAAAGTTCAGTTCATAGAAATGGCGACTCTGCTAGGGAGCCATTGTCTGTTAGGATCATAAGACTAGAGGTCTAGGATGATTAAGACAAATATATATACTGCTTTTCCTAATTGATATCTATGTTTATTTTTCTGCTAATGAGAATCCGTGTGATGTCGCATGTGGAAAGATTTAGTATACACCTAAGATAGGTGATGGTAATGCGAGTAATCTTACTGGGAGTGAATTCTAGTTAAGAGCCCCCGATCGACCATCAAACTCAGTGGAGACTCCCTTTGCAGATACATTGCTTATACGACTTCGGTTGTTGAAAGTAGTGTGGTCGACTGGGTTATCTGAGAAGCTGAGGTTTTTAACAGACTTAAGCCATTTTGTAGTGCGAAAGCTATCAGAAATAGTTGTCACGCGATACTACCCTTATCTGAGATCACCCTAGGATACATCAGCTCGCGGGCAATCCGCTTGCTGTTGTCATCCCAAGAGGGGTCAATGATTTTGCGGACAGGTACAAAAAATCACCAGTATAAACCTTTGGGAGGGGGGGGGGGGGGTAGACCATTGACTTCATGAAACCGACCCTTTGACCCCATGTGTTTTCTATGTTTTTATGTACTGCATTCATACATTCATTTAAAAAACATTAAAACATAAAAAATCTTCTCTTCTAGTCTCTCTTTTTCAAATTAAACTAAGACAATGATTGCAAATGTCAGAGAGAAAGAGGATTGCGCTAATGGATTTCGTTAGAAGGAAAATTCATAAGTACACCTTCAAGGTTCCAAAGTTAGAGGATTTGAGAGGTTTGGCGAGAATGATCACCAACCACGAGGCTTTCAGAGCCAAGTACGGGGGACTGCTGTCTCTGTTAAGGGTCCATGTAATTGAAGGAATCTTGTCTACGCTAATCCAGTTCTACGATCCGGTTTATCACTGTTTCACATTCCCGGATTATCATCTAGCACCAACGCTGGAGGAGTATTCTCACCTGACTAACCTGCATATCACTGATCAGGCTCCCTTTTCTGGACTGGAAGAAATTCCAAAGGATCAAACCATTGCAAGAGAAATTCATTTGGACGAGTCAGAAGTCAGGACTCACATAACCACTAAGGGTGGCATCCAAGGTTTGCCAGCCCAGTTCTTAACAAAGAAAGCCCTGTACTTTGCTAGTATAGGGAATGTGGCCGCTTTCGAGAGTATCTTTGTTTTGCTCACCTATGGGTTATTTTTGTTCCCCAACATCGATAACTTCGTAGATATCAACGCCATTAAAATTTTCCTGATCAGAAACCCTGTACCGACCTTGCTCGCAGATGCTTATCATTTGGTACATTTAAGGAATTTGTATAGCGGAGGAATGATCATGTGTTGTGTACCCCTGCTATACAAATGGTTCACTTCCCATTTGCCCATGTCTGCTGCATTTTGGGATCAAAAGAATACTTTACGTTGGTCGCAGAGAATCATGTCTCTTACCAACTCTGACATCGATTGGTACAATTGAATCTACGACGGGATCAGGATCATTGACCGTTGGGGAAATTTCCCAAATGTACCCCTTATAGGAACTAAGGGAGGGATCAACTATCATTCGGTGTTAGTTCGTCATCAATTTGGATACCCAATGAGGCATGTCCCGCGAAATGCCCATCTCGAAGGTCTTTTCTTCAAGGAAGGAGAAAATGAAAGAGCACTAAAGACATAAATAGTGCATGCTTGGAAACACGTTCATAGGAAAGTACGAGAGTCTCTAGGAAAACCAGACTGTGTCTCGGTGGAGCCTTATCTCCATTGGGTACAAACTGGAGCTCTCAAGCTGAGGATGCCTTACCCTCGTCAGGAAGTTCTTCCATTAAGGGACTCTGCCCTTTATTTCATGTCTGAGACGGAAAAGCTTCAGGTTACTCTCAGCAAAGTTCAGCAGGAGAAGAGGTCTTAGAGGAACAAGTATCGTATTCTCAATGTGGAGTGTAAGAAAATACAGCAACTATTAAACGATAAAGATGCTCTGATTGAGATTTTAGAGCAACATGCTGTAGAAAATCAGGATGACCAAAGGAATTTGCTCGCTCCTTTCACTTGGCAAAGGAATGACAACCCGACAACGGCTAAAGAGCCACGATCAAATAAAAGGAAAGTACCAGAACCAACACCTGAGCTCTCCTCAGAGGGAACTCAGGATCCATTAGTTTAGGTTTCCTTTTTTTCAGCACTTTGTAATCTACTGTATTTCCGTTTCCGCAATCCTTTGAATTCAATAAAATGGGGTTTCCCCACTGTTTGATATTTGCAATCTAATTGTCGAAGTTTACTTTGAATAAACAAAAAAACATACAATTAATATAATCATTACATTGCATTCATTATTCTCGCGTAAACGCATTCTTCTTACCTACAAATCTCACGTTTGTATCTCGATTCTAGAGTCAAACTGTCTCATTCGTACAATACTGGGGCCAATCGTCAGAAAAAGATAGATGATCTCGAGGAAGAGAACAGAGAATTGAGAGAAGAGATCGACACTCTGAAAGAGGATCTGAGAAAGCTTCACAATGACTTGCAAGCTCTAGCAGAAGCTCAGATGCCGCAACAAATGACTGTGATCTCAGAGATCACATCAACGCCCATAGTGAAGAAGTATGATCCTAGGTATAAAATGCCGAAAGATCGTCCCTGGGGCATGCCACTTAACTATATCCCAGAAGGATATGTTCCGCCAATCCCTGAGGATCAGGGAACCGCAACAGGAACCGCTGGGCCTGAAGGTTACAAACTTTGGGAAAGCGGAGATGCCAGGGGCATGACAGTAACTCCTGAAGGTTACAAACTTCGGGAGGCACCGAGAGTCTCGGCCATAATGAGTATACCACCACCCGTGGTACACACTGTCCCGGAAGGACAGATTCCACAGATACCTTCTGGTGGAAACGACATCATGTTCGATAGAATGAATGAATTCCAGGAACAGTTCTTGGAAATGCAGAAAGAACTGCAAGCCCTTTTGCGATCAGGATTTATTCGGAAAGGACCCTGCGGACCTCTGCTTCGTCCCCAATGTGAAAGTTCCACACAAGTTCCAGGTGCCCGACTTTGAAAAGTACATGGGTAAATCTTGCCCTCAGAGCCATTTGGTGATGTACGCTCGGCGAATGTCAGCTCAGACAAAGAACCAAGAGCTACTAATTCATTACTTTTAGGATAGTTTAACCTGTGTCGCATTAAAATGGTACATGGGTTTAAACCGCACTACAATCGGCACATTCAGAGATCTGGGCGCTGCCTTCTTTTAGCAGTACAAATATAATCTGGACATGGCACCGGACAGAGATTAACTCATATCGATGTCACAAAAGGATAAGGAAACCTTTAAAGAATACGCTCAGAGATGGCGTGAAATTACCGCTCAGATTTCTCCACCTCTGGAGGAAAAAGAGATGACAAAGATCTTCTTAAAAACCTTAAGCTCATTTTACTACGACAGAATGGTTGCCAGTGCACCCAGTGACTTCACCGAGATGGTGAGCATGGGAGTTCGTCTTGAGGAAGCCGTCCGGGAAGGACGTTTAGTTAAAGATGCTGGATCATCAAATAGTACAAAAAGATACGGTAGTGCTCTCCCTAAGAAAAAAAAGCAGGATATTGGAAATATCTCTCTCAGAAAGCAAAGGCGACATTACCAACCAGTAGTAGCTGTAACTCCTGCTATTAACCCGACACCTGTTTCTACGTATCAACCTCAGGTTGCGCAGAGCCAACCAAATCAACAGCAATATCAGCAAAGGACACAACAACCTCTTCAGCAGGCTCGTCCTCCATACAAAAACAATCGTGCAACACGACCTCCAGGGTTTGATCCTATACCCATGTCGTACGTAGAACTATTTCCATTACTACTGGTCAAGGGGCATGTCCAAACCAAGTCTCCTCTTACAATACCGGAGAATCCGCCTTTTTGGTTCAAAGCGGATCAGACTTTCCCTTACCATCAAGGAGGACCAGGGCATAACATAGAAAAATGTCTCAGTTTCAAATCCGACGTGCAAAAGCTTGTTAGGAGCGGGGTCTTATCTTTCAAAGATATGAATCCGAATGTTCTCACAAACCTGCTTCCTCAACACGAGAAAGCTGCAGTCAACTTGATAGAAGGAGAGTCTAACAACATCTATCAAATTCACGATGTACTCTTATTAAGGGCCAACTTGGTCAATATGCATTGTAGACAAAGTGGATATGGCCATGTGCCACCTCATAATTATCACCAGTGTGATAGCTGCTCTAAAAACAATCAAGGATGTTCTGTAGTGTAATCAGCTCTACAGGGAGAATTGGATCTCGGATGGATCCAAGAGCACCGAGTTCCTGGAGTTAACATGACTTATATGAATTCCAATATCATTCAGAATCACGACATCCGTGCAATGAATGCCAACTTGGTGGCGATACACTTAAGGCAAAGCCAGTATCATAATCTGCCGCGTCACAATTATAATTCCTGTATGACTTGCTCGGTAAACAAACAGGGATGCTCTTTTGTACAAGAGGCCCTCCAGCGTCAGATGGATCTTGGATGGATCCAGGACTACCATGATAGAAATCCCATTAAGATCAACATGATTCAAATCTTTGATATTCGTTTGATGAATACCAGCTTGGTGGAGTTACACGCCAGGCAAGTCCAACTCGGTTTTCTCACTTCTCACGATTATCTAAACTGTAAAGGATGTTGTGAGAGTAACCAAGGGTGCGCTCTTGTTCAAAGAACTTTACAACACTTGTTAAACCACTGGTGGCTTCCAATCTATATGGATGAAGACACGCAACAAGTCAGTGTACTTAATGGAAACCATACTCGGCATGAAAGTCAGGATGTCCGATCTATGGGAACTGACCTAGTGAGGTTACACTGTATTCAAAGAGAACGTGGCCAGGTGCCACCACATAACTTTAAACGTTGTAGAGTCTGCTTGGAGAATAACCAAGAATGCTACCTTGTGCGGGCAGCTCTTCTTGGTCAGTTGGATCGTAAAGAGATTCACCCATGTCCGAGTTCCGAGCCAATCGACTGGACGTCGGACTACTTTGCTGATCAAATCACAGACGTTGTCATAATCTCTGATCATCAACATAACAAGGATGTTTGTACCATCATCCATCTGCTTGACGAATCAAAGGTTCCTAGCCAGGAGCTGATTGATGTTACCTAGACAGTCAAAGAAATCAGAAGGCTCCTGTAGTCATTTATCTTCTAAGACCATTACCGTATGAATCAGCTAAGGTGATCCCTTACAAATACGGTGCAACAATAATTGAGAATGGAAAGGAAATTCCATTACCCTCCGTCGTGAATATTGCAGACATCAGTCGAGTAACACGAAGTGGTCGAATCTTCAACCGAGGAGTTGGAGAACCTAACAAAGAAAAGGAACCTCAAACAAAAGTTCCCAATCCACCAGTAGGTGAATCCAATAATCCCGACCTTTCAAAAAAAGATGATGAGATGTTGAAGCTCAACCAAAGGAGTGAATACAACATTGTTGATCAGCTGTTACAAACTCCTTCAAAGATCTCTGTGTTATCTCTTTTACTCAATTCTGAAGCCCACAGAGAGGCTTTACAGAAAGTCTTAGAACAGGCCTTTGTGGAATAGGATGTGTCGATAAGGCAATTCGATAGTATCGTCTCTAACATCACTTTCTATAACAACTTAGGATTCAGTGATGAGGACTTGCTAGAGGTAGGCAAAAGTCACAACATGGCGCTCAATATCACAGTCAACTGCCAGGATGATGCTTTAGCCAGTGTACTGGTAGACACAGGATCGGCCGTCAACATTATGCCAAAGTCCACGTTATTACGACTATCATTCAAAGGATCCCCGATGAGGGGCAGTGAGGTCATTGTCAAAGCCTTTGACGGATCTCGGATAGCAGTTATCGGCGAAGTCGACCTTCCCATAATTGTCGGTCCTCACACTTTCCTAATCACTTTCCAGGTCATGGACATCCGGGCAACATACAGTTGCTTATTAGGAAGACCTTGGATACACCAGGCTGGGGCAGTCACTTCGACACTGCACCAAAAACTGAAGTTCGTCAAGAACGATCAACTCGTCACGGTTTATGGAGAACAAGCCTTGCTCGTGAGTAACCTGTCATTATCTACTTGTATAGAACCCGAGGAGGTTGTTGGAACTCAGTTCCAAGCACTTTCGGTGAGCAATGAGAATCAATCAGAGAAGGGAACCTCGATTTCCTCATACAGATACGCTCTCGAAGTGATCAAAAGTAACAATACGAAAGGATGGGGACAACTTGTCATTCCTACTGATAATAAAACAAAGAAGAGTCTTGGTTTTTCTACAACCTGCACCCAAACAACTGCTAACGATGAAAGTTTTCATCCCATTCAGGATTTCTTCCACAGTGGAGGTTTCCTTCACCCAGTGTCTCAAGCGGTCCATACTATCGACGAGGAAGATTCCTCAGACCCAGATGAGGAGTGGAAGTCGTATCTTAATAAGGACGATTATATGTCTCAGGAAGAGGTGCCTACGCCATTTTGCTATCCCGCACAGAGTCCGAGATTTATACCAAGTGTCGCTCCCAGGATTTTCATCCAGGTACAAACGCGAGAGTGGCGCGGAAAAACAGAGTCGCCAGCCGTGTAAATTTATCCCAAGAGAGGGAAAGGGAACACCGCATAAACTTGAGGAAGAGGGAAAGGAATGGTCATCGCAACCATAACCTGGGTTCGGGAGTCGGTTACGCGAGGGGAAGGTGCTAGCACCCCACGCGTTCATCGTACTCGATGGGATCCACGCTTGTTGTCTATTCTAAGGGTAAGTTATACTATCATCTAGGGCTGTACTAAAACGGAGAGGGAAATACACAGACCGACTCGGTAGGACGTCGACGTCTTAGGCCTACGTACCCCCTTTGTGCAATGGAGAATTCAGAGTCAACGTAGTTCGGACCAAGTTCTTTTTGTGTTTTTTATGAGCGACGTTAAGTTTGCGTCCGGCAGTTAGGGTCGATGCCTGTTTGCGACTCAGACGGAAGGTAATGTGCCCTTTTTGAAAATAGCCTTTAAGTTTGGAAATCCTGAAGGACAAAAAGGTTTGAAGTTGGTTTGTGTTTTTTAGGACAGAAGTGGCTTAAGTTAGTTCTTAAGTTGCATTGCACCAAAGTCTAGGGCACAGGGGCGAATACTTAACGCATCGTCCCAAGACAGGACGCTCGCTAAGCACTCTAGAAAGATGAGAGGAAGCCCCTTATTTCTTATTCCCCACGCTTAAGGCTCGTGCGCAATACACTTTATTCTTATTAAGTGTTTTAAAGAAATTTGAGATGAGAAGAGAGAAGACACAAGGGTAACTCTAAAGGGAGACTATGAATCCTAAAGCCATCATGCATGGGTGACCTATGGTTAGTGAGGTTTGACGACAACCTAAATCCTAAAGGAGAAAGATGGGAGAAGGAAGAAGAACAAAAGTGAAAAGGGATACTTTTCCACCCTTAAAGAACTTACCTTAGTCCCTGCATAAAAGATTAGTGAGAAACAAACATAAGTAAAAGAAGGCAAGTGAAAATCAAACAATGGCAAACAATAGTGATAATAATCCAAACATGAATTCAGAAATCAAAGGAACAACCCCAAAGCAAATGGCACAAGTGCCTTTCAAACAAAGGACTTAGGCATGATCAGAAATACGCATATAAGCAGATCTCAAGTGAAAGTAATTAAATAATTAGAGAAATAATTCCTAAAATTCCCAAATTAAATATCAAGGTTCATCAACCAGATACAAACGAGATACCATAAATCCCTGCAAAAAATCAAGATGTTAGTCATTCAAATAATCAAGCAAAGCTCAGGTGAGAAGTAGGGTTCAATGTGCCAAAGGGAGGGACCAAAATTCAATATGCAATAATTTTAAAAATTAAAGAAAAATATTTTAATGCATTTTAGAATGTTAGTGAACAAATGCAAAAATAACGGATTAAAAATATTTTATGGTTGCAGATAAATAAAATAAAGAAATTAGGTATGCATTATATGGATAATTCAAAAAGAAAATAGACTAAATAATTAATTTAAATGATAAAAATAAAATAAAAATAAAAAATAAAATTTGTAAAATTTATTAAAATGATAAATATGATGCATGAAATTTTTTTAGTAATTTTTTAATGCAATCATGTAATTTTAATAATTAAAATATGAAATATAATAATTGAAATAAAATAAAATGAAATAATATGTGTGGGGGTGGGGGGGGGGGGGGTGCGTTAGTAAGGAAATGAAGTGGAATAATTGAAATGGGCTAGGGGGTGTGCAGATAGAAGGCCCGGTCCAACCAATTATTCAGAAAAAAAATATAACATGTGCAGCATACCGTGGAATGCCATGTGCCTGGCACATGTGCTTTTTAATGTGCTGGCGAGATGTGGATCACATGATGCATCAAACGGTCCCTGATTAGTCAACTTAAACAAAAGTAAACAAAAAGAAAATACATGATTGGACGAGCACGGTAGTTACGATGGGGTGGTAAACACACGATCACAAATTAAAAATCAGAAAAAAAATATAAGAGAAAAATATGTGGCAGCATCGTGGCCGTTGGATGAAACGCATGAAGGGTGAGGATTGCATCTTCCTCCTCAAAACCCTTCGCCGGCCAGCCACCGCGCGAGTCGCCGGAACTAGGGTTCCGGTCGACTCCTCCACCACCTGCAACCTGAAAAGTGCCCAGAAAATGCAAAGGGGTACCCTATCCGACCCAGAAAATCACGAGGAATCCAAATATGGCATCAAAAATCACAAATTGTTAGTGTACAATAAAAAACGAATGAAATATCATTAGGGCACAAAACTTTAAACACACATAACAAGCCATACACACATCCATATTCAAAACCAATTATATCAGCATGATCAGTGACAATCACACAACAATATAGACATAAATAAAGAGAGTTTTGGGAGCACGAAAAATCCACCAACCTGAGATGGTGCAACTCTAATCCTTGCTTTTGGCTGCGAATGGTGGTTGGGTTGTGTTCTAGAGATCACCAGGAGAAGTTTTGTGGAAGAACTTTGAAGAAACTCCTTGTAATTCGTGAGATTTATTGAAAGAGAGCTTTAGGGTTCAAATTCTCCAATCCTCCAAATGTCACGTGAATGAATCCTAACCAGTGCATGAATGAGCTTATATAGACTAGGGCTTGTCACTGATAATGAATTGGGCTTGGGTAATTATTTGTTTAATGAGTTTTTGAATTATTTTGGAAAATCAAATTATGTGAGTTACACCTCTCTCCATGCATGGATACTTAAGAATTCCAGGATGGATCACTTGCATTTGAATTGATAATTACACCCATATTGGAATTGGGCCTTGATACCAATTGACTCATGAGTTTTTAATGATTTGGCATTTTGGCATAATGGAAAATAAGTGAATAATGACCCATGAAACCACTTGATTAAAAATCCAAAAATGCTCCTTAGGGATTGTTCTTGGATGTTGGAACATGTCTTGAAGCAATGGAATTAATCATAGGTCCATATGTCCCAAAATCTAAAAGTTGTGAAAATGAAACCCTAAAAACCACTTTGCCTTCTTTTGGCCATAAGTTGAGTTTCACAAATGATATGGAGACCCACTAGTACTTGTTGGAAAGAGGAGAAAAATATCTTCAACTTTCATGTTGGAGAAAAATTCATTTGAAGCTTTCTTGATGGTGAAAAGTCCAGTTGAATGCAGTGCAGGAACTTGCCAAAAAAAGAAACTTCAAATTATAGGTCATCTCTATTTTTAGTAACTTTTGCACCAACTCCTGATTTGTGATAAATAATGTGAAACTTGACTCTTGATGCCCATATGAGGATGTGAGACCTTGAAGACCTTGGAGAGAACTTTAAAATTCCACAGTTGACTTCTCCTCTCACTGTTGACTTTTACCTAATTCAACTGATTTCCAATCCATTGGCCAATTGAACTTCTCCTGAACCAAACTGATGGACAACCTCCCATCCCTAGGTGCTTAGGGACCCAATTAATACCATAGAATCAAGTCTTGCCCAAAAAATCAGAAATAAACTGACTTTATAGCAAACCCTAGTTTTGGTACCCTTAGTCTAGGAGGAAATAGCACAGTCTCCAAATCCAAATTCCTCTGAATATGATGTGTATCCTCTCCAACAAAGATAAGATATGCCATTTGGTGATGATAAAAACCCAAGGAGCTTGCCTATTGAAGCAATAAACCCAAGAATCTCAAAACCCTAATCCATGCACTGGTTAGGAGAGGATGATCCACCTGAGCTCTCTTGGACAATACCATGACTCTTGCTTGACCCTCTGAAGCACTGCCTCAGGCACCTTGACCCCATGCTAAGAACCAATGATATGCACACATGATAATGCAAAATGCAATGCAACATAAGCCAGTTAGTAATAAAGTAAGGAGGGCAAATTTTGGGGTGCAACAGCTGCCCCTATTCAATCAACTTGGTCCTGAAGGTATGATAGCGATGACTTTCATACAATCAGGATGCACGGAGATTGAATACCAAAAAACCCGAAAATTTGCAATCCTCTGCTGGAGAATTAGCCATAAATGATGTACTGTCACAATACGGACGAGTGCTAGCTATGCTGGGTATAAAGTGAAACAAACTCTCCCAAGTTACGTCATCTCTGCTGATAAAGAGAACTGACAAAGGAATCTCGAAATATGCCATCCCTGCTGATAAAGGGAACTGACGAAAAGAATCTCCAAAAGATTGCTATCTCTGCTGATAAAGAGAAACTAGCAAGATGAATGCCATCCCTGCTGATAAAGGGAAACTGACGAAAGAAATATCCGAAAGATTGCTATCTCTGCTGATAAAGAGAAACTAGCAATACCAATGCCATCCCTGCTGATAAAGGGAACTGACAAAAAAAGTAACCGAAAGATTGCTATCTCTGCTGATAAAGAGAAACTAGCAATACCAATGCCATCCTTGCTGATAAAGGGAACTGACGAAAGAAATATCCAAAAGATTGCTATCTCTGCTGATAAAGAGAAACTAGCAAAACCAGTGCCATCCCTGCTGATAAAGGGAACTGACAAAAGAAATATCCGAAAGATTGCTATCTCTGCTGATAAAGAGAAACTAGCAATACCAATGCCATCCCTGCTGATAAAGGGAAACTGACGAAAATATTATCTTCAAAAGATTGCTATCTCTGCTAATAAATAGAAACTAGCAAAAATGCCATCCCTGCTGATAAAGGAAAACTGACAAAAGAAAATCTCCAAAAGATTGCTATCTCTGCTGATAAAGAGAAACTAGCAACACGAATGTCATCCCTGCTGATAAAGGGAATTGACGAAAGACGATCTTCAAAAGATTACTATCTCTGCTGATAAAGAGAAACTAGCAATACAAATGCCATCCCTGCTGATAAAGGGAAACTGACGAAGAGAAAATTCGAAAGATTGCTATCTCTGCTGATAAAGAGAAACTAGCAAAATAAATTCCGACTTCACTGGGGATAACGTGAGACAAAACTTCTGGTTTAAATCACCTCTGGCAAACAAAATATGTCAGGTAAGAACGGGGTTTCACAAAAGAGAAAGGCCAGACAAACTTCTAACGGACCCATGATCCACAGATAAGATGGCTCCGCTGGGGAAAGGAGAAGTCTAAATAAAAGACCCTGCCGGGGAGCACAAGTATGAGGAACGAATCCCTCCAAAATCTCCTGAGTTATGCCATCCCTGCTGAGAAAGAGAACTGGCAAAGAAAGTATCAAACCTGTCTTATGCTTCGAATGCAAATGTTTGAATAGTGGCATGATGCTCCATACGAAATGGAAATGCTACGCGTGAGGATGCAATGCAAATGCTTATGATATGCAAAAGGGGTCCCTCCAGCAAAATAAATGTCAGAGAGAAAAGATTGATTCATCTGGGGATGACAAAAATAAATTGTCCTCTGAATCTAGGAACTCTGCTGAGAAGTGTCCTACTGATCGACTCTTCAGATCAACAACTTTTGCTGGAGATGAAGTCCCGAGAGAACTACCGGGGGCCACACCTGTCTGAAGGTAACATCCAACCTGAGATTTCTCCTCTTCTAGGGGAGTTAAGAATGAACGCCAATGACAGAACCGGAAGTCCGTTGCTGAGGATTGCTGATAACCAATTGGGCTCAGGACCTGCTGGGGGATGCCAGCCCATAATACCATCCTGCTTGGGGATACCGCTGATCTTAGCCTGCTGGGGAAAATGACTTTACTCCCACCTTGCTGGGGATTAGGATATGACATCGTCGGTGAGAGCACGCTTCCTGACTGGATGGGGAAGGTGAACACCCTGATTCTGTGGGGAAATAACGCCTTGATCCGGAGAAAATACTTCCCACGTCTCCTGCTGGGGGAAGTCTGCTCTACTGAGGAAAGCTTGTCCTGCTGGGGAAGGAGCAATCTCAATGCTGGGGAGAGTAACCTGCTGGGAAAGGAGCAATCTCAATGCTCTGCAAGTCAAATAACAACAAAAGAATATGCCACAACCTGGCTATCCCCGTTAACGCCTAAGTAACTTCTACTACTTTTCGTTATGCTCCGCAAAGCTCGAAATTTTATATGCAATGTTTATCAAAAATATCGGACGTTTTTTGCAAACAAAACAGTAAAAGTAAAAGTAAAACAAGCAATGGAAAACTCTTTGAGTGAAATGAATATTTTATTGAAGAGTGGCCTGTAAATAGGCATTTACAATAGGAAACAATTCCTAAAAAGAGGTAATTGCGCAAAAGCAAAAAAGGAAAATACACATGTCGGCAATGTGGGGAACAGATATCCACCATGATTTGACTCAGCTATGACCCATATGTCTTGCTTATCCACAAATGTCTTAACCTTTGAAGAGACTAACTGTACTGATTCCTTTCTTTCAGAACTTCCAAGTATCGAGAATGTTCACAGATCGAACGCAGACCGTAGCCTTTCGCTTATAAATCCCTAACTTTTGCCTGGATCGCCCTTTTCGGGTTTTTAATCCACCGGGATACCCATTTTTGCCAAAGTCGCCTTTTCAGATTTTCAACTTTGCGGGTGTACACATTTCTTTTTACATTTTATCCCTAACTTTTTCCCGAACCTTTTCCTTTTTATGGCTCGCCGGGATGCCCCTTTTTTGCCTGGATTTTCTTTTTATGTCCAGCGGGTCTCTTTTATGCGAAGTATTTTTTGACTACGTCTGCGTTCACAGGGGATGTAAAATCTTCGCCGTCCATAGTTGAAAGTAGTAAGGCTCCACCAGAGAAAACCTTTCTAACTACATACAGCCCTTCGTAGTTTGGAGTCCATTTGCCCCTGTGATCTGTCTGAGGAGGAAGGATCCTTTTCAAAACCAATTCGCCTGTCTAAAAACTCCGAGGACGCATTTTCTGGTCAAAGGCGTGCTACTCTGATACAAGCGACCATGTGCGATGGCTGCCAATCTCTTTTCTTCAATAAGGTTCAACTAATCCAAGTTGGAACGCACCCATTCAGCTTCATCAAGCTTCACGTCTGCCAGAACTCTCAAAGACGGAATCTCGACCTCTAATGGTAAGACTGCTTCCATACCATACACCAATGAGAATGGGGTTGCCCCAGTTGACGTACGCACCGAAGTACGATAACCATGTAGGGCATAAGGTAACATTTCATGCCAGTCCTTATACGTTACCACCATCTTCTGCATAATCTTCTTGATATTCTTATTTGCCGCCTCAACAGCACCATTCATCTTCGGACAATACGGAGAAGAATTGTGATGCTCGATCTTGAAACTCTGACATAGTTCCTCCATCATCTTATTATTCAAATTCGAGCCATTATCAGTAATGATTCTCTCTGGAACCTCATAACGACAGATGATGTCCTTCTTTATAAACCGGGCTACCACTTGCTTGGTGACGTTGGCGTACGAGGCTGCCTCCACCCATTTTGTGAAATAGTCAATGGCGACCAAAATGAAACGATGCCCATTGGAAGCAGTAGGCTTAATCTTTCCAATCATGTCTATACCCCACATTGCAAAAGGCCAAGGAGATGACAACGCATTTAGAGGCATAGGCGGTACATGCATCTTATCCGCATAAATCTGGCATTTATGGCACTTTCGGGCGTACTTGAAACAATCAGACTCCATAGTCATCCAGTAATATCCTGCCCTTAACAACTTTCTAGCCATGGTGTGTCCACTGGAATGAGTACCGAAAGAACCCTCGTGAACTTCCTCCATCAATGAGCCTGCCTCGTGTTCATCAACACAACATAGCAAGACCATATCGAAGTTCCTCTTATATAACACATCATCCTTGTTCAAAAAGAAGTTCCCTGCCAACCTTCTCAGAGTCTTCTTATCTTTGGTGGAGGCACCCTCTGGATACTCTTGTCTCTTCAGAAAAACCTTAATATCATGATACCACGGCTTGCCATCTGACACATCTTCAATTGCAAACACAAAAGCTGGTCTGTCCAGACGCGTGATTCTAATCGACGGAGTTTCATTCCAACGGTTCACCTTATACATGGATGCCAATGTCGCCAACGCATCAGCCATCTGATTCTCAGCTCGGGGCACATGATGAAAATCCACCCTATCAAAGAAAGGTAACAACCTTCTGGCATAGTTGTTGTAAGGCACCAGGTTCGCCTGACGAGTCTCCCATTCTCCTGTAATCTGATTAACTACCAACGCGAAATCACCATAGACATCGAGGTTCTTAATTCTTAAATCAATTGCTTCTTCTAACCCCATGATGCATGCTTCATACTCCGCCTCGTTGTTGGTACATGCGAACGCTAACCGGGCAGTGAAAGGTATATAAGAACCCTTCGGGGTTGTAATGATTGCCCCAATTCCATTACCATATGAGTTGACAGCCCCATCAAAAATCATCTTCCACTGAGACCCAATCTTTGGTCCTTCGTCAGGAAGAGGCTCTTCACAATCCTTCATTTTCAGAAACATAACATGCTCGTTCGGAAACTCAAACTTCATAGGCTGATAATCCTCGATTGGCTGTTCAGCAAGATATTCTGACAGAACACTTCCCTTAATGGCCTTCTGAGAAACATACTGAATATCGTACTCTGTCAAAACCATCTGCCAACGGGCTATCCTTCCAGAAAGTGCTTGCTTCTCAAACACGTACTTAATCGGATCCATCTTCGAAATCAACAAGCTTGTGTAATTTAACATATACTGCCTTAGGCGCTTGGCTGCCCAAGCGAGTGCACAACATGTCTTTTCCAGCATAGAGTATCTTGATTCGCAATCAGTGAACTTCTAACTCAGGTAGTAAATGGCGTGCTCTTTCTTTCCTGTCTCGTCGTGTTGACCGAGCACACAACCCATCAAATTCTCAAGAATCGTAAGGTACATAATCAACGGTCTCCCAGACACTGGTGGCATAAGGACTGGAGGTTCCTGCAAATACGTCTTTATCCTTTCAAACGCCTCTCGACAATTTTCATTCCACCTGACCTCTTGATCCTTTCTTAACAACTTGAAAATTGGTTCACATGTAGCTGTCAGATGAGAGATGAACCTGGCAATGTAATTCAACCTCCTCAAGAAGCCACGAACTTCTTTCTCTGTCCTTGGCTTATGCATCTCTTGTATGGCTCTTATCTTTGCAGGATCAACCTCGATACCTCTTTCACTAACAATGAATCCCAGCAATTTACCAGACCTCACGCCGAAAGTGCACTTGTTCGGATTCAACCTCAATCTGAACTTCCTCAACCTTTCAAACAACTTCTGGAGGTTTACCAAGTGTTCTTCCTCTGTCTGTGACTTCGCAATCATGTCATCAACATAGACTTCAATCTCCTTGTGAATCATATCATGAAAGAGAGTCACCATCGCCCGCTGATAGGTTGCCCCAGCATTCTTCAATCCAAAGGGCATTACCTTGTAGTAAAATGTTCCCCACGGCGTTATGAATGTAGTTTTCTCCATGTCCTCTGGGGCCATTTTGATTTGGTTATACCCAGAGAAGCCCTCCATGAAGGAAAACACAGAATATTGAGCAGTATTGTCCACTAACACGTCAATGTGGGGGAGCGGTAAATCATCCTTCGGGCTCGCCCTATTCAAATCTCGGTAATCCACACACATCCTGACCTTCCCATCCTTCTTAGGTACAGGTACAATATTAGCAACCTACGGAGGATAATTTGTCACAGCAAGAAATCTGGCGTCCAACTGTTTCTGAACCTCTTCCTTGATCTTGACAGCCATATCTGGTTTCGTCCTTCTCAACTTCTGCTTGACTGGAGTACAACCCTCTTTAAGCGGCAGCCGGTGTGAAACAATGTCCGTGTCAAGCCCAGACATGTCTTGGTAAGACCAGGCGAAGATATCCACATACTCTCGAAGTAACTCAATCAGTCTTCCCTTAACGGTGTCTTCCAGGGCAGCCCCAACCTTTACTTCTTGTTTAACATCCTCGGTTCCCAGATTAACCGTCTCAACTTCCTCCTGATGAGGTAGAATAACCCTTTCCTCTTGTTTCAGTAGCCTGGCTAATTCTTCTGGTAAGTCACAGTCTTCGTCAGTCTCTTCTTCGGCCTGATAGATGGGATTGTCGAAGTCATATCGAGCCATAGCTAAGTCATGGGTGGAATCTGAACAAAGGAACCTGCATGATGGATGTTTTATGTTCATTATGAGTGCAACAAACAAGAAAACACATTGTCATTTTGATGTGGGTTAATGCAAAAAGTAAAAAATAGAAAGACAGGGATCAAAATATTTGAATGAAAAAACGTCCTTTATTGATGATAAAAATAGCAAATAAAACATCCAAGCCCTACAAATAAATATCACTACGCCTTGGGCAGAGCGTAGGACTCAACATAACAGAAAACAAAAGTAAATTACTTCGGGCGCATCACTTGTATAACTTTCTCGGAGGACCAGTTGCCTAGACTCTGACCAGGAATGCAGGGACGGATCCATTCATCCATGTCACAATCACTATCTCCTTCATCCTCAATAGCATTGACTCTGTTGAAGAAAACACCGGCACTGGTGAAACGGACTGGACCATAGAACTTGGGAGGCTCTTCAGAACGCCTAGGTGGCTTGTATCCCAGTCCATGAGTATCTTGCTTCCTTTGAACATCAATAACACTGCCCCACTTATGAGAACCACCAGCTTCAACTATAGCACGCGCCTCTTTGAAAGAGGACATTGGAGCTTCTGGTTGTATGACGACTTCAGGTTGGGCAACCGCCTCAGGCTGAGTGACTGCCTTTGGGGGTTCCTGGGGAATCTTCACAGCTTCAAAGGCTTGGCATAAAGTTTCCTGTATCTCACCATCTACTTCTACATACTTGAAGGTCGATAGGTGACTCACCATGATATCTTCACCACAAACAGTCACAACGTGGCCATCCACCATATACTTCAACTTCTGGTGCAGCGTAGAAGTTACTGCCCCAGCACCATGGATCCATGGGCGGCCCAACAAACAACTATAGGCAGGCTGAATGTCCATTATGTAGAAGGTGGTGTTGAAAACCTCAGGACCCACCTTGATCGGCAAAACTAACTCTCCAAAAACTGACCTCTTGGAGCCATAAAAAGCACGTACCACCAAGTCACTTGGTGTACAAATCAACCCACGAGTATCCAACTTCATCAAAGCCTTCTTTGGCAAGACATTCAAAGACGACCCAGTATCGACTAACACATGTGACATTAAGGAGCCACGACATTCCACTGAAATATGCAGAGCGTTGTTGTGATTCCTCCCAGCCGGAGTCAGATCTAAATCGGTGAAACCCAAACCATTACCAGCATTCACATGAGCCACAACCCCTTCTAACTGATTGACGGATATTTCCTGTGGTACATAAGCCATATTCAGCACCTTCAGCAATGCATTTCGGTGTGCCTCAGAGCACAATAGTAAGGATAGAATGGAAATCTTCGATGGAGTTTGGTGAAGTTGGTCAACAATCTTGTAATCACTTTTTTCGGATCAACCTCATAAACTCTTCTACGTCTTCTGAGAAAGTATCCCCACCTGGCTTTGTCATAGAGTTATTAGCTTCCTGCCTCTGTACGAACTCATCCATCATATGTTTACCCTTGTCTTGTCTTGAACTGCCAGCTTAATTCTCGGACGGAATAAAGACCCTACCACTCCTAGTGATAGCCCCTGCTTCAACAAGATTTCCAACCCCTGTATTCACAACTGATGTGTCTTCCAATTCCTGCTTCTTACCATTAACAAACACCTCGGCCCCATAGTTCCATGGGATGGCCTTGGTAGTCTCATACGGGACTGGTCCAGGAACAGTGATAGTGACCGGCGCTGGTCTCGCCGGCGCTGATATAGTTATTGTCTTGAATGGAATTGTTATCGTGGCAACGTCAATCTCTCTGTCAGTAACATTACTCTGCTTGCAACCTCTGTCAAACTGTAATACCCCTTCGTTGATCAGTTTCTGAATACCTACTTTTAATAACTCACAACCGCCTGGTTGCGACACACACCCTTCACAACCTTCATCACAATCGGGAAATACCCCTCCCTCCAACAGTCTTTCCTTCACTACACCCAAGGGAGTTTGGACTTCGTTCACATCTGAGATCAAACTCAAGCCTTCACAGTCTTTAATAATAGCATTTACCTTCGGCCCTCCATGATTTGGCATCGGGTTCTAATTCACATTTGGAACGTCATTGGAGAAATTGATGGCTTTGGAATCCACCAAATCTTGAACCTTATGCTTAAAAGCTTTACAGTTCTCAGTATGATGTCCGGGTGCCCCAGAATGAAACTCACAGTGGGCGTTGGCGTCATAGCCGAGAGGTGGATTACCAGTAGGTGGAGCTAATGTTCTGGTCTGAATTAACTGCAGTTTTAACAAGTGCTGGAATAATTGAGAGTAGGACATAGGCGGAGTGTCAAAATGCCTATCCCGCCTATTCTGAGGCTGTGATCGGTAAGGAGCCTGATTTTGTTGTTGAGACACTGCTGGCTGCTGAGGTGCTGCTGGGATGGTTACAGAAGCCACCTGCTGATTGTAGTTCTGACGAGGTCCATCTCTACCACGATATGATGACACAGAGTTTGTATCTCCCTCCTTTTTCTTATAACCACTGGCATAAGGCTTCTTACTTCCTCCAGATGAGGACCCATCACTGCCTGATATCTTTCCCGCCTTAATTCTGCTTTCCACCATCTCCCCCACTAAGATCAAGTCAGCAAACTTTCCAGTCATACATGGTACCAGCTTTTCATAGTAATGACCCTGCAAAGTGGCCATAAACATAATTATCATTTCACGTTCCAACATGGGAGGTTGAACCCTCGCTGCCAGTTCACGCCACCTCTGAGCGTACTCCTTGAAACTCTCATTGTTCTTCTGTGACAGATTCTGCAGCTGTGTTCTGTTAGGAGCCATATCAGTGTTATATTGGTAATGTCTGATAAATGCCCCTGCCAGATCTCTCCAACTACGCACATCCTTCCTTTCCAGTTGCATGTACCACTCCATGGATGCCCCAGATAGGCTATCTTGGAAGCAATGCATCATCAGCTTTTCATTCTTCGCATATGCAGCCATCTTGCTTGCATATGCCCTGACGTGGGTCCTCAGACAAGTCATACCTTTATACTTCTCAAAAGTGGGAGTCTGAAACTTGTGCGGAATAACAACGCCTGGAACCAGCCCCAAATCCTCTAGATCCATTCGCACAGAATCCTGGTTCACAACACCCCTTAGATATTCCTCAATCAGCCTGATTCTCTGATCATTGTCAATATGGGGACCAGTATCCCCACCTGGCAGAGAAAATGCATCATCTTGAACATCATCATACTGACGACCCTGAACTACGCCAGCACCAGTACCACCTCCCCCAGCATTTTCAGCTCCTCCCGGAGGAATCACAACACCAGAAACAGGAACACCTCCGCCAGTAGGACCATTCTGACCATTATTACCAGTAACACCAGTTTGAAGTCCTCCATGAAGGACACCGTCATCATCAACCCTTGCAATCAGTGGCTGAACGAGAGTCCTCAACTGCTCTTGTCCCTGAGCAACCCCTTGCATTAATTCTATGAATTGGTTCATGCGAGTCCGCATCTCAATGATCTCATTCTGTAGCTGATCCATGAGTCTCTTCTGATTCTGTCTAGTAGGATACCGGTGAATGTGCCGATCTGCAATTCTGAGATGAGAACAAGATAAGAATACCGGAGATAAACACCTGTCATGCAAAATGATTATGAATATGCAAATGCAAATGAACATGTTTGAATATTAGCAGGGCGATCCACCCCTTGATTCCAGTTTAATAACAAGATAGAATGGAACTTCTGCTCATATATTAAGAAAACCAGAGAAAAGCCAAATGTCAACAATCCCAAATTCGAGATAACAAGTTTGAATATAAAAACCATAGGTCCCAACCAACAAGCCTGGTGGTGATCCACATACAATGAAAGAAAACAGAAAACTATGGCATGTCATCAAAGTTTACAAGTGTCAATCCTCCCCATCCACTATGCTTTCTGCACCAGTCTTGAATTTCCTCGAACAGCTTTCTGGTGTCGGTATGCTTGGGTTTTTGAATTAGTCCTTGAATGAGAAGGTCTCTCCTATGTATGATCCCATCCAAGTATTTGCAATGTAATTCCCAAGCGTCTTCTCCCGAAACACCCTCCATGCTAGGCACCTCATGTCTAGATCTCTTTACTCCAGCTTGGACTTTCAGTTCTTCCATGGAGGCTATGGCTTCATTGAGTCGACCCTCGACTACTTGTCTCTTGAATATCCCTGATAAGATCTCGGCGTCTTTCTTCTTGAGCGTCGACTTCAACTGATCAATCTTAGCTAGGTAAGCGTCTTCCTTTCTTTTATTCTCGGCCATGGCAGTTTCTTGGTGATCATTGAACATGTGGATTTTTAGCAAAGCCTTGTCTAATTCCTCTTTCTTAGATTCGAGAACCTTACTGATACCATCCAAAGCTTCCTTCATCTTTTTTTTGGATGTGACCATGTCCGCTAGCTCTTTTTCTGCTTTAGCAAGGAGCTCTGTCTTAAACTTGGCGGTATGAACAGCTTCACCCCGCTCATGCTTCCACTGATAAATTTCTCTCTTTAGCTCACTATTTTCTTCCCACAACCTTTCCTTTTCAGCCCATAATTTGTTATACTTCTCCAACTCAACGGTGGTAGGAGGCTCAATCACCAGAGGATACAAAGGTGGTTCCACCGGGAATGGAAGAAGCTCCTCTTCTGCTCTCTTCTTAATCCACTCTTTATAGGAAGGGAAAGCCCGATTGTTACTTTTCCCGAATGGAATTTTACCTTTCTTGGTCACCTGTTCCCAAGCATTCACAACTTTCCTTATCAACCCTTGATCCTCAATACCATTGAAGAATAAGGACTCTCGGACATCTCGCTCTTCGGGTGGGTTTTTCAAAGGATAGCCAAACTGTCTGATAGCTAGGGAGGGATTATAGTTAATTCCACCTTTCCTCCCTATCAAGGGTACATTAGGGAATTCTCCGCATTTGCAAATAATCTCCATTCCTAGCAAGTCATGATTAAACCAAACAATGTTGTCAGCAGTCAAGCCCATTACCCTCTTCGACCACTTCAGAGAATCTTTCGTATCAACGAAAGCGCCAGATTCAGGGAGATGGCTCAGAAACCAAGTAGCTAAGAGCGGTGCACAGCAACTCACAGTTTTTCCACGCCTATTCTCATTCTTATAGTGGACTGAGTGATACACATCACCTAGCAAGGTAGGTATAGGATTCTTCGAAGTAAAGATTCTGACGGCGTGCATATCCACCAGATCAGAAATATTCGGAAACAAAATAATCCCATAGATACACATAGCCAGAATAGCTTGGAAAGCAGTCCAATTCTTCTCTTTGACATGTATGCAAGCTTGGTCAAACAAGAACTTCAATAAGAAACCCTTAACTCCTTGTTTTTCTTCAATATTACTGTTCAGAATGGATTCACTAATATGAAGAGCAACAGCCATTTCTTTTACCCCAGGGTGTTCTTCAGAAAAGAAAACTATATCATGCCTGATGGGGATTCCCAAAATAAATGAGAACTCCTCCAACGTTGGAGCCAAGATGTAGTCCGGGAAAGTGAAGCAACGCAAAGACGGATCGTAAAACTGAAGAAGTGTATGAATAACATCCTTCTCATACTTGGAGATATTATAGACAAATTTCAGAAGTCTTCCATACCTTCCACTGAACTCTGTACGAACTCTGGAACCAACCATATTAATCAGTTTGTGAATCAGTGTCAAAGTCGGTTTTGGGAACGAATAGGCAACAGTCTTCTTTCTCTGAACATCCATGCTGAAGTAACCTCAGAAAACCGGAATCAAGAGTAAGATGCAAGCCCTGAAAAATGTCAAACATGTCAGAATGCAAGAAAAATGATATGCTTATGCAAACATGGGGTCAAGGCACACTGTTGGATGTGCTGTGTTGTTAGCTGAACGAGAACCACAACCCAGAAAACCAGAATTCTGAACCACCGAGGAACTCAAATAATCAGACATTGATGTGAAATCCAGAAAACAAGGTAGGTTGAAGGTCTCGGTTACCTGCAAACGCCCATCCCCTCTCACATGTGGGTACTAGGATGTTCAGTATCCCGGGCTCTCAAGTCGAGAAATGATGATACGTTCACCATTTCTGGTTTGGCATCATCATCAATCGAGGAGGCCTCAACCGATTCTCTAAAGCGGAAGGTCCTCAGCTTTGGCACTGAGGTCGAGAAACAATAGTACATTTATCCCTCGGGGTACAGTACTATCGTCAATCGAGGAGTGCCTCCACTGATTCTCTTCAAAACGTAGGGGCCATCCTATGCGAGTTTCAAAGCGGTCCCTCGGGTGCGAATGGGTTTGCCACAGGATGTGTTCTGCCACTGTCACCACTAAAGAGGGATGTTTCCACTAAGGTCCTCAATGATCGGTCACCAGAGTCGACAGCTCTCTAGATCAACACCCCAACATGCGCAAGACACACACGTTAGAATGCGTCCCAAGATAGCCTCGTCTGGCTGTGAATTTCGTGAACACATAAACGTACCAAGCGGGCACGTAGGTCCCACTACTTTCCACTCTAGTCTTAGGGTATACTCAAGCCTGGGTATTGGGCTTCTCTCTCTGACCCACCCAACCTGCAAAACAAAGACAACCAGCACAGCACAGCAGTATGACAGTAATAAAAAATAAAATGCAGAAAATGCGGTAAAAATAAAAATAAAAATAAAATACAACACACAAAGCAAAACAGAAACAAAACACCCAAAGAGAACAAGGACAAGCAAGCGTTAGGAATGACTCGCTTAGGGATAGACCAGCATTGGTCAACCTGAGTCCCCAGCAGAGTCGCCAGCTTTCGCTCCCAGGATTTTCATCCAGGTACAAACGCGAGAGTGGCGCGGAAAAACAGAGTCGCCAGCCGTGTAAATTTATCCCAAGAGAGGGAAAGGGAACACCGCATAAACCTGAGGAAGAGGGAAAGGAATGGTCATCGCAACCATAACCTGAGTTCGGGAGTCGGTTACGCGAGGGGAAGGTGCTAGCACCCCATGCGTTCATCGTACTCGATGGGATCCACAATTATTGTCTATTCTAAGGGTAAGTTATACTATCATCGAGGGCTGTACTAAAATGGAGAGGGAAAGACACAGACCGACTCGGTAGGACATCGACGTCCTAGGCCTACGTACCCCCTTTGTGCAATGGGGAATTCAGAGTCAACGTAGTTCGGACCAAGTTCTTTTTGTGTTTTTATGAGCGACGTTAAGTTCGCGTCCGACAGTTAGGGTCGATGCCTGTTTGCGACTCAGACGGAAGGTAACGTGCCCTTTTTGAAAATAGCCTTTAAGTTTGGAAATCCTGGAGGACAAAAAGGTTTGAAGTTGGTTTGTGTTTTTTAGGACAGAAGTGGCTTAAGTTAGTTCTTAAGTTGCATTGCACCAAAGTCTAGGGCACAGGGGCGAATACTTAACGCATCATCCCAAGACAGGACGCTCGCTAAGCACTCTAGAAAGATGAGAGGAAGCCCCTCATTTCTCATTCCCCACGCTTAAGGCTCGTGCGCAATACACTTTATTCTTATTAAGTGTTTTAAAGAAATTTGAGATGAGAAGAGAGAAGACACAAGGGTAACTCTAAAGGGAGACTATGAATCCTAAAGCCATCATGCATGGGTGACCTATGGTTAGTGATGTTTGACGACAACCTAAATCTTAAAGGAGAAAGATGAGAGAAGGAAGAAGAACAAAAGTGAAAAGGGATACTTTTCCACCCTTAAAGAACTTACCTTAGTCCCTGCATAAAAGATTAGTGAGAAACAAACATAAGTAAAAGAAGGCAAGTGAAAATCAAACAATGGCAAACAATAGTGATAATAATCCAAACATGAATTCAGAAATCAAAGGAACAACCCCAAAGCAAATGGCACAAGTGCCTTTCAAACAAAGGACTTAGGCATGATCAGAAATACGCATATAAGCAGATCTCAAGTGAAAGTAATTAAATAATTAGAGAAATAATTCCTAAAATTCCCAAATTAAATATCAAGGTTCCTCAACCAGAGACAAACCAGATACCATAAATCCCTGCAAAAAATCAAGATGTTAGTCATTCAAATAATCAAGCAAAGCTCAGGTGAGAAGCAGGGTTCAATGTGCCAAAGGGAGGGACCAAAATGCAATATGCACTAATTTTAAAAATTAAAGAAAAATATTTTAATGCATTTTAGAATGTTAGTGAACAAATGCAAAAAGAACGGATTAAAAATATTTTATGGTTGCAGAGAAATAAAATAAAGAAATTAGGTATGCATTATATGGATAATTCAAAAAGAAAATAGACTAAATAATTAATTTAAATGATAAAAATAAAATAAAAATAAAAAATAAAATTTGTAAAATTTATTAAAATGATAAATATGATGCATGAAATTTTTTTAGTAATTTTTTAATGCAATCATGTAATTTTAATAATTAAAATATGAAATATAATAATTGAAATAAAATAAAATGAAATAATATGTGTGGGGGTGGGGGGGGTGCGTTAGTAAGGAAATGAAGTGGAATAATTGAAATGGGCTAGGGGGTGTGCAGATAGAAGGCCCGGTCAAACCAATTATTCAGAAAAAAAATATAACATGTGCAGCATACCGTGGAATGCCATGTGCCTGGCACATGTGCTTTTTAATGTGCTGGCGAGATGTGGATCACATGATGCATCAAACGGTCCCTGATTAGTCAACTTAAACAAAAGTAAACAAAAAGAAAATACATGATTGGACGAGCACGGTAGTTACGATGGGGTGGTAAACACACGATCACAAATTAAAAATCAGAAAAAAAATATAAGAGAAAAATATGTGGCAGCATCGCGGCCGTTGGATGAAACGCATGAAGGGTGAGGATTGCATCTTCCTCCTCAAAACCCTTCGCCGGCCAGCCACCGCGCGAGTCGCCGGAACTAGGGTTCCGGTCGACTCCTCCACCACCTGCAACCTGAAAAGTGCCCAGAAAATGCAAAGGGGTACCCTATCCGACCCAGAAAATCACGAGGAATCCAAATATGGCATCAAAAATCACAAATTGTTAGTGTACAATAAAAAACGAATGAAATATCATTAGGGCACAAAACTTTAAACACACATAACAAGCCATACACACATCCATATTCAAAACCAATTATATCAGCATGATCAGTGACAATCACACAACAATATAGACATAAAAAAAGAGAGTTTTGGGAGCACGAAAAATCCACCAACCTGAGATGGTGCAACTCTAATCCTTGCTTTTGGCTGCGAATGGTGGTTGGGTTGTGTTCTAGAGATCACCAGGAGAAGTTTTGTGGAAGAACTTTGAAGAAACTCCTTGTAATTCGTGAGATTTATTGAAAGAGAGCTTTAGGGTTCAAATTCTCCAATCCTCCAAATGTCACGTGAATGAATCCTAACCAGTGCATGAATGAGCTTATATAGACTAGGGCTTGTCACTGATAATGAATTGGGCTTGGGTAATTATTTGTTTAATGAGTTTTTGAATTATTTTGGAAAATCAAATTATGTGAGTTACACCTCTCTCCATGCATGGATACTTAAGAATTCCATGATGGATCACTTGCATTTGAATTGATAATTACACCCATATTGGAATTGGGCCTTGATACCAATTGACTCATGAGTTTTTAATGATTTGGCATTTTGGCATAATGGAAAATAAGTGAATAATGACCCATGAAACCACTTGATTAAAAAGCCAAAAATACTCCTTAGGGATTGTTCTTGGATGTTGGAACATGTCTTGAAGCAATGGAATTAATCATAGGTCCATATGTCCCAAAATCTAAAAGTTGTGAAAATGAAACCCTAAAAACCACTTTGCCTTCTTTTGGCCATAAGTTGAGTTTCACAAATGATATGGAGACCCACTAGTACTTGTTGGAAAGAGGAGAAAAATATCTTCAACTTTAATGTTGGAGAAAAATTCATTTGAAGCTTTCTTGATGGTGAAACGTCCAGTTGAATGCAGTGTAGGAACTTGCCAAAAAAAGAAACTTCAAATTATAGGTCATTTCTATTTTTAGTAACTTTTGCACCAACTCCTGATTTGTGATAAATAATGTGAAACTTGACTCTTGATGCCCATATGAGGATGTGAGACCTTGAAGACCTTGGAGAGAACTTCAAAATTCCACAGTTGACTTCTCCTCTCACTGTTGACTTTTACCTAATTCAATTGATTTCCAATCCATTGGCCAATTGAACTTCTCCTGAACCAATATGATTGACAACCTCCCATCCCTAGGTGCTTAGGGACCCAAGGAATACCATAGAATCAAGTCTTGCCCAAAAAATCAGAAATAAACTGACTTTATAGCAAACCCTAGTTTTGGTACCCTCGGTCTAGGAGGAAATAACACAGTCTCCAAATCCAAATTCCTCTGAATATGATGTGTATCCTCTCCAACAAAGATAAGATATGCCATTTGGTGATGATAAAAACCCAAGGAGCTTACCTATTGAAGCAATAAACCCAAGAATCTCAAAACCCTAATCTATGCACTGGTTAGGAGAGGATGATCCACCTGAGCTCTCTTGGACAATACCAGGACTCTTGCTTGACCCTCTGAAGCACTGCCTCAGGCACCTTGACCCCATGCTAAGAACCAATGATATGCACACATGATAATGCAAAATGCAATGCAACATAAGCCAGTTAGTAATAATGTAAGGAGGGCAAATTTTGGGGTGCAACACCAAGGTCAGTTATCGAAATGATATATGGAGGTTGTGATCCGGAAGGATGTCGCGCTCCACCAAATTCATTAGAGGAAGACACTCTGATGAAAGACAACTTTGACCACGACTACTATGGCCCGATGGATGGTCTTCCTATCTGGCACCCGTACCCAGGAAACTTGGAGCAAGAAAATCAGCCGAACATTGAAAAACAATTGAGCATCATTGAACATAATACCTGTGTCCCCACCATGTCATGGGATCGACACTCAGGTCATTCAGAAAACGTCAAGCGTGATGATGAATTCGCAAAGTTTGCAGGACTAGAATTCCTCAACTATGCTTTTCCCGAGGTCAACGTCATCGAAAGGGATGACTCCACTAGTTCCAAAGAAGTATGGGACACCTTGGGCCAACCAAGTGGAAAATACGACTTTATGGTCAAGTACACTGCTCCTGAAAGCTCTCATATCAGGCTCGAAGACATCCAGCCAACTGGATGGGGAGATTTGCCTGAGAGTACAAATACTATACAAAATACAATAGAGGAATCCTCCTACGACAACTCTGCCTGAGAGACAGATTCCAATGATCCTGCTCCACCAGAAATCAGCGTTATTTCTGAAGACAAAAGAAAGAAGGTACCAGAATTTGTGATTCACCGAGGAGTTCGCCGCCAATGGGTTATTGTCGATGTTTCGAAGATTGTCATAAGTCAAAGTAATTGCCGTCTTTATCTTAACCTTTCACCCTGCCCAGGTGAAATGGATGTTTTGATAGGGCTCACCTTCTATAAATATCCCTCTTCTCTTTGCCCAAAGCGATAGAGTTTTGTTTTATAGGGCTGTAGTTTCAAAAATTGACTTATTCATAAATAAAATAACGTCGTTCTGTAATTTCCGCATTAATTGTGGTTTTCTCTTTTCGCTTTTTCAGAAAATGGTAATCCTAAAAAACAATTCAAATAATAAAAACAAGCAGTAAACAAAATAATACACTGCACACACTTTTGAGTTTCTCTCTATCTCTTCTAAAAAACAAATCATCACGTCATGCAGATTGCTTGTTTTAAACCCCGTTGAAACATACGATCCAATGCCTTCTCCCAACTTTGAATTCCCGGTATTTGGGGCTGAAGAAGAAGATGACAACAAAATTCCAGAAGAGATCTCCCGACTACTCAGACAAGAGGAAAGGACCATTGAACCTCACAAAGAGCCGTTGGAAATAGTCAACTTGGGTTCAGAAGAGGAAAGAAAAGAAATCAAGATTGGGGCACTGCTCAGCCCAACTCCCAAAGAAAGTTTGATAAAGCTTCTCAAAAAGTTTCCCGATGTGTTTGCTTGGTCCTATCAAGACATGCCAGGGTTGGATACTAGCATTGTGGAGCATCATTTACCGTTAAGGTCAGAATGTCTGTCAGTAGAGCAGAGGTTGAGACGGACTCACCTGGACATGGCCATCAAAATCAAAGAGGAAGTATAGAAACAGATTGACGCAGGTTTCCTCGCCACGTAAGAATATCCTCAATGGTTAACCAACATCGTACCCGTTCCAAAAAAGGACGGAAAAGTTAGAATGTGTGTAGACTACAGGGATCTGAACAAGGCTAGTCCAAAGGACGACTTTCCCTTACAACACATTGACATGCTGGTTGACAGTACAGCAAAGTTCAAAGTTTTCTCCTTCATGGATGGATTCTCGGGCTATAATCAAATCAAAATGGCGCCGAAATACATGGAGAAAACTTTGTTCATTACCTCATGGGGTACCTTTTGTTACAAGGTGATGCCGTTCGGTTTGAAGAATGCCGGGACAACCTATCAAAGGGCCATGACTACTCTGTTTCATGACATGATACACAAGGAAATCGAGGTATATGTCGATGATATGATTGCAAAATCTAAAACAGAAGAGGAGCATGTGACCCACCTGTCAAAACTATTCGAGCGGCTAAGAAAGTACAAACTCCGCTTGAATCCCAACAAGTGCACCTTCGGTGTCCGTTCAGGGAAACTTTTAGGGTTCATCGTCAGCTAGAAAGGAATTGAGGTTGATCCTGACAAGGTTAAGGCCATTCGAGAAATGCCTTCTCCAAAAATTGAAAAACAAGTCAGAGGATTCCTGGGACGTTTGAACTACATCTCCAGATTCATATTCCTCATGACCGCGACATGTGTGCCGATTTTCAAATTACTCAAAAAGAACCAAGACTGCGTTTGGACAGATGACTGCCAAACCACCTTCGACAGTATCAAGGAATATCTGTTGAACCCACCGATTCTATCACCTCTAGTGGAAGAAAGACCACTGATCATCTACCTCACAATCTTGGAAGACTCCATGGGCTGTGTACTTGGCCAACAAGATGAAACCAAAAGGAAAGAGTCTGCCATCTACTATTTGAGCAAGAAATTCGCCGACTGCGAGACTCGGTACACTATGCTCGAGAAAACTTGCTGGGCTTTGGCTTGGGCAGCCAAACGTCTTCGCCAGTATATGATTCGTCACACTACTTGGTTAATCTCAGAAACGGATCCAATCAAGTACATCTTTGAAAAACCTTCTCTCATGGGAAGGATTGCCCGTTGGTAGATGCTGTTATTAGAATATGACACCGAGTACCACGATCAGAAAGTCGTTAAGGGGAGTATTTTAGCCGATCATTTGGCTCATCAACCGATTGACGATCAAGAATCAATCGGGTTTGACTTCCCAGACGAAGATGTCATGTATTTAAAAATGAAAGACTGCGATGAACCGCTACCCAGTGAAGGGCCAGAACCAGGTTCCCAATGGGGACTTATCTTTGACGGAGCTGTCAATCATTACGGAAACGGAATTGGGGCAATCATTGTTACCCCTCAGGGTACCCACATTCCTTTCACCGCCAGACTTACATTCAAGTATACAAACAAAGAGGCCAAATACGAAGCTTGTATCATGGGTCTCGAGGAAGTAATCGATTTAAGGATCAAAAACTTGGATGTATATGGTGATTCAGCCCTGGTTAACAATCAGATCAAAGGAGATTGGAACACATACCAATCAGGATTGATTCCTTACAAAGACTACGCAAGAAGGTTGTTACCATCCTTCAACAGAATCGAGTTTCATCACATCCCTCGTGATGAGAATCACATGGGAGATGCATTAGCCACTCTCTCTTCCATGATTAGCGTAGGTCAATGGTATGACTTACCTAAGATCGACATAATGCGTCTTGAACGACCCGCTTACATCTTCGCGATTGAAGCAGTCATAGACGACAAACCTTGGTATCACGATATCAAGTGTTTCCTTCAGAAACAAGAGTACCCTCCTGGGGCATCCAGAAAGGACAGAAAGACCCTCAGAAGGCTGGCAGGCAGTTTCTTCTTAAGTGGTGATACACTCTATAAGAGGAACTTTGACATGGTCTTGCTCCGATGCGTAGACAGACCAGAAGCAGACATGCTGATAAAAGAAATTCACGAAGGATCCTTTGACACTCATGCCAATGGACACACAGTGGTGAGAAAAATTCTAAGAGCAGGGTACTATTGGTTGAAAATGGAATCCGACTGCAACAAGTACATGCGGAAGTGTAATAAGTGTCAGATATACTCAGACAAAATCCATGTACCGCCAACGCATCTCAAAGTTCTCTCTTCCCCATGGACACTTTCCATATGGGGAATCGACATGATTGGCATGATTGAACCAAAGGCTTCAAACGGACATCAGGTCATCCTAGTCACCATTGACTACTTCACCAAGTGGGTCGAAGCAGCGTCATACGCCAATGTAACCTGACAAGTCATGGTCCGTTTTATCAAAAACAATCTCATCTGTCGTTATGGTGTTCCAAGCGAGATCATTACTGATAATGGATCCAACTTGAACAATAAGATGATGAAAGAGTTGTGTGCTGAGTTCAAGATCGAACACCATAACTCATCTCCCTATCGACCTAAGATGAACGGAGCGGTAGAAGCGGCTAACAAGAACATCAAGAGGATTGTTCAAAAGATGGTTGTAACCTATAAAGACTGGCACGAGATGCTACCCTTTTCTCTTCACGGTTATCGTACATCTGTCCTCACTTCAACAGGGGCTACCCCTTTCTCTCTAGTATATGGCATGGAAACAATGCTCCCCATAGAAGTAGAGATCCCATCAATCCGGGTATTGATGGAAGCTAAGCTTACGAAAGCTGAGTGGTGTCAAAGTCGACACGACGAACTAAATCTGATCGAAGAAAAATGAATGATGACACTATGCCACGATCAGTTGTATCAGCAAAGAATGAAGAATGCGCTCGACAAAAAGGTCTGACCCCTCATCTTCAGAAAAGGAGACCTTGTACTCAAGAGGATACAATCATTTCTCACTGATTCTCGGGGCAAGTGGGCTTCGAATTATGACGGCCCTTATGTGGTCAAGACAGCTTTCTCAGGCGGCGCCTTGAGACTCGCAACCACGGACGGAGAGGAATTTTCCTACCCCACGAATGTTGACGTAGTCAAGAAATACTTCGCCTAAACTAAAAAAAAATGTCTCGGTCGATTGAAAACCCGAAACGGCGGTCCAGGAAAAAATTAAAGACATAATCAGAAATCATCCCGGTGGATTGGAAATCTCAGAGTACAATCCAGGAAAAAATTAGGGATTAATGGCAAGTAACTACGTCTGATCAGTTCAACTCCTCAGTAGCGGTTACACCATTCCTCAGAAAAACTCCAGTCAAGGTCATCTTCGACGGAAGCTCAGGATGCCCAGAATTCAAAGTTGGTAGAAGGATAGTGGTCGTTATGTTTCAACGTAGCCCTTTTCCCTGTAAATTACCATTTTCTAAACTTTGTAAATACTCCATGGAATCACGTGTTTGGCTGATTTCCATCCTATCAATAAAATTTGAGCCCTTGTGCTTTTGTTTGCAAATCTTATTTGTTTTATCTTTACAAAACGACATTTTTTAACATGATTAACAATTCTTGAAATAAAACAAAAATGAATTTACTTGTCAAAAATTTTCTTCTTTTCAAGATAAAGATGGCATTTTCTTTTGACTGTTGAACATCGAAAGAACAGCGATCGCTACTCCAGAAGTAATCGAGCTTCAAAGTGCAAAATCAAAGTACTCCTTCTAAACCAGCACGCCTGAATGAAGGATCAACTGTGTCAGAGACCATGTTTCCTCTGACACCCCCGACTGAGTTCTTACCTCCTAAGCCCGACCAACATAGCTCCCCGCAGGGACTATTTCTCCTAAGCAAGGCAGAATTGCTATCTTGAACCAACGGTACTTCTTCGCCCCAACAGTGGCCGAGTATCCAGTCGTGTTCCTCATTAGTTTGTATGTCGCGTCAGTTTTGTCAGCATATACATACATACATCATGCATTATTGATTTACATTCACATTTATATTGCATCACTATCACTCTAATCGGTCTTGTCCCCATAGTGATAGAAGTACTCGTCTCAATCGAATTGTCAGTTCTTTCCTCGTCAGGAAATGTGGCGTCTAAACAATCTCTCTCCTCCAGTTTATTTCTGGATTAGAATCGACCTTTGACTACTTTGATAACTTGAACCTCTGAAAGGCCAGAGAACCTTCACCAAACGTCACTCTTCGCCATTGAAGATGACATCTTCGCTTTCCCGGATTAAAGAAAATCCCTAGAGAAAGCCTCTTAATCAGAGATTCGGCAGTACAACCGTTTTTCTCCGAAAAAAGTCGCTGACGAAAAGGGAATCAGTACCTCAAAATTGGATCACGTCATATGGCATTTCACCGAGAAGATCCCGGGAAAACTATGATGTAATATCCCCAAGCGAAAGCAGTCTCTCAAGAGACTCGTTTTCCCAGTAGAGTCGACAAATGGCGTCTCCAAACAGAGAAGTTTGTGAACCTCTACAACTCGGACGACTAGGTTCACCAGCAAGTCTAACATCAAATTTTTCTATCAAATGGCATCTCTCAAGGAAAATTCGGCGAGAAGTTTGAGGAAAATCGCTACGAATAGCGTCCCTTGTCAAGAAGTTTATTGACAAAAGAAACTGAGACCAGTTCCTTGGTAGGAAACCAGGATCGAGGGGAATTTTATGTCAGAAACTGAGACCAGTTCCTTGGTAGGAAACCAGGATTGAGGGGAAGTTTATTTCAGAAACTGAGACCAGTTCCTTGGTAGGAAACCAGGATCGAAGGGAAGTTTATATCAGAAACTTAGACCAGTTCCTTGGTAGGAAACCAGGATCGAGGGAAGTTTATTTCAGAAACTGAGACCAGTTCCATGGTGGGAAACCAAGATCGAGGGAGAGTTTATATCAGAAACTTAGACCAGTTCCTTGGTAGGAAACCAGAATCGAGGGGAAGTTCATTTCAGAAACTGAGACCAGTTTCCTGGTTTCCCGAGGGGAAGTTTTACCTTTTCTATGCATCATTGCTTAGCAAAAGAAGAAGGATGCGTAAACTACCATTCCTAACCACCATCAAAATTTCGGGTATTCCAATATTTATTCCTCTTGCACCCCGAATGCCCGAATACCTTCGTCATTCACACCTTCGGGTCCAAGAAGATTAAATAGGGGCATCTGTCATACCCCAAATTTTGACCACTTAGATTTCCCATCATTGGGAAAATCATCATCACAATATGGGTAAACCATCATGCCTCATTAGTCTCCCCAAAGATGGGTGAGAGTCCACTACAACAATAATTAGGGTTTCAAGCCCTCTCAGAGCTCTTAGAAAAAGGATCAATTAAGGAATGACATGATCTTCAACTTGTCTGAACCTCTCAAACATCAACAATGGATTAATAGGACTCCCATAGTAAGAATCAAGCACAAGGTTGTAGCATTCTAAGTGGATCAAGCCTCAAGATCGCCAGTGTCACCAAATTAGGGTTTTGGTTGACCAGGGCCTCCAGATGGAAATTTTTCTCTGGGCATGAGCCAATGCTTCAAAGCATAACCTAAGATGATCCAAGGGACCTCATGGACCTAACCATCAAGTCAATTTTTCCTTAGGGGAAGCCTTCATTAAAAATCAGGAATTAGGATTTCTTGACCTAATTCAGCCCTAAGTTGACTTTTGGGACAAAACATGAGCCAAGACTTCCAGACATGATTTGAGGGTCCCTAAAACACTACATTGATCCATTTGCAACAATGGATTGATCCAAGAAGCTTGAGCAACAAGTTTCAAGTTCATCAAAACCACAATTAGGGTTTCGCTGGAAAAGTCAACTGTACCTTTGACTTTTGACCCAGGCATGCTCCCAAACCCTAGGACATGATTCAATACACCCTATAACACCTATGAAATCAATCCATCAAGTTTGAATTAGGTCAAGGACTTGATTTCATAGAGGATCGCACAGTTTAGAATTCATCTGACAAAAAGTCAACTGTGCACAAAAGTCAACTTTGACTTTTTGAGATTTTTCACAATTATGGTTCTTTGACCCTAAAATGATGTTAATGTATGATTGGAATCATCATTCATCAAGAAAAATCAAGAAAATTGGGATAACTTGTAAAAGGGGTAACCATAAAAAACTTAGAAATTTTCTAAGTTATGGAACAAAGTGGCTAGGGTACCAACTTTGGAGGATCATAACTCCCAAACCACAAGGCCATTTTTCCCCATCCAAAGCTGGATTTGTAGCTCTCATTGCCCTCTACAAAAGCTTCAAACAGAACTCATTCCAATTCCTCATGGATTTTAAGTTATGGAATGATCAAAATCACAAAAAGTGAAAATGTCACTTTTTTCCAACACTTAGTGAAATTTTCACTAAGTCAGAATCTGCCTTCATTTTTTTCCAAATGTAGGGGCATTTTTCACTTGGATTCAAAAGGTATCAAAACCAACTATGATCAAAAATTTGTTGTATCATATGAGGGCTTTCCAAAATGGCCAAGAACTCCATCAAATTCCACTTGAGCCATGAGATATGACATTGGCAATGTGCCTTGCTGAAAACTGTCATGGCAAGGCAGATTTGGGAGTTTTGCTCGATTTGCCCAAATTTTTCAAAGGGAAAGCAACTCTATCCATATGAACACCTTAAGTGGAGACTAAGGAGGGACCAACTCTGATCCCAAGCCTCCCAAGTCTTTGGAACCAAAAATAGCATGCCAAACCTAGAAATGCCTAAAAGAGGGACAAGACTCCAATTTTGGATTGGAGCATTTAATGGATGCACCAAGGCGGCATGGACTGAGCCATTTCCAACTGAATTCAGTCAAGACTTATCCAAGACCAAGGGAACCAGCAGCCTGTGCCCTAACCTCTAGTCAATGGCTAGAGGAGACTTGGATTCTCATTGATCAACATTGGTCAAACCTATGTAGCAGTTGCCATTCACTATTCCTTGCAAAAAAACTTGCTCTACTATAAATAGAGCCAATTTGTGATCAGTTTGAGTACACCAAAGCCATCAAACAGATGCTTTCCTCAAAATCTCCTTCTCACTTCCAAATTTGCCTTCCAAGGCAAGTCACTATCTGATTTTGAGTTTGAGAGCAATTCCAATCAAACCAATCACACACACACCTCATAAACATCATATAGAAGTGATCTAAACACTCACACAACATCTGGAACACTAGATTCATAAAATCACTAGCCAATTGCTCAAGCCTTTGACAGATTTGCAGTTGAGGTGCCAAATCAAGTTCCAGCTCGATTCAATCCACTCTAAGCATCCAAACACACTCCATAGCACCTAGGGAAGCCGTCCATTTACTTGGAACCAAGCTGTAATACCTCTAACACAAAAAACGATCACCAGCTGCAAGAGGTAAGCATGAGCTCTTCTAACTCTATGATCCATGCATTTTTTGCTGCACAATAATTTGGCCATATGTTCATAATCATGCATAGAGTTTTTTCCCTCAATCAATTACTTTGTTTGAATCGTGTGTGGAATTTCTGAACCTTCATGCAAATTTTAGGGTTCTTGAGGTTTCTCTTTGATTTCTTATTCCATGCTTAAAATAAATGAAATTAAAGACCATAGACATGCTCGTGAGGTTGAAACGAGTAGATTGATATGTAGATTGCATGATATAATCAAGTATTCAGTGAGATTGGATAGAAAATGAAAATCTGCAGAAACAGAGGGTGGCGCGTGTTCTTGCCCTTGTTCTTGGTGCCCTTTTTAGAAAATTCAAATATTTGAATTTTGTGATTCTATTTTATTGATTCAAAAATTAATTTCTCTCTGAGTTTTAATGATTTTGAGTTGATTCTTTTTTTAATAATTCAAAAAAATGTTAAAATATTTTATTTTCCCAATAAATCCCAAAAATTTTATTTATTTCATATATTTGATATTTTTGCAAAGAATTAATGTGTTATTTCTTTTTAACATTTAAAATATTTTTTCCTCGATGAATTTTCAAATTTTAGTGATTTCCAATCATTTTGTGGATCAAAACATGATTTTTGAAACATTTATCCAAGATCACAATTTGTTTTCCACATGTTTAACAATTTTAATCATTTTAATTGAATTTTTTATTCACTTAAAATACATTTAGAAAACAAATTAGGGTTTTTGATTAATTCAACCCTCATCAAACTTTTTCAAACTCTTTGGGCCTCTAATAGAGTGTAAGACCCAACCCCTCTTGAAAACCAAAATATTTTGGGCCTCAGTGTATTGTATAAGTCCCGATACCATCAAAAACCTTGGCGCGATCGCCGTTGCCAAACAAATAAACCTGGGGCCTCTCCTCGAGCTATAATACCCATCAAACATTTTGGGCCTCTAATAGAGTGTAAGACCCAATCCCTCTTTGAAACCAAGATAGTTTGGGCCTCAATCATTGTATAAGACCCACGGTGTTTTCAAAAATCTCGGCGCGATCTCCAGTTCAAAAAATAAACTTTGGGCTTCTCCTCGAGCTATAAGACCTATTCAAAATATTTTGGGGCTCTAATAGAGTGTAAGACCCAATCCCCTTTTAACCAAAACCTTTTTGGGCCTCAGATATTGTATAAGTCCCTCTGCGTTAAAAGAAAATCTCGGCGCGATCGCCAGTTTAAAATAAAACCCTGGGCCTCTCCTTGAGCTGTAAGCCCCACCACTTGTATACCCATCCCTTTGTACAGAAAACCTTTTTTTTGGGCCTCAATCACTTGTATAAGTCCCTGCACAAATTCAAAACAACAATGCAATCACTGATAAAACCTTGGGCCTCTCCTTGAGCTGTAAGCCCCAACAATCTTTTCAAAGCACTTTCTCCTTTGATTTAGAATATAATATTGTTATCAAAGCTTCTTTTTTGAAAAACTAACAAAACAGCATGGAAGCTCTACAATCGAGTAAGTGTTTACCCACTTTCTTTATCTGCTTTCATATATATATAACTGTATTATGGGGCTGCTCACTGTAAGTCTTCTTTCACAAACTTTTATATACTTGTCAAATATCAACTGTGTAATACTAGTATAGTTATTTAGAGTTTTCCCTGGCAACTACGTCTAGCACTAGGTAAAGCCCTGTTGGTCACTCTTAAATACAAACAAAACTAGATCCCCATAGGATTACCAGACACAGTCTTCCCTCCTCTTGGGGTTAAACAATATGGAGACGTGAAAGGAAGCATTCTCAGTGAACCCTTTCTTAGACTGTCACCCTTAGAAATTGTCAAAGAAACTCTAACTCCCCAGAGATGATCTTTTCTCCGTGAATGGCATCTCTTGAGTTTCTTCCAAATTCTCAAACTTTCCGGGCTTGATCTATTCTCAGTGAATGGCATGTCTTGAACTTCTCGGGGTTTGGGGACCCAAAGGCTTCCTAAAAGCATCCCCGCCTCCTCATGGGCGTTGTACAAGGACCCTTCGGCTTCTTAAAAGCTCTCATGCCTTCTCTTGGGCTTAGCACAAGGACCCAGAGACCTCTACAGGTATAGGAACAGAACCTAGTCATCAATTTGCTAGAGCTGTCTTTCTGAGTCAAGTGTCAGACCAGTTAATGGGTTGACCTTCATCCCTTAACATACCGGCCTCATCTTGGGCATCATACAAAGATCATTCACTTATCCAAGAATCGATTTCTCAAAACACCAGTAGACTTGGACAGTCTCAATACCCTTCGAATTTCTCATTTCCTTAAAGAACAGGAAATAACCCTGATCCTCTGATCAATCCCAAAGCACAAACATACCTTTAATCAGTCTCTTTATAAGAATTGCTTTTCTCTTTTAACCAACATACTAGATCTATCACTTAACTGAAACAGTCACCAGCACAGATAGCCTCCTCTTGGGCTTTGTACAATGATTCTCCCTACACTCTCTTGTTGAGTATAAAAGACTCTCTTGTTGAGTCAAACCCCTTTTGTAGCCTCCGTCTTAGGCTTCATATAAGACAGATAAAAACACTCTCTTGTTGAGTATAAAAGACCCTCTTGTTGGGTCACAAACCTTTTAGCCTCCATCTCAGGCTTCGTACGAGATACAAATCACTCTTTTGTTGAGTATAAAAGACTCTCTTGTTGAGTCAAACACCTTCAGCCTCCATCTCGGGCTTCGTACGAGATAAACTCTTGTTGAGTATAAAAGACTCTCTTGTTGAGTCACCACCCTTTTAGCCTCTGTCTTGGGCCTCGTACAAGACACAAAAACACTCTCTTGTTGAGTATAAAAGACTCTCTTATTGAGTCACCAATCTTTTAGCCTCCTTCTCGGGCTTCGTACAAGACACAAAAATACTCTCTTGTTGAGTATAAAAGACTCTCTTGTTGAGTCAGTCCCCTTTTAGCCTCCGTCTTGGGCTTTGTACAAGACATATAATCACTCTCTTGTTGAGTATACAAAAACCCGGTTGAGTCAATCAACCTTTTAGCATCAAAGTTGTGCCTTGCTCACAGCATACAAACATCAACAACTCCTCTTTAGAGATGACAAATTCTCTCTAAAAAACCCTTTTAGCTTCACATCTTGGGCTCTGAACAAGATACAAATAGACCCTTCAGCTTCACATCTTGGGCTTTGAAAAAAATACACATACTCCCTTTAGCTTCACGTCTTGGGCTTTGAACAAGACACCAAAACAACTTTTTCCTCGAATAGAATAGGAGGAACTACGATCCCTCTGATTTCCCTATTTCGTTAAATAGGAATATGTAGGCGTAAGATTGAAAAATCTTAGCGAGCATACTAATCAAAAACCCAAAATCCCGTACCTTCATACATCAAACGAAAAGCATTAGTCCTAACATCCTACCTATAGTCCCGTAACTTTAGTTTCTCAACAAAATAAGCAGAGAGAGGCCCCCAATCTAAACTGCATCTGTAAACCAATAATCATTTGTTTAAACTCAGTATACAAGCAGGGTTAATTGGAGACATCTATTTCCCTTCCTTCATCAGCTTCAATAGGATAAAAAATGCATCGACCTGTAGTACCCCCAGAGCGGCAATGCTTAAGAACCACGTCCAAATATTGCTCGCTACAGACAGCATCATCTCCAACATCACTTCCTGCAACAACTTGGGGTTTAGTGATGAGGAATTTCCAGAAGAAGGCAAAAGTCCCAACATGGCGCTCAATATCACATTCAACTGCTAGGATAATGCTTTAGCCAGCGTACTGGTAGATACCGGATCGGCTCTTAAAGTTATTCCAAAGTCCACTCTAATGCGACTATCATTTAAAGGATCTCCGATGAGAGGCAGTGAGGTCTTCGTCAAAGCATTTGACGGGTCCAGAAAAACAGTTATCGGCAAAGTCGACCTTCCCATAACTATTGGTCCTCACACTTTCCAAGTCAGTTTCCAGGTCATGCACATCCGGGCCACATACACCTGTTTGTTGGGAAGACCTTGGATACACCAGGCTGGGCCAGTCACTTCGACGCTTCACCAAAAGATGAAGTTTGTGAAAAATGACCAACTCGTCACGGTCTGCGGAGAACAAGCCTTGATCGTGAGTAACCTTTCATTGTCCACTTGTGTAGAACCCGAGGAGGTCGATGGAACTCAGTTCCAGGCACTTTTGGTAAGCAACGACAATCAATCGGAAAAAGGAACATCAATATCCTCGTACAAATATGCTCTCGAGGTGATCAAAAGTAACAATGCAAAGGGATGGGGACGGCTTGTCATTCCTACTGATAATAAAACAAAGAAGGGTCTTGGTTTTTCTGCAACCTGTACCCAGACAGCTGCTAACGATGAAAGTCTTCATCCCACTAAGAACTTCTTCTATAGTGGAGGTTTCCTTCACCCAGTGTCTCAAGAAGTACATACCATCAACGAGGGAGATTCCTCCGACATAGATGAGGAATGGAAGTCCTATCTTAATGAGGACAGTTATATGTCTCAGGAAGAAGTGCCTATGCCATTTTTCTATCTTGCACAGAGTCCGAGATTTATACCAAGGTCAGACGTCAAAATGATATACGGAGATTGTGATCCGGAAGGATGTCGTGCTCCACCAAACTCATTAGAGGAGGACACTTTAATGAAAGACAACTTTGACCACGACTATTATGGCCCAATGGATGGCCTGCCTATGTGGGAGCCGTACCTAGGAGACTCGGGGCAAGAGAATCAGCCCAACGATGCTTATCAGCTGAGCATCATAGAAAAGAATACCTGTGTCCCCACCATGGCATGGGATCAACACTCAGGGCATTCAGAAAATATCCAGCACGACAATGAATTTGCAAAGTTTGCAGGACTAGAATTCATTAACTATGCTTTTCCCGAGGTCAACGTCATCGAAAGGGATGACTCCTCCAGTTCCAAAGAAGTGTGGGACACTTTAGGACAACCGAGTGGCAAGTACGACTTCATGGTCAAATACACCACTCCTGAAAGCTCTCGTATCAAGCTCAAAGAAATCCAGCCAACTGGATAGGGAGATTTACCTGAGAGCATAAATACTATGCAAAATACAACTGAGGAATCCTCCTACGACAACTCTTCCTGGGAGACAGATTCCAACAATCCTGCTCCACCAGAAATCAGCGTTATTTTTGAAGACAAATCAAGGAAGGTACCAGACTTTGTGTTTCACCGAGGAGTTCGCCACCAATGGGTTGCAGTCAATGTTCTGAATATTGTTCATAAGTCTAAGTAATTTCCGTCTTTATCTTAACCTTTCACCCTGCCCAGGTGAAACGGATATTTTGATAGATCTCACTTTCTGTAAATATCCCTCTTCGCTTGGCCCAAAGCGACAGAGTTTTGTTTTATAGGGTTGTAGTTTCAAGAATCGACGAGTTCATAAATAAATAAACGTCATTCTGTAATTTCCGCATTTATTGCTGTTTTCACTTTTCGCTTTTTCAGAAAATGGTAATCCTAAAAACTACTCAAAATAAAAAAGAGCATTTTTCAGAAAATACACTTCACACACTCTTGCATTCTCCCTATCTCTTCTAAAAAACGAATCATCACGTCATGCAGATTGCTTGTTTTAAACCCCGTTGAAACATACGATCCAATGCCTTCTCCCAACTTTGAATTCCCGATATTTGAGGCTGAAGAAGAAGATGACGAAGAAATTCCAGAGGAGATCTCCTGATTACTCAGACAAGAGGAAAGGTCCATTAAACCTCACAAAGAGCCGTTGGAAGCGATCAACATGGGTTCGGAGGAAGAGAGAAAAGAGGTCAAGATTGGGGCACTATTCAGTCCAACTGTCAAAGAAAGTTTGACAAAGCTTCTCAAAGAATTTCCTGATGTATTTGGTTGGTCCTATAAGGATATGCCAGGGTTAGATACCAGCATCGTGGAACATCATCTACTGTTAAGATCAGAATGTCCGCTAGTAAAACAAAGGCTGAGAAGAACTCATCCAGACATGGCCATCATAATCAAGGAGGAAGTAAAGAAACAGATTGACTCATGTTTCCTCACCACCTCAGAATATCCTCAATGGCTAGCCAACATAGTACCTGCTCCGAAAAAGGACAGAAAGGTCAAAATGTGTGTGGATTACAAAGATCTGAACAAAGCCAGTCCCAAGGATGACTTTCCCTTACCACACAATGACATGCTGGTAGACAGTATAGCAAAGTTCAAAGTATTCTCCTTCATGGATGGATTCTCAGGCTATAATCAAATAAAAATGGCGCCGAAAGACATGGAGAAAACTTCCTTTATCACCCCATGGGGCACCTTTTGTTACAAGGTAATGCCGTTCAGTTTGAAGAACGCTGGGGCAACCTATCAAAGGGCCATGACTACTCTTTTTCATGACATGATACACAAAGAAATAGAGGTATATGTCGATGATATGATTGCAAAATCTAAGACAAAAGAGGAGCATTGAAGGCCATTCAAGAAATACCTTCTCCAAAGACTGAAAAACAAGTCAGGGGATTCCTGGGACGTTTGAATTACATTTCCAGATTTATATTCCTCATGACCGCCACATGTGCGTCAATCTTCAAATTACTCAAAAAGAATCAGGAATGCGTTTGGACTGAAAACTGCCAAACCGCCTTCGATAGTATCAAGGAGTATTTGTCGAACCCACCAATTCTATCACCTCCTGTGGAAGGAAGACCACTGATCATCTACCTAACAGTCTTGGAAGACTCGATGGGTTGTGTACTTGGCCAACAAGACGAAACCAAAAGGAAAGAGTCAAACATTTACTATCTGAGCAAGAAATTCACTTACTGTAAGACTCGGTACACTATGCTTGAGAAAACTTGTTGTGCTCAGGCTTGGGCAGTGAAACGTCTACGCCAGTACATGATTCATCATACTACTTGGTTAATATCCGAAATGGATCCAATCAAGTACGTCTTTGAAAAACCTGCTCTCACGGGAAGGATTGCCCGTTGGCAGATGTTGTTATCAGAATACGACATTTAGTACCACGCTCAGAAAGCTGTAAAAGGAAGGGTTTTAGTCGATCATTTGGGTCATCAACCGATTGACGATCAGGAATCAGTCGGGTTTGACTTCCCAGACGAAGATGTTATGTATCTAAAGATGAAAGATTGCGATGAACCGCTACCCAGTGAAGGGCCAGAACCAGGTTCCCAATGGGGACTAATCTTTGACGGAGCTGTCAATCATTATGGAAACGGAATTGGGGCAATAATCATAACACCTCAGGGTACCCATATTCCTTTCACTGCCAGACTGACATTCAAGTTTTCAAACAACAAGGCTGAATACGAAGCTTGTATCATGGGTCTCGAAAAAGCGATCGACTTAAGGATCAAAAACTTGGATGTATATGGAGACTTAGCCCTGTTTATCAATCAGATCAAAGGTGATTGGAACATATACCAATCAGGATTGATTCCTTATAAAGATTACGCGAGAAGGTTGTTACCATTCTTCAACAGAATCGAGTTTCATCACATCCCTCGTGAAGAGAATCACATGGCTGATGCATTAGCCACTCTCTCTTCCATGATTAGTGTAGGTCAATGGAACGACATACCTAAGATTGACATAATGCGCCTTGAACTGCCCGCTTACATCTTCACGATTGAAGCAGTCATAGACGACAAATCTTCGTATCACGATATCAAATGCTTCCTTCAGAAACAAGAGTACCCACCTGGGGCATTAAGAAAAGACCGAAAGACCCTCAGAAGGTTGGCAGGCAGCTTCTTCCTGAGCGGTGATACACTCTATAAGAGAAACTTTGACATGGTCTTGCTCCGATGTGTAGATAGGCCAGAAGCAAACATATTGATGAAAGAAATTCATGAAGGATCCTTTGGCACTCATGCCAATGGATGCACAATGGCGAGAAAAATTCTGAGAGCAGGGTACTACTAGTTGACCATGGAATCCGACTGCTACAAGTACATGAGGACGTGTCACAAGTGTCAGATATACTCAGACAAAATCCATGTACTGCCAACACATCTCAAAGTTCTCTCTTCCCAATGGCCTTTTTCTATATGGGGAATCGACATGATTGGCATGATCGAACCCAAGGCTTCAAATGGACATCGGTTTATCCGGGTAGCCATCGACTACTTCACCAAGTGGGTCGAAGCAGCGTCATACGCCAATGTAACCAGACAAGTGGTGGTCCGATTCATCAAAAATAATATCATCTGTCGTTATGGTGTTCCTGGCCAGATCATTACCGATAATGGATCCAACTTGAACAACAAGATAATGAAAGAGTTGTGCGTTGAGTTCAAGATCGAACACCATAACTCATCTCCCTACCGACCCAAGATGAACGGAGCGGTAGAAGCGACTAACAAGAACGTCAAGAAGATCGTTCAAAAGATGGTTGTAACCTACAAAGACTGGCACGAGATGCTACCCTTTGCCCTTCACGGTTATCGCACATATGTCCGCACTTCAACAGGGGCAACCCCTTTCTCTCTAGTATATAGCATGGAAGCAATACTGCCCATAGAGGTAGAGATTCCATCAACCAGGGTATTGATGGAAGCTAAGCTAACAGAGGCTGAATGGTGTCAAAGTCGACACGATGAACTGAATCTTATCGAAGAGAAGCGAATAATGGCATTATGCCATGGTCAGTTGTATCAACAAAGAATGAAGAAGGCGTTTGAGAAAAAGGTTCGACCTCACGTCTTCAGGAAAGGAGACCTCGTGCTCAAGAAGATACAATCATTTCTCACTGATTTCTGGGGCAAATGGACTCCGAATTATGACGGCCCTTATGTGGTCAAGAAATCTTTCTCAGGCGGCGCCTTGAGACTCGTAACCATGGATGGAGATGAATTTGCCTACCCCACTGTCATACCCCAAATTTTGACCACTAAGATTTCCCATCATTGTGAAAATCATCATCATAATATGGATGAACCATCATGCCTCATCAAATGCCTCAAGGGTTGTTGAGCATTCACTACAATCAAAATTAGGGTTTTAAGCCCTCTCAGAGCTTCAGACAAAGGATCAATCAAGAAATGACTTGATCTTCAACTTGTCTAACCTCTAAAATATCCACAATGGATCAAAAGGACTCCCACTTCAAGGATTAAGCACAAGGCTGCTCCCTTCTAGGTGGATCAAGTCTCAAGATCGACAGTGTCACCAAATTAGGGTTTTGGTCTACCAGGGCCTCCAGATGGAAAATTTTCATCTGGGCACAAGCCAATGATCCAAAACATAACCTAATATACTCAATGGAACCTCATGGACCCAATCATCAAGTCAATTTAACCTCAGGGGATGCATTCACAAAAAATTAGGAATTAGGGTTTCTTGACCTAATTCACCTCTAAGTTGACGTTTGGGACAAAACATGAGCCAAGACCTCAAGATATGATTTGAGGGTCTCTAATGTACTATATTGATCCATTTGCAACAATGTATTAGTCCAAGAAGCTTGAGCAACAAGCCTCAATTTCATCTGCACGACAATTAGGGTTTCGCGAGGAAAGGCAACTGTAACTTTGACTTTTGACCAGGACATGCTCCCAAACCCTAAGACATGATTCAATATCCTCTATGACACCCATGGAACATGTCCATCAAGTTTGATTTAGGTCAAGGACATGATTTCCTGAAGAATTGCACAGTTTGGAATTCATCGGATAAAAAGTCAACTATGCACAAAAGTCAACTTTGACTTTTTGAGATTTTTCACCAAAATGGATTTTTAACCCTAAAATGATGTTAATGTATGATTTGAATCATCATTCATCAAGAAAAATCAAAGAAAGTGGGATAACTTGTAAAAGGGGGTAACCATAAAAACTTAGAAAAATTTCTAAGTTATGGAAAAAGTGACACTAATGTGCCAACTTTGGAGGACTATAACTCCTAAACCACAAGGTCATTGTTCCCCATTCAAAGCTTGATTTGTAGATCACATTGCCCTCTACAAAAGCTTCATACTGACCTATGTCCAAATTCCTCATGGATTTTGAGTTATGGAGTGATCAAAATCAAGAAAAGTCACTTTGTTCCAACACTTAGTGAAAATTTCACTAAGTCAGAATCTGCCTTTACTTTTTTCCAAATGTAGGGGGATTTTTCACTTGGATTCAAAAGAGATCAAAACCAAACATGTTCAAACAGTTGTTGTATCATGTAAGGGCTTTACAAAATGGCAAAGAACATTACCAAATTCAATTTGAGCCATGAGATATGACATTGGCAAGATGCCTTGCTGAAATCTGCCAAGGCAAGGCAGATTTTTGCACTTTTGGTCGATTTTCCAAAATTAGCCAAATCCAAATACTTCTATCCACTTGGACACCTCTGAGGATTGAATCTAAAGGGGACAATCACTGAGCCAAGCCTCCAAAGTCTTTGGAACAAGAAATAACATGTTGAACCTAGAATTGCCAAAATAGGGACAAGACTCCAATTTTGGATTAGAGCATTCAATGGAAGCATCAAGGTGGCATGGACTGGGCTCTTAGCAACTGAATTCAGTCAAGACTTATCGAAGACCAAGGGGACCAGCAGCCTGTGCCCTAACCTCTCGTCAATGGCTATAGGAGACTTGGATTTTCATTTGCTAACATTGGCCAAACCTACTCAGCAGTTGCCATTCACTATTCCTTGCAAAACAAACTTGCTCTACTATAAATAGAGCTCAATTTTGATCAGTTTGAGTACACCAAATCCATCAAACAGATGCTTTCCTCAAAATCTCTTCTCTCACTCCAATTTTGCCTTCTAAGGCCAGTCACTATCGGGTTTTGAGTTTGAGAGCTTTTCCAATCAAACCAATCACACACACACCTCAAATACATCACATAGAAGTGATCCAAACACTCACATAACATCTGGAACACAGATTTCACAAAACCACCAGCCAATTGCTCAAGTTCTTGACAGATTTGTAGTTGGGGTACCATCTCAAGTTCCAGATCATTTCAATCCATTCCAAGCATTCAGACACACTCCATGGCACCTAGGGAAGCTATCCAGATCATTGGAACCTAGCTGTAACACCTCCAATACAAATCACGATCACCAGCTGCAAGTGGTAAGCATGAGCTCTTCTAACTCTATGATCCATGCAATTTTTGCTGCACAATAATTTGGCCATATGTTCATAATCATGCATGGAATGTTTCCCCTCAATTAATTGCATTATTTGAATCGTGTATCAAAAATCCCAGCCTTCATGCAGAAATTAGGGTTCTTGAGGATTTTTCGTGATTTCTTGTTTTATGCTTAATTTAAATGAAATTAATTGTCATAGACATGATCGTGAGGTTGAAACGAGTTGATTGGTGTGTGGATTACATGATATGATCAAGTATTCAGTGAGATTGGAGAGAAAATGCAAATCTGGGCAAACCCAGAACACACGCGTGTTCTTGGTGTGTTCTTGGCGCCATTTTTTGAAAATTCAAATATTTGAATTTTGTGATTTTATTTAATTGATTCAAAAATTAATTTCTCTCTGAGTTTTAATGATTTTGAGTTGATTCTTTTTTTAATAAATCACAAAAATGTTGAAATATTTTATTTTCCCAAAAAATCCCAAAAATGTTATATATTTTATATAATTTATATTTTTGCAAAGAATTAATGTTTTAATTGTTTTTAACATTTAAAATATTTTTTCCACCTTGATTTTTCAACTTTTAATGCCTTCTAATTATTTTGTAGGTCAATACTTAATTTTTGAAGCATTAATCCAAGATCACAATTTGTTTTCCATATGTTAAACAATTTTGATCATTTTAATTGAATTTTTATTCAATTAAAACACATTTTGAAAACAAATTAGGGTTTTTGGATTAATTCAACCCTCATAAATCATTTTCAAAACACTTTGGGCCTCTAATAGAGTGTAAGACCCAATCCTTTTTTGACCAAATCATTTTTGGGCCTCAGTGTATTGTATAAGTCCCGATACCGTCAAAAATAAACGGCGCGATCGTCGCCCTTTTGAAAAATACCAACTGGGCCTCTCCTTGAGCTATAAGACCCATTCAAAACTTTTGGGCCTCTAATAGAGTGTAAGACCCAATCCCCTTTTAACCAAAAACAATTTTGGGCCTCACTTATTGTATAAGTCCCTCTGCGTTAAAAGAAAACCTCGGCGCGATCGCCATTTTTAACGAAAAGTCATCTAGCCATACCCTCGTGTTATAAGCCCCACTCTTTTTCTTTAAACCTTTTTGGGCCTCTTGAGAGAGTGTAAGACCCATCCCTTTGTACAAAAAACCTTTTGGGCCACAGTCACTTGTATAAGTCCCTCTGTACAAATTCAAACAGTGCGCTCACTGATAAAACCTTGGGCCTCTCCTTGAGCTGTAAGCCCCAAATCTTTCTTTTTCAAAGCACTTTCTCCTTTGATTTTGAATATACTGTTGTTTTTCAATCTTTCTTTGTTGAACAACTAACCAAACAACATGGAAGCTCTACAACCGAGTAAGTGTTTATACGCTTTCATTTACCGCTTTCATATACATATAATTGTATTGTGGGGTTGTTTCGCTGTAAGTCTTCCTTCATAAACTCATATCAACTGTGTAATAATAGTATAAATATTTAGAGTTTCCCCGGCAACTACGTCTAGAACTAGGTGACGCCGTTTCGTTTATTCATAGAAATAGACAACTAGATTCCCAATAGGATCACCAGATACAGTCTTCTCTTCGGCTGTCCTCATTAGGAATCGTCAAGAAACTCTATTCCCCTGAGATGATCTTTTCTCCGTGAATGGCATCTCTTGAGTTTCTTCCAAATTCTCGAACTTTCCTGGCTTGATCTATTCCTCGTGAATAGCCTGTCTTGAATTTCTCGGGGTTTGGGGACCCACAGGCTTCTTAAAAGCACTTGTCAAGAAACTCTACTCCCCAGAGATGATCTTTTCTCCGTGAATGGCATCTCTTGAGCTTCTTCCAAATTCTTGAACTTTCTTGGCTTGATCTATTCCTCGTGAATAGCCTGTCTTGAATTTCTCGGGGTTTGGGGACCCACGGGCTTCTTAAAAGCATCGACCTCTTCTTGGGCATCGTACAAGGACCCACAGGCTTCCTAAAAGCAACCCCGCCTCCTCTTGGGCTTAGTACAAGGACCCGTCGTCTTCTTAGAAGTATTCATAGCCTCCTCTAAGGCTTCGTATAATGATCTCTTCCTCCGGGAATGATAGCCTCCTCTTAGGCTTTGTATAATGATCCTTCTTCAGTGGAGTTAGCCTCCTCTTGGGCTTTATACAATGATTCTCCCCAGCGGAGTCAAACAACGTTTAGCCTCTCTCTCGGGCTTTGTACGAGACACATAAGAGACTCCCTCGTTGAGTCAATCACCCCTTTCGCCTTTATACGAGATACAAAAAGGCTCTTATTGAGTCAAACAAATTTTATCCTCCATCTCGGGCTTCGTACGAGATACAAAAACACTCTCTTATTGAGTATAAAAGATCCTCTTGTAGGATCAACATCTTTTAGCCTCTCTCTCGGGCTTTGTAAGAGACACAAAAACACCCTCTTGTTGGGCCCATAGCCTCCTCTTAGGCTTTGTATAAGAAAACCACTAGTTGATCCTATCAACCTTTTAGTATCAAAGTTGTGTCTCGTTCACAGTACACAAACATCAACAACTCCTTTTCCCTCGTCGAATCGCTGTAAGCGGCAAGCCTTTGGATCATATACATCCATGCCACTGTCCCTCTTTTAGCATGAGAAATTCCTAAGGAAAGATGGCATTGCTCTACACTGAGTTAAAGTCTTCTCCTTCAGGTTGGAAATCCCCAATAAAGGAAATTATGGCATTGCCGGATTCATAAATCCCGGTTAAAGTAATTCTCCTTTATAAACAGTTGTGACATACAACCCCCTCTTTAGAGATGACAAATTCTCTCTAAAGTCAAACCCTTTTAGCTTCATATCTTGGGCTTTGAACAAGATACAAATAGACTCTTTAGCTTCACATCTTGGGCTTTGAACAAGATACAAATCACCTTTCGCTTCACGTCTTGGGCTTTGAACAAGACACCAAAACAACCTTTTTCCTCCCATAGAATAGGAGGAACTACGAACGCTCTGATTTCCCTGTTTCGGTAAACGGGAATACGTAGGCATAAGATTGAAAGAAAAATCTTAGCGAGCACACTAAACAAAAACCCAAAATCCCATACTTTCATATATCCGTCCTAACATCTCAACCCCCCCACCAATCGACCAAACACCACTTTTACAAAAATAAACCCAATAGAGACCTCGAATCTTTGTAGCATCTGTAAATCAACAGTTTTGACTGTTTAACCTCAGTTTGCAAGCAGGGTTAATTTGAGACATCTATTTCCCTTCCTTCATAAGCTTTAATAGGATAAAAAATGAATCGAGCTGTAGACACCAACGAACGATAGCGCTTTGCAACCGTGTCCAAAATCGCTCGCTACAGAAAAATGGCGACTTCACTGGGGAATTGGCGATTCTGCTGGGGACGTGTCATTTGGATCTATCTCGCCTTTGTAGCGAGATCTTGTTCTCTTCCCATCTATTAGGTGGAAACTGTAAAATGGCACCCACCGTGGGGCTCTTCTAACCTTTTTTCTCTTCTCTTGTGTGAAAACCACAGATTGGGGCTTCTGCCGGGGAACCCATTTTCTGTTAGGAACATAGGATTCATAGCTTTAAAAGTCTAGGACATTAGGACGAATATATATACTACTTTTCCTAATTGCTATACCTGTTTATTTTTCTGCTAATGGGAATGCGTGTGATGCCGCATGTGGAAAGATTGAGTATACACTTAAGATAAGTGATGACGACGAGTTCGACCATCAACCTCAGTGGAGGCTGACCAATGCAACCTATTCCCTCTCATAGGCAATGGGCCGATTGTGATGTCTGAGAAGCTGAGGAGCCAACCCTTTTGCAGTGTGGAAGCTATCGGAAATAGTTGTCATGCGATACTACCCTCATTTGAGGCTGGTGATCTATTCTCGGTGAATGGCACTTACTCTAAGATTGTTCTACAACTCGCTGGCGATCCGCTTGTTGTTTTGCTTTCCTGGGAGGAGCGGATGATAATGAGTACAGGTACAAAAATCACCCTAGTATAAACCTTTGGGGATGGGTAGAGCCTTGACTTCATGACAACGACCCTTTGACCCCATGTTTTTTATATGTTTTTGTGTGCTGCATTCTGTAGCGAGTGATTTTGGACGCGGTTCTTAAGCGCTGGTCGCTCTCTGCGGTTGAGCTTTAACTACAGGTCGATTCATTTTTTATCCTATTAAAGCTGATGAAGGAAGGGAAATAGATGTCTCCAATTAACCCTGCTTTGCATACTGAGTTTAAACAGCGGTCTGTTAGGTTACGAATGCTATCAATGTGGGGGGGCCTTTGTATTGGTTATTTGTATTTTCGCCAATACGGTTTTCTTTTTATCTAGACAGAAGGTTTCTGGCGAGGAACAAGGATTAGGATGTTAGGACTTATGTTTTTGATAGATACATGAGAGTATGGGGTTTTGGGTTTTTGTTTAGTGTGCTCGCTAAGATTTTTCTTTCAATCTTATGCATACGTATTCCCGTTTACCGAAACAGGGAAATCAGAGTGTTCGTAGTTCCTCCTATTCTATGGGAGGAAATGGGTGTTTTTGGTGTCTTGTTCAAAGCCCAAGACGTGAAGCGAAAGGTAATTTTGTATCTTGTTCAAAGCCCAAGATGTGAAGCTAAAAGGTCTCAACTTTAGAGAGAATCTGTCATCTCTAAAGAGGGGGTTGTATGTCACAACTGTTTATAAAGGAGAATTACTTTAATTGGGATACGCGGATCCTAGCAATGCCATAATTTCCTTTATAGGGGTTTTTAACCTGCAGGAGAAGACTTTAACTCAGTGTAGAGCAATGCTATCTTTCCTTAGGAATTTCTCATGCTAAAAGAGGGACAGTGGCATGGATGTAGATGATCCAGAGGCTTGCCGCTTACAGCGATTAGATGAAGAGGAAGGAGTTGTTGATGTTTGTGTACTGTGACCGAGGCATAGCTTTTATGCTAAAAGGTTAATTGGACTAACCAGTGGTTTTCTTATACAAAGCCTAACAGGAGGCTATTATGTGTCTCGTACAAAGCCCGAGAGAGAGGCCAAAAGGTTTTGACTCAACGAGGGAGTCTTTTGGTATCTCGTATAAAGCCCGAGATGGAGGCTAATTGACTCAACAAGAGAGTTTTTGTATCTCGTACAAAGCCCGAGATGGAGGCTGTTGTTTGTTTGGCTTAATAAGAACCTTTTTGTATCTCGTACAAAGCCCGAGATGGAGGCGAAAGGGGTGATTGACTCAACGAGGGAGTCTCTTATGTGTCTCGTATAAAGCCCGAGAGAGAGGCTAAACGTTGTTTGACTCCACTAGGGGAGAATCATTTGTACAAAGCCCAAGAGGAGGCTATGGTGACTGTTCAGTTAAGTGACAGGTCCAGTATACTGATTTTAAAGAGAAAATCAGTTCTTATATGAGCAACACTGTACTCATGGATTTGATTCAAGGATCCAGGTTATTCCTGTTCTTTAAGAAAGCGGGAAATCCGAAGGGTATTGAGAATGTCCGAGTCTACGGGTTTCCTTCCTATTTAACGAAGGGGTCACTTGAGAATGTCTTTGAGACTCAAGGAGATTAGACTGTCCATGTCTAGAGTTCCATCTTTTGTACTATGCTTTGAGAAACAGTAGTAGACTCTCTGAAAGGACGATTCTATGAAGATGACTAAGTTTTGTTCCTATACCTCTAGGAGGTCGTCGGGATAATTTGTACGAAGCCCAAGAGGAGGCTGGAAACTTTTAAGAAGCCGACGGGTCCTTGTACTAAGCCCAAGAGGAGGCTATCATTCTCGGAGGAAGAAATCATTATACGAAGTCTAAGAGGAGGCTGTGAATACTTCTAAGAAGCCGTAGGGTCCTTGTACTAAGCCCAAGAGGAGGCGGGGTTGCTTTTAGGAAGCCTGTGGGTCCTTGTACGATGCCCAAGAGGAGGCCGATTGCTTTTAAGAAGCCGATGGGTCCCCAAACCCCGAGAAATTCAAGCCAATGCTATTCATCAAGAATAGATCAAAGTCAGGAAAGTTCGAGAATTTGGAAGAAACTCAAGAGATGCAATTCACGGAGAAGAGATCATCTCTAGGGAATAGAGTTTCTTTGACAACTTCTATGAGTGACAGTCTATGAAAGGGTTCACAGGGAATGCTGGCTTTCATATCTCCCTATTGTTTAACCCCAAGAGGAGGGAAGACTGTGTCTGGTAATCCTATGGGGATCTAGTTTAGACTATTTCTAAGAGTGATCGAAACGGCTTTACCTAGTGCTAGACGTAGTTGCCGGGGAAACTCTAAATATCTATACTATTATTACACAGTTGATATGAGTTTATGAAAGAAGACTTACAGCGAAACAACCCCATAATACAGTTATATATATATATATATATATATATGAAAGCGGTAAATGAAAGCAATAACCACTTACTCGGTTGTTGAGCTTCCATGCTGTTTGGTTAGTTGTTCAACAAAGAAAGATTGAAAACAACAGTATATTCAAAATCAAAGGAGAAAGCGCTTTGAAATAAAAAGATTTGGGGCTTACAGCTCAAGGAGAGGCCCAGGGTTTTATCAGTGAGCGCACATTTGTTTTTGTACAGAGGGACTTATACAAGTGACTGAGGCCCAAAAATTGTTTTCTGTACAAAGGGATTGGGTCTTACACTCTAATAGAGGCCCAAAAGGTTTGAAGAAAAAGAGTGGGGCTTATAACACAAGGGTAGGCCCAGATGATTTTTCCGTTTGAAATGGCGATCGCGCCGAGGTTTTATTTTAACGCGGAGGGACTTATACAATAAGTGAGACCCAAAAATGTTTTGGTTAAAAGGGGATTGGGTCTTACACTCTATTAGAGGCCCAAAGTGTTTTTGAATGGGTCTTATAGCTCAAGGAGAGGCCCAGGGTTACTTTTCAAAAGGCGATGATCGTGCTGTTTATTTGAAAATGTACATAGGGACTTATACAACGAATGAGGCCCAAAATATTTCTGTACAAGTGGGTTGGGTCTTACACTCTCTCAAGCGGCTCAAAGTGTTTTGAAAATGATTTATGAGGGTTGAATTAATCCAAAAACCTTAATTTGTTTTCAAAAATGTATTTAATTGAATAAAAATTCAATTAAATATGATCAAAATTGTTTAACATATGAAAGACAAATTGTGATTTTGGATTAATGCTTCAAAAATTAAGTATTGACCTACAAAATAATTAGAAAGCATTAAAAGTTGCAAAATCAATGTAGAAAAAATATTTAAAATGTCAAAAACAATTAAAATATTAATTCTTTACAAAAATATCAATTATATGAAATAAATAATATTTTTTTAGATTTTTTTTATAAAATAAAATATTTTAACATTTTTGTGAATTATTAAAAAAAGAATCAACTCAAAATCATTAAAACTCAGAGAGAAATTAATTTTTGAATCAATTAAACAAAATCACAAAATTCAAATATTTGAATTTGAAAGAAATGGCGCCAAGAACACGCGCGTGTTCTGGGCTTGGCCAGATTTGCATTTTCTCGCCAATCTCACTGAATACTTGATTATAACATGCAATCCACATATCATTATGCTCGTCTCAACCTCACGATCATGTCTATGTCCATTAATTTCATTGAAATTAAACATATAACAAGAAATCATGAAAAAACCTCAAGAACCCTAATTTCTGCATGAAGGCTAGGATTTTTGATACACGATTCAAACAATGCAATTAATTGAGGGAAAACATTCCATGCATGATTATGAACATATTGCCAAATTATTGTGCGAGGAAATATGCATAAATTGAAAGATGACCAAGTATATGCTTACCTCTAGGCCGTGACAGCAAGTGCAATGTGATTTATGATTTGGAGGTGTTACAGATGAGTGGTGATGATCTGAACAGCTTCCCTACACCCTATGGAGTGTGTTTGAATGCTTGGACTTGATTGAAATTGGCTGGAACGATTTGTGGTACCCCAGCTGCAACTTGATTGAAAGTTTGAGCAACCAGCTGGTGATTTTGTGAAATCTGTGTTCCAGATGTTATGTGAGTGTTTGGATCACTTCTATATGATATATGTGAGGTGTGTGAGTGATTGGTTTGATTGGAAAAGCTCTCAAACTCAAAACCCGATAGCTATCGTGCTAAGAAAGGCATTTTTGCTAAGAGAAAGAGATTTTGAGGAAAGCATCTGTTAGATGGCTTTGGTGTACTCAAACTGGTCACAATTGAGCTCTATTTATAGTAGAGCAAGTTTGTTTTGCAAGGAATAGTGAATGGCAACTGGTAAGTAGGTTTGGCCAATGTTGTCCAATGGAAATCCAAGTCTCCTCTAGCCATTGACTATAGGTTAGGGCACATAGCTTTGGTTCCCTTGGTCTTGGATAAGTCTTGACTGATTTTAGATGAGAATGGCTCAGTCCATGCCACCTTGATGCTTCCATTGAATGCTCCAATCCAAATTTGGAGTCTTGTCCCTATTTTGGCCATTCTAGGTTCAACATGCTATTTCTTGTTCCATGGAATTTGGAGGTTTGGATCAGTGATTGTCCCCTTTAGATTCAATCCTCAGATGTGTCCAAGTGGATAGGAGTATTTGAATTTGGCTGATATTGGCAAATCGAGTAAAGTTGCAAATTCTGCCTTGCCTTTGACAGATTTCAGCAAGGCAACTTTCCAATGTCATATCTCATGACTCAAATGGAATTTGGCAATGTTCTTGGCCATTTTGGAAAGCCCTTACATGATATAACAACTGTTTAAACATATTTGGTTTTGATCTCTTTTGAATCCAAGTGAAAAATACCCCTACATTTGGCAAAAAGTGAAGGCAGATTCTGACTTAGTGAAAATTTCACTAAGTGTTGGAAAAAGTGACATTTTCAATTTTCAGCCATTTTGATCACTCCATAACTCAAAATCCTTAATGAATTGGACTTAGGTCTAGTTGAAGTTTTTGTAGAGGGTAATGAGGGCTATAAATCCATCTTTGGATGAGAAAAAATGGCCTTGTAGTTTAGGAGTTATTATCCTCCAAAGTTGGTACCCTTGTCACTTTATTTTTAACTTAGAAAATTTTCTAAGTTTTTATGGTTACCCCTTTTACAAGTTATCCCACTTTTCTTGATTTTTCTTGATGAATGATGATTCAAATCATACATTAACATCATTTTAGGGTTAAAAAACCATTTTGGTGAAAAATCTCAAAAAGTCAAAGTTGACTTTTGTGCACAGTTGACTTTTTATCAAATGAATTCCAAACTGTGCAATTCTTCAGGAAATCATGTCCTTGACCTAAATCAAACTTGATGGACATGTTCCATGGATGTCATAGGGTATATTGAGGCATGTCCTAGGGTTTGGGAGCATGTCCTGGTCAAAAGTCAAAGTTACAATTGACTTTCCTCGCGAAAACCTAATTGTGGTGCAGATGAAATTGAGACTTGTTGCTCAAGCTTCCTAGATCAATCCATTGTCCCAAATGGATCAATATAGTTCATTAGAGACCCTCAAATCCTCTCTTGAGGTCTTGGTTCATGATTTGCCCCAAAAGTCAACTTAGGGGTGAATTAGGTCAAGAAACCCTAATTCCTGATTTTTGATGTATGCATCCCCTGAGGCAAAATTGACTTGATGAATGGGTCCATGAGGTTCCATGGAGTACATTAGGTTGTGTTTTGGATCTTTGGTTTGTGTCCAGATGAAATTTTTCATCTGGAGGCCCTGGTCGACCAAAACCCTAATTTGGTGATACTGGCGATCTTGAGACTTGATCCACCTAGAAGGGAGCAGCCTTGTGCTTAATCCTTGAAGTGGGAGTCCTTTTGATCCATTTTGGATGTTTGAGAGGTTAGACAAGTTGAAGATCAAGCCATTCCTTGATTGATCCTTTATCTAAGGCTCTGAGAGGGCTCGAAACCCTAATTTTGATTGTAGTGGATGCTCACCCATCTTTGGGGAGACTGATGAAGTATGATGGTTCCCCCATACTGTGATGATGATTCTCACAATGATGGGAAATCTTAGTGGTCAAAATTTGGGGTATGACACATTCATGCATTCATTTAAAAAACATTAAAATATTCAAAAAAAATTCTCTTCTAGTCTCTCTGTTTTTCAAATTAAACTAAGACCGTGATTGCAAATATTAGAGAAAAGGATTGTGCTAAGGGATTTCGGTAGAAGGAGAACTCATAAGTACACCTTCAAGGTTCCTAAACTAGAGGATTTGAGAGGTTTGGCAAGAATGATCACAAACCAAGAGGCCTTCAGAGCCAAGTACGGAGGTTTGCTACCTCTGCTAAGAGTCCATGTGATTGAGGGAATCATGGATGCGCTCGTTCAATTCTACGATCCAGTTTATCACTGCTTTACATTCTCGGATTATCAGCTCGCACCAACGCTGGAGGAGTATTCTCATCTGATCGATTTACATATCACTGATCGAGCTCCATTTTCTGGACTGGAAGAAATTCCTAAGAATCAGACCATTGCAAGAGCAATTCATTTGGATGAGTCAGAAGTCAGGATTTACATGACTACCAAGGGTGGCATACAAGGTTTGCCAGTCCAGTTTCTGACAAAGAAAGCTCTGTACTTCGCTAGTATAGGGAACGGGACTGCTTTTGAAAGCATCTTTGTTTTACTCACCTTTGGATTATTTTTGTTGCCCAACATTAATAACTTCGTCGATATCAACGCCATTAAGGTTTTTCTCATTGGAAACCCTGTGCTGACTTTGCTCGCGGATGCGTATCATTCTGTACACTTAGGGAATTTGTACAGCGGAGGGGATATCACATGTTGTGTACCGTTGCTTTACAAATGGTTCATCTCCCATTTGCCTAAGTCTGCTGCTTTTTGGGATCATAAGATTGCCTTACGCTGGTCGCAGAAAATCATGTCCCTCACCAACTCTGACATCGATTGGTGCAATAGGATTTATGATGGAATCAGGATCATTGACCGTTGTGGAAACTTCCCCAACGTACCCCTTATAGGAACTAAGGGAGGAATCAACTATCATCCGATATTGGTTCGCCGTCAGTTTGGATACCCGGTGAGGCATGTTCCGCTAAATGCTCATCTGGAAGGTCTTTTCTTCAAGGAAGGAGAAAATGACAGAGCACTAAAGACAAAAATAGTGTACGCTTGGAAACATGTTCATAAGAAAGGACGGGAGTGTCTAGGAAAACCAGACTGTGTCTCGGTGGAGCCTTATCTTCCGCCGAGAGAATCTGTCATGTACTTCATGACGGAAACTGAAAAGCTTCAGGTTACTCTCAACAAAGTTCAACGGGAGAGGAGGTCTTGGAAGAACAAGTACCTCACCCTCGATGTGGAGTGTATCAAAATACAGCAACTGCTGAGAGATAAGGATGCTCTGATCGAGATTTTAGAGCAACATACTGTGGATAATCAGGATGACCAAAGGAATTTGCTCACTCCTTTCACCTGGCAAAGGAATGACAACCCGACAACGGCTCAAGAGCCCCGGTCAAAGAAAAGGAAAATACCACGAGTCAGCACCCGATTTCTCTTCAGAGAGGACTCGGGACCCATTAGCTTAGGTTTCTGTTTCTGCACCTTGTAATCTACTGTATTTTGGTTTCTGTAATCCTTTCATTTCAATAAAAAGGGGTTTCCCCACTGTTTGATATTTGTAATCTAATTGTCGAAGTTTATTTTGATTAAACAAAAAAAGAACAATTAATATAATCATTGCATTCATCATTCTCACATCGTGTATTCTTCTTACCTACGAATCTCATGTTTGTGTCTCGGTTCTAGAGTCAAACTGTCTCATTCGTACAATACTCGGTCTAATCGTCAGAAAAAGATGGATGATCTTGAGGAAGAAAATAGAGAGTTGAAAGAAGAGATCGACGCTCTGAGAGAGGATATGAAAAAGCTTCATAACGACATGCAAGCCATGGCAGAAGCTCAGCTACAAAGGACTGTGATCTCAGAGATCACCTCAGCGCCCATAGTGGAGAAGTTTGATCCTAGGTATCAGATGCCGAAAGATCGTCCCTGGGGCATGCCTGCAAACTATATCTCAGAAGGATATGTTCCGCCGATCACTGAAGATCAGGGAATCGCGACAGATGCCGTTGGGCCTGAAGGTTACAAACTTCGGGAAAGCGAAGATGCCAGAGGCATATTGAAGACTCCTGAAGGTTACAAACTTCGGGAAACGCCAAGACTCACTACCGTAGTCACGGTACCACCCCCTGTGGTGCACACTATCCCGGAAGGACAGATTCCACAGATACCTTCTGGTAAAAAGGAAATTATGTTTGACCGAATGGATGAATTCTAGGAACAGTTCTTGGAGATGCAGAAAGAACTGCAAGCCATTCGCGGTCAGGATCTATTTGGAAGGGACGCCACAGACCTTTGTCTGGTCCCTAATGTGAAAGTTCCGCACAAATTTCAAGTGCCCGACTTTGAAAAATACAAGGGTAACTCTTGCCTTCAGAGCCATCTGGTAATGTACGCTCGACGAATGTCAGCTCAGACGGAGAATCAGGACCTACTGATTCACTACTTTCAGGATAGTTTAACCGGCGCCGCATTAAAATGGTACATGGGTTTAAACCGTGCTACGATTAGCACATTCAGAGATCTTGGTACTGCCTTCGTCCAATAATACAAATACAATTTGGACATGGCACCGGACAGAGATCCACTCAGATCAATGTCACAAAAGGACAAGGAAACCTTTAAGGAGTACGCCCAGAGATGGCGTGAAATTGCCGCTCAGATTTGTCCACCTCTTGAGGAAAAAGAGATGACAAAGATCTTCCTAAAGACCTTAAGCTCATTTTACTATGACAGAATGGTTGCTAGTGCGCCCAGTGACTTCATCGAGATGGTGGGCATGGGAGTTCGTCTTGAGGAAGCCGTCCGAGAAGGACGTTTGGCAAAAGACGCTGGACCATCAAGCAGTACAAAATGATACGGTAGTGCTCTCCCTAAGAAAACAGAGCAGGATATTGGGAATATTTCTCTAGAAAAGCAAAGGCGACGTTATCAACCGGTAGTAGATGTAACTCCTGCTATCAGCCCTACGCCTATTCCTACGTATCAACCTCAGGTTGCGCAGAGCCAACCTAATCAGCAAAGGACACAACAGCCTCTTCAGCATGCTCGTCCTCCATATAACAATAACTGTACAACACGACCATCAGGGTTTGATCCTATACCCATGTTGTACGCAGAACTATTTCCGTTACTACTGGCACAGGGGCACATCCAAACTAAGTCTCCTCTTACAGTACCGGAAAATCCGCCTTTTTGGTTTAAGGTGGATCAAACATGCCCTTATCATCAAGGAGGACCAGGGCATAACATAGAGAATTACCTCAATTTCAAACCTGACGTGCAAAAGCTTTTTAGGAGCGGGATCTTATCTTTCAAAGATACGAATCCCAATGTTCTCACGAACCCGCTACCTCAACACGAGAAAGCTGCAGTCAATCTGATTGAGAGAGAGTCTAACAATGTCTATCAAATTCACGATGTACTCTTATTGAGGACCAATCTGGTCAAGATGCATTGTAGACAGAGTGGATATGGCCACGTGCCACCTCATAGTTATCATCAATGTAATATCTGCTCTAAAAGTAATAGAGGATGTTCGGTAGTGCAATCAGCTTTACAGGAACAGATGGATCTCGGATGGATCCAAGAGCACCGATTTCTTGGAGTTAACATGGTCTATACGAACTCCAACGTCATTCAGAACCACGACATCTGTGCAATGAATGTCAACTCGGTGGCGATGCACTTAAGGCAAAGCCAGTATCATAATCTGCCACGAAACGATTACAGTTCCTATTTGACTTGCTCGGTAAACAAACAGGGATGCTCTTTCATACGAGAGGCCCTTCAGCGTCAAATGGATCTTGGATGGATCCAAGACTACCATGATAGGAACCCTTATCAGATCAACATGGTTCAGATCTTCGATATTCGCGTGATGAATACCAACCTGGTAGAGTTACATGCTGAGCAGGTCTGACTCGGATTCTTAATATCACATGACTATCAAAGTTGTAAAGCAGGTTGTGAAAACGATCGAGGTTGTACCCTTGTCCAGGAGGCACTTTAGCACTTGTTAAATCACTAGTGGATGCCTATCTATATGGATGAAGATACTCAGCTGATTAGTATCAATAACAGGAATCCCACTCAGCGTCAAAGTCAGGATGTCTGACTCGTGGAAGCTAACCTAGTGAGGTTACATTGTATTCAAAGTGGGTGTGGCCAGGTGCCCCCACACAATTATGACCGTTGTAGTGTCTGTTCGGAAAGTAACCAAGGGTGTTACCTTGTGAGAGCAGCTCTTCAGGGTCAGGTGGATCGTGGAGAGATTCGCCCATATCCGGGTTCCAGACCCATCAATTGGTCGCCGAACTACCTTGCCAATCAAGTCGAGGATGTTGTCACAATCTCTGGTCGTCACCAAACCAGGGATGTTTTTGCCATCATCCCTCTATTTGATGAATCTAGAGCTCCCAACCGGGAACGGATTGAGATTGCTTATGATTGTCAGAAAAATCAGAAGGTTCCCATAGTCATCTATCTACCGGGACCACTACCGTATGAATCAACTAAGGCTATCCCTTACAAATACGGTGCAACAACAGTTGAAAATGGAAAGGAAATTCCATTACCCTCCATCGTGAATATTGCAGACATTAGTCGTGTAACACGGAGCGGTCGAATCTTCAACTGAGGAGTTGAAGAACCTAACAAGGAAAAGGAACTTCAGACAGAAGCTCCCGATCCATCAGTCGGTCAATCCAGTAATCCCAACCTTTCGAAAAATAATGATGAGATGCTGAAGCTCATCCAAAGGAGTGAATATAACATTGTTGATCAGCTGTTACAGACTCCTTCAAAGATCTCGGTATTATCACTGTTACTCAGTTCAGAAGCCCACAGGGAGGCTCTACAGAAAGTCTTGGAGCAAGCCTTTGTGGAACAGGATATAATAATTAGACAGTTCGATAGCATTGTCTCTAACATCACTTCCTGTAATAATTTGGGATTTAGTGATGAGGAATTACCTGAAGAGGGTCGCCGTCATAACATGGCGCTCAACATTACAGTAAACTGTCTGGACGATGCTTTAGCCAGCGTACTGGTAGACACAGGGTCAGCCCTGAATGTTATACCGAAGTCCACTTTGACTCAATTATCATTCAAAGGCCCTCCGATGAGAACCAGCGAGGTCGTCGTCAAAGCGTTTGACGGATCTAGAAAAACAGTTATCAGCGAAGTTGATCTTCCTATAACTATCGGTCCTCGCACTTTCCAAGTCACTTTCCAGGTCATGGACATCCGGGCAACATACAGTTGTTTATTAGGAAGACCTTGGATACATCAGGCTGGAGCGGTCACTTCGAACCTCCACCAAAAGCTAAAGTTCGTTCAGAACGGCCAACTCATCATAGTCTGTGGGGAACAGGCCTTGCTCGTCAGCAATTTATCGTCATCCACCTATGTGGAACCATAAGGGATAATCGAAACCCAGTTCCAAGCGCTTTCGCTACACAAGGACGAACAATCCCAAGGAGGAACCTCGATTTCCTCATACAAAGATGCTATCAAAGCGGTCGAGAGTACCGATACAACCGGATGGGGACATCTTGTCATTCCTATTAACAATAAAACAAAGAAGGGTCTTGGTTTTTCTGCAACCTGTACCCATACAGCTGTCAGCGATGGAAGTCTTCATCCCATTCAGAACTTCTTCCACAGTGGAGGTTTTCTCCACCCAGTGTCTCAAGTAGTACATGCTATCAATGAGGAAGATCCCTCTGACACAGATGAAGAATGGAAGTCCTATCTTAATGAGGACGGTTATATGTCTCAGGAAAAGGTGCCTACGTCATTTTGCTATCCTGCACAGAGTCCGAGATTTATACCACGATCAGATGTCAAAATGATATACGGAGGTTGTGATCCGGAAGGATGCCGTGCTCCGCCAAATTCATTAGAGGAATACACTCCGATGAAAGACAATTTTGACTACACCTACATGGCCCAATGGATGGTATGCCAATGTGGCAACCTTATCCAGGAGACTTGGGACAAGAGAGTCAGCCGAATAATAAAAATCAGCTGACCATCATTGAACAGAATACCTGTGTCCCCACCATGTCATGGGATCAACACTCAGGTCATTCAGAAACTACTCAACATGACGATGAATTTGCAACGTTTTCCGGACTAGAATTCATCAACTATGCTTTTCCCGAGGTCAACGTCATCGAGAGTGATGACTCCTCCAGTTCCAGGAAAGTATGGGACACCTTGGGACAACCGAGTGGTAAATTCGACTTTATGGTCAAGTACACCGCTCCCGAAAGCTCTCGTATCAGGCTCGAAGATATCCAGCAAACTGGATGGGGAGATATAGCTGAGAGTACAAATACTCTGCAAAATGCAACTAAGGAATTCTCCTACGATAATTCTTCCTGGGAGACAGATTCCAATGATCCTGCTCCACCAGAAATCAGCGTCATTTCTGAAGACAAATCGAGCAAGGTGCCAAACTTTGTGATTCACCGAGGGGTTCGCCGCCAATGGGTTGCTGTCGAGGTTCCGAAGATCGTTCATCAGTCAAAGTAATTGCCACCTTTAACCTTTCACCTTGCCCAGGTGAAACAGATGTTTTGATAGGGCTCTCTTTCTGTAAATTTTCCCTCTTCGCTTCGCCCAAAGCGACAAAGTTTTGTTTTATAGGGCTGTAGTTTCAAGAATCGACTTGTTCATTAATAAAATAACGTCGTTCTGTAATTTCCGCATTAATTGCTGTTTTCTCTTTTTGCTTTTTCAGAAAATGGTAATCCTAAAAAAAACAATTAAAAATAAAAACAAGCAGTAAAATAAATACACTGCACACACTTACATTTTCTCTATCTCTTCTAAACACGAATCATCATGTCATGCAGATTGCTTGTTTTAAACCCAGTTGAAACATACGATCCGATGCCTTCTCCTGACTTTGAGTCCCCGACATTTGGGGATGAAGAAGAAGTTAACAACAAAATTCCAGAAGAGATCTCCCGACTACTCATACAAGGGGAAAGGTCTATTGAACCTTACAAAGAGCCGTTGGAAACGGTCAACTTGGGTTCGGAAAAAGAGAGAAAAGAAATCAGGATTGGGGCACTGCTCAGTCCAACTGCCAGAGAGGGTTTGATAAAGCTTCTCAAAGAATTTCCCGATGTATTCGCTTGGTCCTATCAGGATATGCCAGGGTTGGATACCAGTATCGTGGAACATCACTTACCGTTAAGATCGGAATGTCCGCCAGTAAAGCAGAGATTAAGACGAACTCACCCAGACATGGCCATCAAAATCAAAGAGGAGGTACAGAAACCGATTGACGCAGGTTTCCTCGCTACATCTGAATATCCTCAATGGTTAGCCAACATCGTACCTGTTCCCAAAAAGGACAGAAAGGTCAGAATGTGTGTTGATTACAGGGATCTGAACAAAGCAAGTCCAAAGGACGACTTTCCTTTACCACACATTGACATGCTGGTAGATAGCACAACAAAGTTCACAATTTTCTCCTTCATGGATGGATTCTCAGGCTATAACCAGATCAAAATGGGACCGAAAGACATGGAGAAGACTTCGTTCATTACCCCGTGGGGTACCTTTTGTTACAAGGTAATGCCATTCGGCTTGAAGAACGCCGGGGCAACCTATCAAAGGGCCATGACTACTCTGTTTCATGACATGATACACAAGGAAATCGAGGTATATGTCGATGATATGATTGCAAAATCTAAGACAGAAGAGGAGCATGTGACCCACCTGTCAAAACTATTCGAGCGGTTGAGAAAGTACAAACTCCGCTTGAATCCCAACAAGTGCACCTTCGGTGTCAGTTCAGGGAAACTTTTAGGGTTCATCGTCAGCCAGAAAGGGATTGAGGTTGATCCTGACAAGGTCAAGGCCATTCGAGAAATGCCTTCTCTGAAAACTGAAAAACAAGTCAGAGGATTCTTGGGACGTTTGAACTACATCTCCAGATTCATATTCCTTATGATCGCCACGTGTGCGCCGATTTTCAAATTACTCAAAAATAACCAGGATTGCGTTTGGTCAGAAGATTGCAAACCGCCTTCGACAGTATTAAGGAATACCTGTTGAATCTGCCGATTCTATCACCTCCAGTGGAAGGAAGACCACTGATCATTTACCTCACAGTCCTAGAGGACTCAATGGGATGTGTACTTGGCCAACAGGACGAAACCAAACGGAAAGAGTCTGCCATCTACTATTTGAGCAAGAAATTCATCGACTGCGAGACTCGGTACACAATGCTTGAGAAAACTTGTTGCGCTTTGGCTCGGGAAGTCAAACGTCTTCGCCAGTACATGATTCGTCACACTACTTGGTTAATCTCAGAAATGGATCCAATCAAGTACGTCTTTGAAAAGCCTGCTCTCACGGGAAGAATTGCCCGTTGGCAGATGTTGTTATCAGAATATGACATAGAGTACCACACTCAGAAAGCCGTTAAAGGAAGTATTTTACCCGATCATTTGGCTCATCAATCGATTGACGATCAAGAATCAACCGGGTTTGACTTCCCAAACGAAGATGTCATGTATCTAAAAATGAAAGATTGCGATGAACTGTTACCCAGTGAAGGGCCAGAACCAGGTTTCCAATGGGGACTTATCTTTGACGGTGCAGTTAATCATTATGGAAATGGAATTGGGGCAATCATTGTTACCCCTCAGTGTACTCACATTCCTTTCACTGCCAGACTTACGTTCAAATGTACGAACAACGAGGCCGAATACGAAGCTTGTATTATGGGTCTCGAAGAAGCGATTGATTTAAGGATCAAAAACCTGGACGTCTACGGCGATTCAGCCTTGGTTATCAATCAGATAAAAGGAGATTGGAACACATACCAATCAAGACTGATTCCTTACAAAGACTATGCAAGAAGGTTGTTACCCTTCTTTAATAGAGTCGAGTTTCATCACGTCCCTCGTAGAGAGAATCACATGGCTGATGCCTTAGCCACTCTCTCTTCCATGATTAGTGTAGGCTAATGGGATGACCTACCTAAGATCGACATAATGCGCCTTGAACGGTCTGCTTACATCTTCACGATTGAAGCATTCATAGACAACAAACCTTGGTATCACGATATCAAGTGCTTCCTTCAGAAACAAGAGTACCCATCTGGGGCACTCCGAAAAGACAGGAAAATCCTCAGAAGACTGGCTGGAAACTTCTTCCTGAGCGGTGACACTCTTTATAAGAGAAATTTTGACATGGTCTTGCTCCGATGCGTCGACAGACCAGAAGCAGACGCTTATGAAAGAAATTCATGAAGGATCCTTTGGCACTCATGCCAACGGACACACAATGGCGAGAAAAATTCTAAGAGCAGGGTACTACTGGTTGACCATGGAATCCGACTGCTACAAGTTCATGAGGAGGTGTCACAAGTGTCAGATATACTCCGACAAAATTCATGTACCGCCATCACATCTCAAAGTTCTTTCTTCCCCGTGGCCTTTCTCCATATGGGGTGAAATTCTGGCATGTATATCAGATGTCCTATCGAGATGTCGAGACACTGATATACAACAACAATGAACAAGCTCAATATAAAAGTGTGCATAAAATGTAAAGAACACCAGAAATTGTTAACCCAGTTCGGATCTAACTATCCTACATCTGGGGGCTACCAAGCCAAGGATGAAATCAATATTCGATAGTATCAATTCACTGATAACCACACCCGGTTCAATCAGCTCACTTAATCACTACCCTTCCTATGACTTCTACCTAAGACTCCCCTAGGTATGAGGCCCTCCTCAAATCACTCTTCAATCATAACCCGTGACTGGTTCCTTACAAGATAAAAATAATGGCCGAAACACAAATTCTCAATACTTCACAGCTTATGAGAATTAACACACAGATACTCAATGCTTAAAAGCTTATGAGCAACCTTACACAACTTACACTACAGTCCTTATACTGTTATCATAAGATACCAGTTAGGCTCACAAAACACAAGCACACAACCCTAAAAATACATGTAAGTTCGACACCTAAAACTAGGTTTACATCAGTCTATTTATAGCTTGTAATCTGGACTGAATTGGGCTTCAAAAATGCAGCAATTAGGCTGCTCACAAATCTGCAAAATTAACTCCAATAAAATAGGTCTTCAATCCAAAGTTTCCTATTATGTCTCCATAATTAGAAACAACAGCAAATCCGAAAACCAACAAGTAACCCTAATCCAAAAATTCTTTGGATGCCACATAGGATAACCAAATATTCATAGAATATTCAGTTACAAATCTTTATAACAGAATCTGCAATAAAACCTGACTTCACAGCACGATATCCTATGAGCAGTCATGGAACATCTTCATTCGACATGTTGAAGAAAGAGTAGTGAAACATATTTTTAGACATCTTCATTCAACATATGTTGCTACATGAGTTTTAGCAAAATAATGCCAACCATAAAACCAAGGAAATAACAATCTCCCCCTTTGGCTTATTTTTGGCTAAAACTCCACACACACTCAAACACCATCAGTATCAGCAGTGAAAAAAAAACACCATTAATAGCAGCACTCCCCCTCAGCTGCATAAAAAAAACACAAACAAATCCAGCATAGCAGCACTCCCCTTCAACTGCAATAGAAAACACACAGTACCAGCAAACATCTCATCCTAGCAACTCCCCCTCAACAGCAGCAACACATAATCTACCTGCAGCACACACACTCCCCCTCAATAGCACAAGCACTTACTAATGCTGCTCCCCCTCACACTTGCTGCTTCCCCTCACACTTACTACTCCCCCTTTTTAGCCACAAATATGACAAAGAGAGGTCATAGAAAAATGTAACCAAATCACATTATATTGTTCAACACCAAACCAGAATTAAGTTATCTAAAAGGAAAGAGAGAAAAAAAACTTGCAGACAAAAATGAAGATAAACATGCAGACAAAAACAGACAAAAGCAGAAGATAAACTTGCAGACAGCCTAGTTAATCAGCACTGTCCTCTTCATCAGCAACCTCATCACCTTCAGATCCAGAGGCACCATTTTCAGAATCGGAATCATCAGACTGCTGAACACTCCTTCTATCAGACTCAGTAGATTCACCTTGTCCATCATCTTCAGTTAGCTCTTGCTTTTTAGCAGCATTTCTCTTTTCAACCAAGGCCTTAATCAGCTGCTCGAGCTTTGTCTTTCTAGCTGTATCTCTCCTGATGGATTCTTCCAGCTCCTTGCAGGTTTCTTGCAACTGAGCAATGGCTTCATCATCAAGATTAGCAGGACCAGGAGTCTGTGTAGATGTCCCAACAACATCAGACACATGAACTCCATCTAGCAGACCATAATATAAAGTCATTGGACGTTTTCTCTTGCTGACTTTGTCACTTCTTACTAAGCAGTCAGGAAATTGGTTCAGGATTATTCCGTAGATTAAGGATGGAAAACATATGGGTAGCTTAACAGCGGATGAGCTAGCTTGCTTCAAAACTTGTTCAAAGATATATGCTCCAAAGTTGAAAGGGACCTTCTTTCCAATAGTATAAATGAATTTTCCAAGCATGGATGAGATGGTGGAAGTATGGTTGGTAGAAACCCAGTCTACCACTGCAATTCTGTGAAGGATAGCATATTTGACACTTAGCTTCCCAGAAGAGAGCTTTTCTTCATTTGGCCAAACTTTGATGCAACCACCTGTTATCTCCTCACTGATTTCATCATCTGTTGCTCCTGCCTCAGCATGATGGTCCGTAGGTCTCCCCAGAAAGTTATTAATCACTTTGGGAGAAAATTTCACAGCTTTGCCTCTTACATAGACTTTTCTGAGTTTGCTATTACAGTCTTCAGGGATACTCACAACAAACTCCTTAAGCAACTTCTCATAACATGGTCCTATGTCAGACACAGTCTTCATCAACCCTGCAGCTTCAATAAGATCAACCACTTCCTTATACTTGTTGAAGTCTTTTCCCAATTTTCCACCTATCAGTTTGCCTGACAGTTTGATCCTCCCTTCTCCCACTGATGTCCTGGACATCAGTTCCAGCATTTGACTCATTCAAGCCTGTGACCCTTCTTTTCTTGATTGGAACCACAACTTTACTCCATTGCTTAGAGGGACTTGCTCCAGTCTTTCTATTGTTACTCTCCACATCAACAGATTTCCTAATCATTTCTGCATCCTTTGGATTCTCAGCCACACTGGTATTCTCTTTTCTACTCTTGATTCTTTGTAGTATGTCAGCTATTGGTTCCTCATCAGAGTTTTTCTCAGTAACGTTACTACACATCTCAGCCCTCTTCTTGCTTCTTCTTTCCCTAGCCACCTAAACTGGTATCTCTCCTGATAGATTCTTTGAACTATTATTTGTATTTCCAGCCATGGATGTTGGGACGTTAGACCCGACATCTTTATCAGCTTCACTAACAGCAAAGATGGCAAATCTTCTAAGACTCTGATCTCTACTGAAAGCATTCTCATCAAGAGTCCTACTATCATTCTTAGTTTTATCCACCCTCCTATTTGAATTCTTTTCAGTGACATTTTTTCTAGGGTTTAACTTATCAGAATAAAACCTAGTAATCATTTTGTCTTTCTTCCTAGATGAAAGGGGTTTAGACTTCTTACTTGACATACTTTCATTCACAGAGTGGGAAACTGGTTGCTCACCTCTAGTGTCAGAACAAACTACATTCAACGGGGCGATATCAAGAATAAGGTCTGTGAGTTTGATCATTCGGTGAGGATCATAGTCTTCGTCATTGACTTGAGAAGTTCTTGAATCAGCAGGAGAATCATGATGTTGAGACATTTTTTGTTGCTTACAAAATGCAGTATTGAAGAGAGTAAGAGCAAACCCTAGCGAAGAAGAGTTTTGAGAGAGTAGGTCAGATGAAGTTTTCGCACTGTAGGATTGAAGTTGGAATGTGTTAGCTGGGCTGTTTATAAGTTTTGGAAATGGGTCCTTATACACGTGCCATTCACAAGTTCTTTGGTTTAACACTTCCACAATTGTGCTTTCGTCTTTCCAAAAATAGCAATTTTCTGAAGTTCTTTCACCTTTCATAACAACAACATTCTTTTCATCCATTATTAAACATTCGTGGGTTGTAAAAATGACCTTAAGACCTTGATCACACAGCTGGCTTATGCTTATTAGGTTAGTATCTAACCCTTCAACAAGCAATACTTCTTCCAGAATTAGCTGTCCTGGACCATCCACTCTTCCAACACCAAGCACTTTTCCTTTCGATCCATTACCAAAAATCACGTCATTAGTGTAATACCCCAAAATTTGCTCTCCTCTTTTGGCATCATAGCATGGCATTATCATTTATCATATCATATCCACCTCACTAGCATTGCATTGCATTTAACATAGAAAAATGAAGCATGGCATCCTTCTTACCATCAGGGCATGTGATCAAGTGGAAGGTGGACAATCAAGGAATCATTCAAAGCACAAAAAGGTCAATCAAGTTGGCTCTAGGCAAGCCAAGAGGTCTCTCATGTCTCATACTATCTCAATTGATCTTCCACAACCTCAAGGATAAGAGATACAATGGGAGATTGAAGCACTACATCTTTCACTATGCAAGAGGTTCAAAAATTGAAGGAAAACCCTCAAAAGAGATAGCTCATTGATTCAAAATCATTCTCAAGTGGCATTTCTCATCATCCTTTAAGAGGATACACAACATACTCTGAGGAATTTGGATTTGGAAGATGTGTAATTTCCTCCTAACCAGAGAGGGTCAAAATTAGGGTTTCTAATAAAATCAGGATATCTCTGATTTTTTGGACAAAACTTGATGTCATGGTATTCCATATGTCCCTAAGTGTATGTATGTGGAAAATTGCACCTCAATTGGTTTTGGAGGTGGTTCAATTGGAAGAAAGATCAAAAATCAGGAAATTGGGGCAAAGTCAAATAATCAGGGGAAAAAGTCAACTCTTGACTTTTTGAGCCCAAAATCATGAAATTCATGTTACATATGTTCAATGTGCAAACTTTGATCAAGAAACTCCAAAGGAATCATGAAAAAATCAAGATGTGGAAAGTTGCCATTTTTGGGTGAAGTAGGGTTACTAAAAATAGCAAGTTTTGGCCATTTTGCATCAGAATTTGAACCAAGGCCATTTGAATTTGGAGCACCAAATGAAAAATCCACTCTGCCTCAATGAAAGATCTTGTTTTAAGCTTCAAATCCATGTGTAGAACATCTCCATTGGATAAAAATTGAGAGAGATATGATTGATCAAAGTTGGAGGAAAGTAGGTTCAAAACTAGGTCATGACCAAGATTTTCAGGTCACGCGCGCAATCATTTTAACAAACAGTTGGTGGGCCAAATGTCCACTCATTTTTCTCATGGTTAAAGACCTCAAATGAAAAACTTTTCAACATCAGAGTTGTTCCTTGTAGTGTCATCTTCAATACTCATGTTGGACAAAATTCCATTTGATCAAGTTATAGAGGCGATATATGGGGCCAAAGTCATGGTGATTATGCTGAAAATCCCATGCCAACATGCCATGCCAGCCAACCTCATCTGCACGCCCATACACCAATTGGTTTCCTTCTGTTTCAAGCTATTTTTCATCATCTTGTACACCTCCATTTGACTTGTCTTCAACACCAATATTGCTCCCCAATGTACCCTCTTCCAAATGAACCCATAAACTCACCAACTCATTCATGGAGTAGAGAGAAAAACACTTGCAAAGCACCCTATGTTGGCACTGATACATTAATGGTTCTGCTGCACAATTTGGTTCACACACACACCAAACACTTCCTCACATCAGATTGCCACATTAAACCAAACACACATGACATAAACCTCATACACTAGCACGTGCCTGGCATGAAAATGGAAAGAGCAAACTTGTTGAACAAGTTTCTGATAACAGCCGTGCCATTCATTCCACTTTCTTCTTCACCATAGCTTACCATAGGGAATCACCACCATATCATTACTCTCCCTAACTAACTTGACTCAGTTAGTTAGGGATGACTCACTCAAACCACCATGACTCAGTTAATTCACTCAGCTTAACCCTGGTTAGCTCCCCCTATAAAACAGATTTCACCCTATTCTTTCTTCCCTAGCTTCATTTTTCTCATTTTTCACTTCAAAACACTTCAAACTCTCCCTCACATTCTCTCTACTTTCCCTCTGATTTCACACGAGCTTCACCATCTTCCCTTCATCTACTTCATCTTCATCATCATCAATGGCATTGGATTGAAGTTTTTCTACACAGTCCTCAAGGTTTTGGAAGCATTGTTCAACATTGAATCTCTCTGCTCTCAAGACCACTGGTTATATAGCATTCATTTTGCTAAGTTTGTGAAGCTCCAAGGTTGAAGAAGAAGCTAAGATCTCTGGTTTTCTGAAGAGTACTTCCAAATCTCCAATATTCAGGTACGAGTTTCATCCATTATAGACTTGATGTGAGTTTGTTTTCAGGTTCTTGCAGCTTCTTATAAGCTCAAGAACTTGCCTGGCTAGTTGATAGGCCTTTAGAGGCATAGACCAAATGTTAGGGCAAATCTGTTTCTGTTGGATTCTCTCATATCATGAATTGTTTGTGCATTTTGTTCTTGAATTCGTGTTCTACCTTAGTTCCTCTTTCTATTGGTATACGTTTTGTGGATTTCTGGAGAAATCAAGGTTGCAGACGGTGGTGAGTGACCGGAGAAGGTGACCGGAGGTCCCTCTCCGGCCGGTGGCTTCAGGTTAGGGTTTTATGACCAGTTTGAATGTGATCCGTTGGATGAGCGTGATCTAATGGCTACCATGCTGCCAACACATAAAAATGCATGTGCATGTCACGTGATTCTTCTGATTTCATTTTTAAACATTGTGTGGCATGGTACATGGTAGCTATGGTGAACATTCATGCACATGCGTGAGATTAGGTTACTTTGACTTTGGTTTGACTTGGACTTGATCTGATGGTTGGGAGTGAGTCAAGATTGTTGACTGAGGGTTCATGTTTGTTAGTATGCTCTGCGCGCTTAGTGGACTTAGCCAGAATGCTATTCGCACCTCCCTGTTTTAAGGCCCAATTGATTTTGAACTGAATAGTTACTAGGCATGCACCCCCATTCACATTTACATTCCATTTTATTTTTTCCATTTTTGCTACACGTTTCATAATTAATTTTTAAAAATATCAAATGGCATCATAAAATTCCACAAAAATTCATGTGTATTCTTAAAACATTTAGGAAATTTTCTATGATTTTATTTACTGATTTTATGACCATTTTGCCCCTGTTCCATTATTTCTTTTGAATTTCCATTTGTATGCATACTTAATGTGACATATGATTTTGTGCATTTTTGTTCTTGATCATAAAAAATGATTTTGATGCCTTTCTTTTTGCATTGTGGTCACAATATGTTGAGGTATGTTTGAGATTTATGAGATGATTTTTAAGTCTTTGTTGGATGACTTTTGATGTGTTGCTTTGAGCATGAATGCATGAAACTTCCATGAGACTTTGACCTAATTGTTGAGTGACTTTGGTTCTGATTCATTGCTTGTGGACTTGATATGTTAATGGCATGTGTTTAAGGTGTTTGATTGGTGAAAGTCATAATTTTTGAAGCATGTTTTCTATTTGTTTGAAGCATGAAGTTTAACTTGTTCATTTTGTGAATGCATGCCTCATGTTTGATTTGCTTGATCATGAAGGCACTTGTGCCATGAGTTGTGGTTTTGTTTGAGGATGTATAGCATGTTAATTGACTTCTGATTATGACATTTGGGTTTCATCTTTGCATGTTTGATGTTTATCTTGCACCTTAAGTCATTTGTTTCACAAGTATGAACCACATTCACATCACTTCACCTCTTCTTCTTTGCTTCTTGTTGGATTGAGATTTTGTTTGCATGATTTGGTATACTCATTTAGGATAACATTAGGTTGTGTAAATATGAGTTACATTCTGACTTGGAAGCATGTATAGCATTCAATCTCATTTTACTTTGTTTGTCAACTTGTTTGAATTTGATTTGTTCATTATATTTTCTTACTTTACTTGTAAGTGATTGTGCTAACCATGTAGGGGCTTCGGTAAGTTTCAATTGAGTGTGGATAAGGAATCCACATTTAACTTCTATCCTTTCTCTTTTACAATTCCATTTTGTGCTTTGCTAAGCACTTATGTGTTTTCTTTTAATAACTCATTACTTTCCCTTTTTGAATTACAATTCATCTTCTACTTTGGAAGTGAATTGTTTAATTCTTTCTTTCTTTAGACTTTAGGTTGAAACCTCACAAACCTTTAGGATCACTCTCTTTAATCTTCAATTAGGATTGAGTCTTAGTCCATATAGGTTTTACCTTTTCTCCTCCTTTGAGTCTCTTTTCTCATCTCTTAAAGAAAATTCAAAATATCTAATAAAGGTAGGCATTTATTGCATTTAGGCCTTTCATATAAAGAAAAGATTATAAGGGGTCTTCTCTTGTAATCTTAGAATGTGTAGCATATAGCCCATCTTGGGTCAATGTGTTAAACATTTGATCTTGTATGAGGGACTTAAATGCAATACTTGTTGAAGGTGCAAATAATAAAACACTTCTTCACTTCATAATCAACAAAACACTTAATAAATACAAGTATGCTAGTGTGTTTGAACCTTGACAATTGGAACTAAGTGTGGGGGTCTTCTTCACTCTTAGTGTGCATTCTTACCCATTCCATCTTGGAATGTGAGAATGTACACATTCCAATGACTAAGATTCAGATACACTATCATATGCAAACAAATGAAAAAACTTCTAAAAGGCAAAAACAAACAATAACGTCTTTCCTTCGGGAATTCTTTTCTCATCTCATTCATTCTCAACGCACGAACGCGCTTCTACTCGTTCTCTGGCAAGATGGTAACGCACTCGGACCAGCGAGCCTGCAACACCTGAGCTAGAACGTAAGCCGTTCTCTAAAAAACACAATCCATCCCTAGTGAGGGGAACTACGTCGCTCTGATTCTCATGTTCCCGATGAGATACGTAGGCAGTGGGGTAGGGCCCATGCGAGCACTTCTTTTATTTTCCCTACATTTGTTTCTCTTTCTCTCTTCTTTCTCTTTCCATTCCTTTTCCAGTTCTTTTTCCAGTATCTTTTCCTTACACCCTTTGATTGAAGCAGTAAGCGTGGATCCCATCGGGTACGATGGACGCGAGGGGGTGCTAATACCTTCCTCTCGCGTAACCGACTCCCGAACCCATTTCTTTTGGTCGCAAGACCATGCTCTATCCTTTCCTTCAGGTTTATGCGGTGTTTCCTTTCCCTCTCTTGGGATAAATACACATTGCTGGCGACTCTGTTTCGGTGCCACTTTCGCGTTTGTACTAGGATGAAATTCCCGGGAGCGACAGCTGGCGACTCTGCTGGGGACCATGTTTTGACCTATTGCTGGTCCATCCCTAAGCGAGTCAATCCTAGCGCTTGTCTGCTTTTCTTTCATTGGGTGTTTACTGTTGTGCCATATTTACCATTTTATTGTATGGTTATTTACTGCTTTACTGTACATTACTGTATTTACTGCTTTTTAGCATTACATATCATATTATTACTGTTGTGTTGGACTGTGCTATTTTCTGTTTGGCGGGATGGGATTTCTGAGAGATAAGCCCATTACACAGGCTTGAGTATACACTTAGAATTAGAGTGGAGAGTAGTGGGACCTACGTGCCGTTTGGAGTGCGTTGGGTGTTCACGAAATTCACAGCTAGACGAGGCTATCTTGGGACACGTCGTGGCATGCGCATCTTGCGTATTCCAGGATGTAGATCTAGAGAGCTGTCGACTCTAGTGACCGATCATGAGGACCTTAGTGGAAATATCCCTCTTTAGTGGTGACAATGGCAGACCACATTCTGTGGCAAACCCATTCGCACCCGAGGGCCCACTTTGGAACTTGCATAGGACGACTTTTATTTTCTAAGGGGAGTCAGTGGACGACCTCTTTGATTGGCATAGCATTGTATCCTACGGGCTGAATGTGCTATTGCTTCTCAAACCTCCGAAGCTGACAAGCCTTATTTTCTAAGAACCACATGTGAGTATGGGCGGGATGTTTACAGGTTTGCAGGAAACCCAGCCTCCTACCTACCTTACTTGTGATTCTATGATGATTTCAGACATTGTATCCTATGACAGTGATTTAAGTGTTCATCTCAGATATTGCCAGACTCAGTACAGAGACACAGTGCACACAGTTCAATACAGACACCGACACTTGATTACCTGATCACATGCCCTTTTGCATTGCATTATCATATCATAACAGTTATGTTTGTCATTTTCAGGTGCATAATACATTTCTGATTCCAATCCATGGGTTCAACAGAGATCGTCGCCGAGAGAAAGAACAATGTGTCTTACAAGTTTCCAGATCCTGTCTTGGATTCATTGCTCAAAATTATAGATATGGCTGGTCCGGGTATTCTTGATAGATTTCAGAATAGCTACGGGAATTTGGTTGGGATGGTCCGTACAATCACCAAGTATGAGCATGATGCTTTGCACACTCTGCTGCAGTTCTACGAGCCTTCGTTGAGGTGCTTTCTTTTTTCAGATTACATTTTGATGCCAACACTGGAAGAATTCTCATTTATTTTGGGAATTCCGATCACGTCGGCAATACCATTCTTCTCTGGTAGTTCTCCCAGCGTAAAAGAAATTGCTGCTGCTTTACAAATGGATCAGGCAGTGATAAAGAGTGGTGTGAGCAGTAAAAATGGAGTTAGCGGATTTCATTTAGAATTTCTGTCGGGACAGGCCCAAGAGGCTGCAAGTGCTAAAAATTGGACGGTTTACAATTCCATTCTGGCTCTCTGCATATATGGCCTAGTTTTCTTTCCCAATCAGCAAGACTTTGTGGATATGCAAGCGACAAGAGTTTTCGTTCTTAAAAATCCAGTCCCTACTTTGTTAGGAGATTTTTATCATTCCGTGCACTATAAGAATGAGAAAAGGAGGGGAGGATCTGTTAGTTGTTGTACTCCACTGCTGAGTCATTGGTTTTTCAAACATTTGCCTCAGACAGGTGCCTTTGTGGAAACCAAAGATGTGGCGAAATGGTCTAAACGATTGATGAGTTTAACTGCTGATAACATTGTATGGTTTGATCACCGGTTGTTGAGAATAGAGCTGGTCACAAGATGCGGAAATTTTCCAAATGTGCCTTTGATTGGCAGGAAAGGAGGGATCAATTATAATCCAGTTTTGGCCATCCGACAGTTTGGGTATGCTTCCAGGGATCCTCCTACAGAGCAAGATGTGGAAGAATCTTTATTCTTTACAGGAACTAAAGATGCGAAGGTGGTAGAAGTAGTGAATGCTTGGAAAGATAAGCACAAAATTGGAAAAGCAGTTTTTGGAAAAGGAGATTGTAGATCTTATCCTGAATATGACAGGTGGATTGAGACGAAAGTAAAGGAATTGCTTTTACCCTTTTCAAGGGGACCTCTTTTATGTGCAGTACAGCCAGAACAACCCACTATGGTGGCTATTGAAGAATGTGAGAAGTGGAAGAAAATGGTCAGAGAGTTGCAGATAGAGAATTCTGGAATGAGCAGATGTCTTCAGAAAGCTCTAGCTGACAACAAAGAGTTGGAAAAGAGAGCCTTGAAAGCGGAAAAAACCTTGGCTGACAAAGAGGAAGATTTTGATGACCGAGCTCGGTACTTTCGGAAACTTACTTTGGGAGCAGATGACACTAGTCAGGCTCACAAGATTACAAAACAGGCTTTAGCCCGAAGCAAGGATTCATTAGCTCAACTTCGTCAAGCTTGGGATGAAGTCAGGATAGAGAATGCTGAATTAAAGGATCAGTCGAAGACTAAAGACGAGGAGCTTAAAAAGGCACATGAGCAGAGGAGAAAGTATCGGGAAAGCCTCGGTAAGAGTCAAGAACAGTTAGAAGAAGTTAGAAGTCAGCTGAAGAATGCCAAGAAAGAGCTTGAAGAAGCCATGATAGAAAGAGAGATACTCAAGACGCAAGCTGGCATAAAGAGACACAAAGGAGTGTGTGATGACGAAGCTCTTATGCTGCATATGGGTTCTTTAACTGAAGCTCTTGAGAAAAGGGATGTCTTGATCAAAGAGATGATTGAAAAGCCGAATCACCAACGTACCCGTATACTTTTTGAGGAGATCAAATACTCAAGTGATAGGCTGAAGGATGTGGAATTGTCAGATTGATGTGCTTTTCCTTGTATTTTGTTGTTAATGGATACCATCAGGCTTGTTGATGGATCCATTTTTTCCTTGTATTGCATTTGCGGTTGAACCTTTCTTAAATGTACTTGAATATTTTGTTGAATGAGTATGAGCAGTTTTATTCAGAATTATTCCTTATCAGATAGCTGCGCACAAGCACATGACCACGACACGTCCCTTTATATCACGATTTCTGGTCTTCAGATTTCTGTGGATTGGATTGGAATCAGGGTATAAAGCACCTAGGAAATGACAAACATAGCAGTGCATGGCATTGCATATCATTTTGCATTTTGTTACTTGCTTTTCAGGTACTCGTTGCAGGGTCTCTAACCTTTATTTGGTTTCAGGCAGTATAGCGGAGAGTCATATTCACCGATATTCGACGCGAAGGAATCAAGTAAGAATCATGGATCAAGTGCAAAGTGATTTGGCGGAAATGAGGGCGCGTATGGACCAGTTCATGACCCTCATGACTGGCATGGCGCAAAATCAGGAGAGACTGAGGCTTCTGGTAGAGCGTCCCGACAATGGGCCCGAAGGTGATCATCATGACAATTCACAGGGACATGGCATTCCTCCTCCCGGTGGCAACCCTCCTCCTGGTGGTAACAATCGGGGTAATGGAAATGGTAGGCAGGCTGGTGTTACTCTTGAAGATACTCTGGAAGACCAATTTACTCTACTAGATGCTGATGTGGGTAGTCAAGGTGATCGAAGGTATGAGGAGTTAGCAGAAAAGATCAGGGCCATAGAATGCAAGAACTCTATGGGTATTGATGTTACCAGCTTGGGGCTGGTCTCAGGAGTCAGAATTCCCCCTAAATTCAAACCTCCCACTTTCGATAAGTATCACGGCAACGCGTGTCCCCAAACGCATCTTCAAGCTTACTTTGGGAAGATTTCAGCCCATACGGATGACGAGAAGCTATGGATGCACTATTTTCAGGACAGTCTGGCTGGGGCATCCTTGACCTGGTACATGAAGTTGAATAGAGCTGCTGTGAAGAATTGGAAAGATCTGGCAGAAGCGTTCCTGAAGCAATACCAGTATAATATTGACATGGCGCCCAATCGCACCCAATTGCAGGGATTGTCACAAAATGCCAAGGAGAGTTTCAAAGAATATGCACAGAGGTGGAGGGAAATCGCTGCCCAGGTCCAACCTCCCTTGTCAGACAGAGAAATGGCAGATATGTTCATGGGCACCTTGCAAGGGGCCTATCTGGATAGATTAGCTGCTTGTCCGTCAACTGGATTTGCTGATATTGTGATTGCGGGAGAAAGAATAGAAAGTCTGTTAAAGCTTGGAAAGATCCAGGATGTGAGTGGGGCTGGCTCTTCGGGGACGAAGAAACCGTTTGCTAGTAACCAGAAAAGAAGAGAAGGTGATACGAATGCTGTGTTTAGAGGACGAGGCAGAGGGCGTTCTCGAGCTTATTATCAGGTAGATGCTGTAACAATCCCCACACCGTCTGTTCAGAAACAACAACCCCAACAACAAGTTCAACAGCAACAACCCTTTTTCCAGCAAAGGTCTAGACAGAGGGATCGTAAGATGGATCCTCTCCCTATGACTTATGCCGCGCTGTTGCCCCGGCTACTCGAGTTAAAGTTGGTAGAACTCCGTACTATGAAAGCTCCGGTTGCTGGAAACCTGCCACCTAACTTCGATGCTAATGCTCGTTGTGAGTTCCACTCAGGTGCTCAGGGGCACTCCATTGAAAAATGCTGGGCTTTCCATCATAAAGTACAAGATTTGATTGATGCTAAAGCCATTAATTTCTCTCCCGCTCCTAATATTACTCAGCATCCCATGCCTGATCATAGCGCAGCAAATGTGTACGCTATTGAAGATGGGAGGAGATTGAATTTGGTGTTAGACGTTCATCAAGTGAAAACTTCTTTGTTGGTTGTAAAAGATCGTTTATTGAAGGGACTGGTGTTCCCGGGCTGTAATCAAGAGTGCTCTGAGTGTATGAATCAGGAGAACGGCTGTGATAAGTTGAAGATGGGTTTACAGAATCTGATCGATGAAGGATGTCTACAGTTCGACAGAGTCGTGAAAGACACTGATGAGATATCAACCGTGACCATCTATTACACTCCCGCTGAGATTCAAATGCCGGTCAATGCAGTTCCCGTGGCGAGTGTTGCGCCAGAAAGGCCCAGTCCTGTCACTATCACGGTGCCAGGACCAATTCCGTTCACGTCTACGAAAGCTATCCCATGGCACTATGGGGCAGATGTATATTACGAAGGTAAAAAACAGGAAGTTGAGTCATCAGTCAGCCCAAATATTGATAATGTAGGGGGTGTAGGGGGCTTCACGAGGAGTGGAAGGTTGTTCGCTCCCCAAACCTTGAGAAGTGATAAGGAGGTAGAAGATGCAGCAAAGGCTAAAGGTAAACAGGTGGTTGAAAGTGCGCCTACACCTGAAGCAGAGACAAAGATTATTTTTGATAAGGAAATGGAAGAATTTATGAAGATAATCAAGAAAAGCGATTATAAGATTGTGGACCAACTGAATCAGACCCCTTCAAAGATTTCAATCTTGTCACTATTGATGTGCTCTGATGCGCACCGACAGGCGTTGTTGAAAGTGTTGAAGAGTGCATACGTGCCACAAGAAATTACTGTTAATCAGCTCGAGGGCGTAATCTCCAATGTCAATGTTAGCCATGGCTTGGGATTTACAAGCAGAGATTTGACTGTTGAAGGAAGAAACCATAATAAGGCTTTGCATATCACGATGGAGTGTAAGGGCGCAGTGTTATCTCATGTACTGGTAGACACTGGTTCATCACTCAATGTCTTGCCCAAGAAGGCATTGATGAAGCTAGAAGTTGATGGTTTGATCTTAAGGCCTAGTGAATTGGTGGTCAGAGCATTCGATGGAACTAGACGATCTGTGTTTGGTGAGGTGGAATTGCCCGTACAAATTGGACCACAGGTATTCAAATCCACGTTCCATGTAATGGACATACAACCTGCATATAGCTGCCTATTGGGACGCCCTTGGATTCACGGAGCCGGGGCTGTTACTTCTACTCTACATCAAAAGCTGAAGTATGAGTTTGAAGGGCAGGTTGTGACAGTGTGTGGGGAAGAAGACATCTTTGTGAGTCACTTGTCTACGTTCAAGTACATTGAAATGGATAGGGAAATTCATGAGATGCTGTGCCAATCATTTGAAGCAGTCAATATTGACGATGCACCTGAGTCTTCTTCTGTACCAGTTGGGGCTGGTACCTCCATTTCATCTTACAAACAAGCTGTCGAAGTGGTCAGGGCAGGCAACGCCCAAGGTTGGGGCAGGTTGATAGAGACCCCAATGAAGGAAGACAAATTTGGTATTGGTTATCATCCCTCTACAACTTCAGATGCGGGGAGCAGGGGACCCATTACTTTCAATAGTGGGGGAATTATCTACATGGACCAGTCTTGTGCAGCCACAGAGGATAGTGTTGACAGTAATTGTGACCTGGACAACTGGGTACGCCCTCATGCTTCGGGACAACAAGTGCAGAACTGGTTCGTTGAAGAAGTCATCCGGGTTACTCTTCAGACAGAGTAATTTTTCGTTGTTTTTTCTAACCATAATGCATGACAAAATCTTGCGCTCTGCCCAAGGCGTATAGATTCATTTGTAGGGCCACCATGGTTGCATTTGCAATGTTTAATCATTAATAAAGGACGTTTCGCAATCAAATTTTGTTCTCTGTCTTTCAGTTTTTATTTTTGCACAAAAAATATAAAATGGCAATGTTTCATTTTCTTTTGTTTTGCTTAAAAATAAATTCTAAAATAAGGCATGAACCCGTTCATGCAGACTTGATCCTCCGGATACCACTGATAACGATTTTGATATGGCCATGTATGACTTTGACAATCCGATTTATCAAGCCGAAGAAGGGGATGAGAAAGATTGTGAACTTTCTGAAGAACTGGCCAGATTGTTGAAACAAGAGGAAAGGGTCATCCAGCCTCATCAGGAGACTGTAGAAATCATCAATATTGGTACCAAGGACGCCCAAAAAGAGATCAGGATTGGTGCCAGCTTGCGAGCAGATGTGAAGCAAACTTTGACGGAAATGTTGCGCGAGTATGTTGACGTCTTCGCCTGGTCGTATCAAGACATGCCGGGGTTGGATACGGATATTGTCGTGCACAGGCTACCATTGAGAGAAGAATGTCTGCCAGTCAAGCAGAAACTTCGTCGGACTCACCCCGACATGGCTTTAAAGATTAAGGAGGAAGTCCAGAAACAGTGGGACGCTGGTTTTCTTGCTGTGACAAAGTATCCTCCATGGGTAGCCAACATCGTGCCAGTACCGAAGAAAGATGGAAAAGTGAGAATGTGTGTGGATTATCGAGATCTTAATAAAGCTAGCCCGAAAGATGATTTTCCACTACCCCATATTGATGTGCTGGTCGATAATACAGCTCAGTTTTCAGTGTTCTCATTTATGGACGGTTTCTCCGGGTACAACCAGATCAAGATGGCACCTGAAGACATGGAGAAGACCACGTTCATTACTCCGTGGGGTACATATTGTTATAAAGTAATGCCTTTTGGGTTGAAAAACGCAGGGGCAACGTACCAGCGGGCGATGGTGACATTGTTTCATGACTTGATTCATAAGGAGATCGAATGTTATGTAGATGATATGATTGCCAAGTCGAGAACAGAAGAGGAACACCTGGTTAACCTGAAAAAGCTGTTTGAAAGGTTGAGAAAGTTCCGTCTGAGATTAAACCCAAACAAGTGCACGTTTGGGGTGCGTTCTGGAAAGTTGCTGGGTTTCATTGTGAGCGAAAGAGGAATCGAGGTTGATCCTGCCAAGGTGAAAGCAATACAAGAAATGCCTGAACCGAGAACAGAAAAAGAGGTTCGTGGTTTCTTGGGTAGATTGAACTACATTGCAAGGTTCATATCTCACCTAACAGCCACGTGTGAACCAATATTTAAATTGTTAAGGAAAGACCAAACGGTCAGGTGGAATGACGATTGCCAATTGGCATTCGATAAGATAAAAGAATACTTGCAGGAACCTCCGATTCTAATGCCTCCAGTTGAAGGGAGACCACTGATAATGTATCTGACAGTGCTTGAAGGTTCCATGGGTTGTGTTCTCGGTCAACATGACGAGACGGGTAGGAAGGAGCATGCTATTTACTACCTGAGCAAAAAGTTCAATGATTGTGAGTCCCGATACTCAATGCTTGAAAAGACATGCTGTGCACTTGCATGGGCCGCTAAGCGATTGAGGCAATATATGGTTAGGCACACAACCTTGTTGATTTCAAAAATGGATCCTATCAAGTACATTTTCGAGAAACCAGCATTGACAGGCAGAGTTGCACGGTGGCAAATGGTCTTGACAGAGTATGACATTCAGTACACTTCACAAAAGGCCATCAAAGGAAGTATCTTGTCTGACTATCTTGCGCAACAGCCGATTGATGATTACCAACCCATGAAGTTTGACTTCCCTGATGAAGACATCATGTTTCTCAAAGCTAAAGACTGCGAGGAACCACTTCCGGAGGAGGGGCCAGACCCTGAATCCAAATGGAGTCTGATGTTTGATGGGGCTGTCAATATGAATGGGTGCGGAGTTGGAGCAGTTCTTATCACGCCGGAAGGTGTTCATATGCCGTTCACTGCCCGAATAACCTTTGGGTGCACCAACAATGAAGCAGAGTACGAAGCTTGTATAATGGGGATCGAGGAGGCGATTAATCTACGGATTAAAACCCTTGATATATTCGGTGATTCAGCTTTGGTAATCAATCAAGTGAAAGGGAGTTGGTACACGCACCAAGCAAATCTAGTGCCGTATAGAGATTATACGAGGAGATTGCTGACATTTTTCACAACAGTGAAACTGTACCATATTCCTCGAGATGAGAATAGGTTCGCTGATGCCTTGGCCACTTTGTCTTCCATGATCAAAGTGCAAGGATGGAACCATGTACCTAAGATTGAGGTATCCCGCCTGGACAGACCAGCATTTGTGTTTGCGGTCGATGCAACGTCTGATGACAAGCCATGGTTTCATGACATTAAGTGTTTCTTGAAAAGTCAAGAGTACCCGTCCGGGGCATCGTCCAAAGACAGGAAGACGTTGAGAAGGTTAGCTGGTAGTTTCTTCCTGAACAAAGATGGCGTGCTGTATAAAAGGAATTTTGACACGGTCCTGCTTAGATGTGTGGATAGACATGAAGCAGACTTGTTGATGATTGAAGTGCACGAAGGCTCTTTCGGTACCCATGCCGGAGGGCAGGCAATGGCTAAAAAGTTGTTAAGGTCGGGATATTACTGGTTGACTATGGAGTCAGATTGTTGCAAATATGCCCGCAAATGCCATAAATGCCAGATCTACGCAGATAAAGTGCATGTACCTCCAAATCCGTTGAGTATCATGTCGTCGCCTTGGCCGTTTGCCATGTGGGGCATTGATATGATCGGAAAGATTGAGCCTACAGCTTCCAATGGTCATCGTTTCATCTTGGTGGCAATTGATTACTTCACCAAATGGGTTGAAGCTGCATCCTATGCCAATGTTACAAAGCAAGTGGTCGCTCGTTTCTTAAAACGGGATATCATTTGCCGATATGGAGTTCCCGAAAGAATCATTACTGATAATGGTTCTAATTTGAACAATAAGATGATGGCTGAGTTATGCCGGGACTTCAAAATCGAACATCACAATTCTTCTCCGTACCGCCCAAAGATGAATGGCGCGGTCGAAGCGGCCAACAAAAATATCAAGAAGATTGTGCAGAAGATGGTTGTCACGTACAAAGATTGGCATGAGATGTTACCATTTGCTTTGCATGGGTATCGAACGTCGGTACGCACGTCCACTGGGGCAACCCCATTCTCACTTGTATATGGTATGGAGGCAGTGCTACCGGTTGAAGTAGAGATTCCGTCCCTCAGAGTCATGATGGATGTTAAGCTAGATGAAGCTGAATGGGTACGAGCCAGATTTGATCAGCTGAGCCTTATTGAGGAAAAGCGATTGGCGGCTGTATGTCATGGGCAACTATATCAGCGCAGAATGAAACAGGCATTTGACCAAAAGGTGCGTCCTCGGGTTTATAAAGTCGGAGATGTGGTACTCAAAAGGATCCTTCCTCCCAATACAGATCACAGGGGCAAATGGACTCCTAATTATGAAGGTCCGTTCGTGGTTAAAAAGGTCTTTTCGGGCGGAGCTTTATTGCTTACAACCATGGATGGCGAAGACTTTTCATCCCCTGTCAACTCGGACGTAGTCAAAAAATACGTCGCATGAATAGACCCGCTGGATAATAAGAATAAAAAATCCAGGCAAAAAAGGGCATCCCGGCGAACCAAAAACAGAATAAGGTTCGGGCAAAAATTAGGGATATAATTGAAAAAAATTGTACACCCGGTAAGTTGAAAACCCGAAAGGGCAACTTAGGCAAAAAAGGGTATCCTGGTGGATCGAAAACCTGAAAGGGCGGTCCACACAAAAGAGGGATTTAAGCGAATGACTACGGTTTGAGTTATCTGTACCGTTTGAACAACTGACGTTCTGAAAGATAGGAATCGGTCTGATCATTCCTCAGAAGGCAAGGTCGGGGAGTTTTGAAGACATACTGGTCATAACAGAATGGAAACTCAGTGGAATTCCGTTTTCACATTGCCATTAGGATAGTTTCTTTTCTCAATTTTCAGCGATCACCTCTTTCCAGGGATTGCTTCCAGATGTAATTGCCTATTCTGGGCTTTCAGTCAATAAATTGAATTTCAATAAAAAGCTTTCTATTTTTGTTTTATTGCTTTGTTTGCAAAAACGTCCTAATTTTTGATAAAACATTGCATTTGAAAACATGGCAGCCTTACAATAACATGCGCAGAAAAAACATTTGAAATTACTTCGAATGTTGAATACTCCCGGATGGTGGATTCTAGCCACGCAATATTCGGAGCATGTGGGCATATTCTTTTGTTGCAGGTAGCAGGTGCAGATGATTTTAAGCACAAGACCAGCAATAAATCACCCCACTCAAAAGACTGGGGCAATTATGGGTAAGGAGATCGGCGTTCATCGGGTCGATCTCAGTGAATTAAGTTCAACTGGGTACCGTTGCATCTTATTAAGTCGATTCTCTCATTCAGTACTTCCAACAACTACAAGCTTTTCTGTGTCCATAACGGTCACAGGTTCCCCAAAAGAGTGGTCTCGTCGACACCGAAACTGATGGTCATTATCCCCAGCGAAGTCACAAGAGTTTGAAGAGGCTAGATCTTCTGTAAAATCCTCTTATGACATCCTCTTCGGGGACGAATTGTTGTTTTGTCCAAGCGTGGGGCATGTTTGGTTCCCCAACATGAAGTGTTGATCATCTCCAGTAGAGTTTGAGGACAGTTGGTCTTCTGTAAAATCCTCTCAAAAGGCATTCCCCAACACGAGACGCTTTAAAGCAGTTTTCTCCAGCAGAGTTTTGTTATAAACTCGTCATCCCCAACGGAATTGTCTAAAGGAAAGCTCGCTTAACATGGGGCATTGTAGTACTTATCCTAAGCTCGACAGTCATATTCTTCAGCAGACTACTGTGGATTTGCTTTGGGTTTCCCCAACAGATCTCTAAGGACTCTTTCCTAGCAAGTTGCAGTGGAATGTTCTAACCAGGATTTGCATATCCCTGGCAGAGTAGCCCTGATACCCAGCAAGATCGTATCTCGGGTCATGGTATCCCCACAGAGGTCAGCATCGAATCTTGTCAGCAACTTCCAGCTGAGTTATTGTTCTCTCCGCAGAGGTTTATCAGATCGACAGAATCTATTCCTCAACAAGGATGGTACCGCCTTTCCCCAGCCGGATCAGAAGGTTGATAATCCCTATAAAGGATCTTGGGTTGAATAAATCCCCAAGCAGAGTTTTAATGGCTCATTTCCCCAGCAGGACGTCATTTAAGAATTCTCATCCCCAGCGGAGTTGCTGTGACCAGAATCCAGCCCCAAACAGATGGAATAATTCCCGGTAGAGTCATCATTCCCTCATATCTTAAAGTCCAATTTATTTTTGGCAAGCTTGACAATTCGAAGCAGACGGATTGTTCATCCATTCGCCAGCAGAGATATTATCCTTTTAGGAGTCTCTGAGATTAAATCATTGATTGTGGTTCCTCAGCAGAGTCGGCAGAGATGTCTGGCGCAGAGGCAGAGAGTAATTCGATTTTAATTCCAAAAGTCCAACAGTGGATTGGCAAAAGTCCGTCTTCGGGTGGCAAAAGTCCAACAGTGGATTGGCAAAAGTCCGTCTTCGGGTGGCAAAAGTCCAACAGTGGATTGGCGAAAGGTCCATCTAAGGGTGGCATATTCTCAAAGTCCAACAGTGGATTGGCAAAAGTCCGTCTTCGGGTGGCAAAAGTCCAACAGTGGATTGGCAAAAGTCCATCTTCGGGTGGCAAAGCAGCTAAAAGTCCAACAGTGGATTGGCAAAAGTCCGTCTTCGGGTGGCAAAAGTCCAACAGTGGATTGGCGAAAGGTCCATCTAAGGGTGGCATATTCTCAAAGTCCAACAGTGGATTGGCAAAAGTCCGTCTTCGGGTGGCAAAAGTCCAACAGTGGATTGGCAAAAGTCCGTCTTCGGGTGGCAAAAGTCCAACAGTGGATTGGCAAAAGTCCATCTTCGGGTGGCACGAAGCTGCAAGGTCCACCAGTAGTGTGGCAGGCCAGTAGTCGTCTGGAATTGCATAAAAGACAGTATTAAAGTCCACCAGCAGTGTGGCAAGCCAGTAGTCGTCTGGCGTCGTTCAAAAGACGTTATCAAAGTCCACCAGCAGTGTGGCAAGCCAGTAGTCGTCTGGCGTCGTTCAAAAGACGTTATTAAAGTCCACCAGCAGTGTGGCAAGCCAGTAGTCGTCTGGCGTCGTTCAAAAGACGTTATCAAAGTCCACCAGCAGTGTGGCAAGCCAGTAGTCGTCTGGCGTCGTTCAAAAGACGTTATTAAAGTCCACCAGCAGTGTGGCATGCCAGTAGTCGTCTGGCATCGTTCAAAAGACAGATCTCTCCGACGTTTCATCGAGGGTTCAATCCAGCAGTCTCGTTGGGTTTATATCCCTTTTCTTCTTCACCCAGAGCAAATTTTTGGTTATTTTTGGGTATTCAATCACTATATACCTTGAAAGTCCGAAAGCAATTGCTTTCAGGCATTCAAGTCTACAGCGCTTGAATAGGGGCAGCTGTAATACCCCAAAATTTGCTCTCCTCTTTTGGCATCATAGCATGGCATTATCATTTATCATATCATATCCACCTCACTAGCATTGCATTGCATTTAACATAGAAAAATGAAGCATGGCATCCTTCTTACCATCAGGGCATGTGATCAAGTGGAAGGTGGACAATCAAGGAATCATTCAAAGCACAAAAAGGTCAATCAAGTTGGCTCTAGGCAAGCCAAGAGGTCTCTCATGTCTCATACTATCTCAATTGATCTTCCACAACCTCAAGGATAAGAGATACAATGGGAGATTGAAGCACTACATCTTTCACTATGCAAGAGGTTCAAAAATTGAAGGAAAACCCTCAAAAGAGATAGCTCATTGATTCAAAATCATTCTCAAGTGGCATTTCTCATCATCCTTTAAGAGGATACACAACATACTCTGAGGAATTTGGATTTGGAAGATGTGCAATTTCCTCCTAACCAGAGAGGGTCAAAATTAGGGTTTCTAATAAAATCAGGATATCTCTGATTTTTTGGACAAAACTTGATGTCATGGTATTCCATATGTCCCTAAGTGTATGTATGTGGAAAATTGCACCTCAATTGGTTTTGGAGGTGGTTCAATTGGAAGAAAGATCAAAAATCAGGAAATTGGGGCAAAGTCAAATAATCAGGGGAAAAAGTCAACTCTTGACTTTTTGAGCCCAAAATCATGAAATTCATGTTACATATATTCAATGTGCAAACTTTGATCAAGAAACTCCAAAGGAATCATGAAAAAATCAAGATGTGGAAAGTTGCCATTTTTGGGTGAAGTAGGGTTACTAAAAATAGCAAGTTTTGGCCATTTTGCATCAGAATTTGAACCAAGGCCATTTAAATTTGGAGCACCAAATGAAAAATCCACTCTGCCTCAATGAAAGATCTTGTTTTAAGCTTCAAATCCATGTGTAGAACATCTCCATTGGATAAAAATTGAGAGAGATATGATTGATCAAAGTTGGAGGAAAGTAGGTTCAAAACTAGGTCATGACCAAGATTTTCAGGTCACGCGCGCAATCATTTTAACAAACAGTTGGTGGGCCAAATGTCCACTCATTTTTCTCATGGTTAAAGACCTCAAATGAAAAACTTTTCAACATCAGAGTTGTTCCTTGTAGTGTCATCTTCAATACTCATGTTGGACAAAATTCCATTTGATCAAGTTATAGAGGCGATATATGGGGCCAAAGTCATGGTGATTATGCTGAAAATCCCATGCCAACATGCCATGCCAGCCAACCTCATCTGCACGCCCATACACCAATTGGTTTCCTTCTGTTTCAAGCTATTTTTCATCATCTTGTACACCTCCATTTGACTTGTCTTCAACACCAATATTGCTCCCCAATGTACCCTCTTCCAAATGAACCCATAAACTCACCAACTCATTCATGGAGTAGAGAGAAAAACACTTGCAAAGCACCCTATGTTGGCACTGATACATTAATGGTTCTGCTGCACAATTTGGTTCACACACACACCAAACACTTCCTCACATCAGATTGCCACATTAAACCAAACACACATGACATAAACCTCATACACTAGCACGTGCCTGGCATGAAAATGGAAAGAGCAAACTTGTTGAACAAGTTTCTGATAACAGTCGTGCCATTCATTCCACTTTCTTCTTCACCATAGCTTACCATAGGGAATCACCACCATATCATTACTCTCCCTAACTAACTTGACTCAGTTAGTTAGGGATGACTCACTCAAACCACCATGACTCAGTTAATTCACTCAGCTTAACCCTGGTTAGCTCCCCCTATAAAACAGATTTCACCCTATTCTTTCTTCCCTAGCTTCATTTTTCTCATTTTTCACTTCAAAACACTTCAAACTCTCCCTCACATTCTCTCTACTTTCCCTCTGATTTCACACGAGCTTCACCATCTTCCCTTCATCTACTTCATCTTCATCATCATCAATGGCATTGGATTGAAGTTTTTCTACACAGTCCTCAAGGTTTTGGAAGCATTGTTCAACATTGAATCTCTCTGCTCTCAAGACCACTGGTTATATAGCATTCATTTTGCTAAGTTTGTGAAGCTCCAAGGTTGAAGAAGAAGCTAAGATCTCTGGTTTTCTGAAGAGTACTTCCAAATCTCCAATATTCAGGTACGAGTTTCATCCATTATAGACTTGATGTGAGTTTGTTTTCAGGTTCTTGCAGCTTCTTATAAGCTCAAGAACTTGCCTGGCTAGTTGATAGGCCTTTAGAGGCATAGACCAAATGTTAGGGCAAATCTGTTTCTGTTGGATTCTCTCATATCATGAATTGTTTGTGCATTTTGTTCTTGAATTCGTGTTCTACCTTAGTTCCTCTTTCTATTGGTATACGTTTTGTGGATTTCTGGAGAAATCAAGGTTGCAGACGGTGGTGAGTGACCGGAGAAGGTGACCGGAGGTCCCTCTCCGGCCGGTGGCTTCAGGTTAGGGTTTTATGACCAGTTTGAATGTGATCCGTTGGATGAGCGTGATCTAATGGCTACCATGCTGCCAACACATAAAAATGCATGTGCATGTCACGTGATTCTTCTGATTTCATTTTTAAACATTGTGTGGCATGGTACATGGTAGCTATGGTGAACATTCATGCACATGCGTGAGATTAGGTTACTTTGACTTTGGTTTGACTTGGACTTGATCTGATGGTTGGGAGTGAGTCAAGATTGTTGACTGAGGGTTCATGTTTGTTAGTATGCTCTGCGCGCTTAGTGGACTTAGCCAGAATGCTATTCGCACCTCCCTGTTTTAAGGCCCAATTGATTTTGAACTGAATAGTTACTAGGCATGCACCCCCATTCACATTTACATTCCATTTTATTTTTTCCATTTTTGCTACACGTTTCATAATTAATTTTTAAAAATATCAAATGGCATCATAAAATTCCACAAAAATTCATGTGTATTCTTAAAACATTTAGGAAATTTTCTATGATTTTATTTACTGATTTTATGACCATTTTGCCCCTGTTCCATTATTTCTTTTGAATTTCCATTTGTATGCATACTTAATGTGACATATGATTTTGTGCATTTTTGTTCTTGATCATAAAAAATGATTTTGATGCCTTTCTTTTTGCATTGTGGTCACAATATGTTGAGGTATGTTTGAGATTTATGAGATGATTTTTAAGTCTTTGTTGGATGACTTTTGATGTGTTGCTTTGAGCATGAATGCATGAAACTTCCATGAGACTTTGACCTAATTGTTGAGTGACTTTGGTTCTGATTCATTGCTTGTGGACTTGATATGTTAATGGCATGTGTTTAAGGTGTTTGATTGGTGAAAGTCATAATTTTTGAAGCATGTTTTCTATTTGTTTGAAGCATGAAGTTTAACTTGTTCATTTTGTGAATGCATGCCTCATGTTTGATTTGCTTGATCATGAAGGCACTTGTGCCATGAGTTGTGGTTTTGTTTGAGGATGTATAGCATGTTAATTGACTTCTGATTATGACATTTGGGTTTCATCTTTGCATGTTTGATGTTTATCTTGCACCTTAAGTCATTTGTTTCACAAGTATGAACCACATTCACATCACTTCACCTCTTCTTCTTTGCTTCTTGTTGGATTGAGATTTTGTTTGCATGATTTGGTATACTCATTTAGGATAACATTAGGTTGTGTAAATATGAGTTACATTCTGACTTGGAAGCATGTATAGCATTCAATCTCATTTTACTTTGTTTGTCAACTTGTTTGAATTTGATTTGTTCATTATATTTTCTTACTTTACTTGTAAGTGATTGTGCTAACCATGTAGGGGCTTCGGTAAGTTTCAATTGAGTGTGGATAAGGAATCCACATTTAACTTCTATCCTTTCTCTTTTACAATTCCATTTTGTGCTTTGCTAAGCACTTATGTGTTTTCTTTTAATAACTCATTACTTTCCCTTTTTGAATTACAATTCATCTTCTACTTTGGAAGTGAATTGTTTAATTCTTTCTTTCTTTAGACTTTAGGTTGAAACCTCACAAACCTTTAGGATCACTCTCTTTAATCTTCAATTAGGATTGAGTCTTAGTCCATATAGGTTTTACCTTTTCTCCTCCTTTGAGTCTCTTTTCTCATCTCTTAAAGAAAATTCAAAATATCTAATAAAGGTAGGCATTTATTGCATTTAGGCCTTTCATATAAAGAAAAGATTATAAGGGGTCTTCTCTTGTAATCTTAGAATGTGTAGCATATAGCCCATCTTGGGTCAATGTGTTAAACATTTGATCTTGTATGAGGGACTTAAATGCAATACTTGTTGAAGGTGCAAATAATAAAACACTTCTTCACTTCATAATCAACAAAACACTTAATAAATACAAGTATGCTAGTGTGTTTGAACCTTGACAATTGGAACTAAGTGTGGGGGTCTTCTTCACTCTTAGTGTGCATTCTTACCCATTCCATCTTGGAATGTGAGAATGTACACATTCCAATGACTAAGATTCAGATACACTATCATATGCAAACAAATGAAAAAACTTCTAAAAGGCAAAAACAAACAATAACGTCTTTCCTTCGGGAATTCTTTTCTCATCTCATTCATTCTCAACGCACGAACGCGCTTCTACTCGTTCTCTGGCAAGATGGTAACGCACTCGGACCAGCGAGCCTGCAACACCTGAGCTAGAACGTAAGCCGTTCTCTAAAAAACACAATCCATCCCTAGTGAGGGGAACTACGTCGCTCTGATTCTCATGTTCCCGATGAGATACGTAGGCAGTGGGGTAGGGCCCATGCGAGCACTTCTTTTATTTTCCCTACATTTGTTTCTCTTTCTCTCTTCTTTCTCTTTCCATTCCTTTTCCAGTTCTTTTTCCAGTATCTTTTCCTTACACCCTTTGATTGAAGCAGTAAGCGTGGATCCCATCGGGTACGATGGACGCGAGGGGGTGCTAATACCTTCCTCTCGCGTAACCGACTCCCGAACCCATTTCTTTTGGTCGCAAGACCATGCTCTATCCTTTCCTTCAGGTTTATGCGGTGTTTCCTTTCCCTCTCTTGGGATAAATACACATTGCTGGCGACTCTGTTTCGGTGCCACTTTCGCGTTTGTACTAGGATGAAAATCCCGGGAGCGACAATTAGGAGCATGATACTTAACATGTGACATATATCCACTAATGCCTGTCATATGTCGAGAACATCCACTATCAAAGAACCATTTTTCATTTGTAGAGACTCTGAAAGACTTGTAGTCCCTATGTTCTTTTTCACTATCCTTTGAAGTCCATATCCTTTTTGTTTCAACCCATCTCTTTTTCCTACTATACTGTTGCATGGGTTTGGGATAACCATGTAGCTTGTAGCAAAAAGCTTTTATATGACCAAACTTCCCACAATGGTAGCATGTCCACCTTTGATTCTTTTTCTTTATGAACTTCTTCTGATGTTGAAATATGTGATTTGACATCTCCACTTCTTGCTTTATTTTCTGAGGAACAAACTTCAATACAGTCTTCTTGGAAGTCTCTGCTTGATTGTTAAAACCAAGGCCTTGCACATTTCCAGCTTCTTTCCCATTCTGAAGGATCTCATCCAGCTGCGTGGTACCATTGTTCAGCATTCTTATAGATTTGGTCATATTGTCAAGTTTTGACTTTTGCCATTCAACCTCCTCCTTCAGATCAACAATGGTTGATAGATGTTCTTCCTTCTCAGCTTCCAGTTGAGCTATCAAGATCTTCTGCTCCAATATAATCTGGCACCTTTCTTCATTCTTGATACACAGTTCTGAAAACCCTGAGAATACTCCTTCCTTAGTAAGTTCTCCAACATAAGATTCTTTGTCAGAGTCAGATTCACAAGAAGTTTCTTCGTTAGCCTTACATACTCCAGTCAAAGCTGTCACCAATTTTGCTGATTCTTCTTCAATATCACTCTCAGACTCTCCTTCTGACCAAGACACGGATAGGCCCTTCTTCTGCCTTTTGAGATACGTGGGACACTCAGTCTTTATGTGCCCATATCCCTCATATTCATAGCATTGAACTCTCTTCCCTTGATTAGAGTCTTCTTCAGTTCTGCCTCCATCCTGATTCTTTCTGATGTCGAGTGACTTGTTCTGAGCATTAGCTCTCGACTTCCAGTCAATCCTCTTCAACACTTTGTTAAATTGTTTACCAAGTAATACCAGTTCTTTAGACACATCTTCATCTTTGACCAGTTTTCCTTCATCAGCTGAGTCATCAGCACTTGACACAAATGCTATACTCTTCTTCTTTTTAGCTTTTTCACCGAGTCCTAACTCAAAAGTTTGGAGTGATCCCATAAGCTCATCCACCTTCATCTTGTCAATGTCCCGAGCTTCCTCTATAGCAGTAACCTTCATATCAAATCTCTTAGGAAGAGACCTGAGAATCTTCCTGACCAGCTTGCTGTCAGACATCTTTTCTCCTAAGGCACTAGAGGCATTAGCTATCTCAATAATGTTCATATGAAAATCATGAATGCTCTCATCCTCTTTCATCTTCAAACTATCAAACTTGCTAGTGAGAAGCTGAAGCTTTGACATTTTCACCTTTGAGGTCCCTTCATGAGCAACTTTCAGGACCTGCCAAGCCTCTTTGGCAATAGTACAATGCTCAATCAGCCTGAAGATATTTCTGTTGACACCATTGAACAATGCATTCATGGCTTTAGAATTTCCAACAGATCCTTTGTAGTCAGCATCATCCCAGTCCTCTTCTTCCTTCAGAACATAAGTAAGATTTCCTTCTCCATCTCTTACCTTTGGAGGCTCCCAACCTTTGATAACCGTTTTCCATGCTTGATCATCCATGGACTTGATGAAGGCTATCATCCTAGGTTTCCAATACTCATAGTTAGAGCCATCCAGCAAAGGTGGTTTATTCAGAGCTCCTCCATCCTTGTCCATTGTACCAGAAAGTACCTTCCCTGAATCTCACCCAGAAACAACAAAGGGTGCAAGCTCTTGATGCCAATTGAAATTCTGGCCTGTATATCAGATGTCCTATCGAGATGTCGAGACACTGATATACAACAATAATGAACAAGCTCAATACAAAAGTGTGCATAAAATGTAAAGAACACCAGAAATTGTTAACCCAGTTCGGATCTAACTATCCTACATCTGGGGGCTACCAAGCCAGGGATGAAATCAATATTCGATAGTATCAATTCACTGATAACCACACCCAGTTCAATCAGCTCACTTAATCACTACCCTTCTTATGACTTCTACCTAAGACTCCCCTAGGTATGAGGCCCTCCTCAAATCCCTCTTCAATCACAACCCGTGACTGGTTCCTTACAAGATAAAAACAATGGTCGAAACACAAATTCTCAATACTTCACAGCTTATGAGAATTAACACACAACTACTCAATGCTTAAAAGCTTATGAGCAACCTTACACAACTTACACTACAGTCCTTATACTGTTATCATAAGATACCAGTTAGGCTCACAAAACACAAGCACACAACCCTAAAAATACATGTAAGTTCGACACCTAAAACTAGGTTTACATCAGTCTATTTATAGCTTGTAATCTGGACTGAATTGGGCTTTAAAAACGCAGCAATTAGGCTGCTCACAAATCTTCAAAATTAACTCCAATAAAATAGGTCTTCAATCCAAAGTTTCCTATTAAGTCTCCATAATTAGAAACAGCAGCAAATCCGAAAACCAACAAGTAACCCTAATCCAAAAATGCTTTGGATGCCACATAGGATAACCAAATATTCACAGAATATTCAGTTACAAATCTTTGTAACAGAATCTGCAATAAAACCTGACTTCACAGCGCGATGTCCTATGAGCAGTCATGGAACATCTTCATTCGACATGTTGAACAAAGAGTAGTGAAACATATTTTTAGACATCTTCATTCAACATCTGCTGCTACATGAGTTTTAGCAAAATAATGCCAACCATAAAACCAAGGAAATAACATGGGGAATCGATATGATCGGCATGATCGAACCTAAGGCTTAAAACGGACATCGGTTTATCCTGGTAGCCATTGACTATTTCACCAAGTTGGTCGAAGCAGCGTCGTACGCTAATGTAACCCGACAAGTGGTGGTCCGATTTATCAAAAACAATATCATCTGCCGTTATGGTGTTTCGAGCCAGATCATTACAAATAATGGATCTAACTTGAACAATAAGATGATGGAAGAGTTGTGCGCTAAGTTCAAGATTGAACACCATAACTCCTCTCCTTACCGACCCAAGATGAACGGAGTGGTAGAAGCGGCTAACAAGAACATCAAGAGGATCGTTCAAAATATGGTTGTAACCTACAAGGATTGGCACGAGATGCTACCCTTTGCTCTTCACGGTTATCGAACATCTGTCCGCACTTCAATAGGGGCTACCCCTTTCTCTCTAGTATATGGCATGGAGGCAGTTTTCCCCATAGAAGTAGAGATCCCATCAATCCGGGTATTGATGGAAGCTAAGCTTTCAGAAGCTAAATGGTGTCAAAGTCGACACGACGAATTAAACCTGAACGAAGAGAATCGAATCACGACACTATGCCACGGACAGTTGTATCAGCAGAGAATGAAGAAGGCGTTCGACAAAAAGGTCCGACCTCGTGTCTTCAATAAAGGAGACCTCGTGCTCAAGAAGATACAATCGTTTCTCACTGACTCTCGGGGCAAATGGACCCTAAATTATGATGGCCCCTATGTGGTCACGAAAGCTTTCTCAGGCGGTGCCTTGAGACTTGCAACCATGGACGGAGAGGAATTTGCCTACCCCACAAACGTTGATGTAGTCAAGAAATACTTCGCCTAAACTAAAAAAAAAATGTCTCTGTGGATTGAAAACCAAAAAGGGCAGTCCAGGAAAAAGTTAGAGACATGGAAAAAATCATCCCGATGGATTGGAAACATCAAAGTACAATCCAGGCAAAAATTAGGGATAATGGCAAGTAACTATGTTCAACAGAGGCAAGTCCCTCAGCAGCAGTTACATCATCCATTAGAGGAAAACTCTATGTCAAGGTCATCTTCGACTGAAGCTCAGGATGTCCCGAATTCAATGTTGGTAGAAGGATAGTGGTCGTTATGTTTCAACGTAGCCCATTTTCCCTGTAAATTACCATTTTCAAACTTTGTATATACTCTTTGGAATCACGCGTTTGGCTGATCTCCATCTTATCAATAAAATTTGAGCCCTTGTGCTTTTGTTTGTAATTCTTATTTGTTTTAGCCTTACAGAATGGCGTTTTAACATGATTAGCGATTCTTGAAATGAAACAAAAATGAATTTACTTGTTAAAACTTTTTCTGCTTTTAAATTAAAGATGGTAATTTCTTTTGACTGTTGAACGTCGAAAGAACGTCGATTGCGTCTCCAAAGGCGTTTGAATTTCAAAGTGCAGAATCAAAGTACTCCTTTTAAGCCAGTGCGCCTGAATGAAGGATCAGCTGTATGAGATGCGGCTTTCCCATCTGATACCCTCGGCCGAGTTCTTATCTCCTAAACCCGATCAACAGTATTCCCCGCGAGGACTACTTCTCCTAAGCAAGGTAGAATTGCTACATTTTGGACCAACGGTACTTCTTCACCCCATAGTGGCCGAGTATCCCGTCGTGTTCATTTGTTAGTTTGTATGTCGCGTCAGTTTTGTCAGCATAACATACATACATCATGCATTTGATTTGCATTCATATTCATATTGTATCACTATCACTCTAGTCGGTCTTGTCCCCTAGTGATAACAGTCCTCTCAATCGAGTTGTCAGTTCTTGCCTCGTCAGGAAATGCTGCGTTTGAACAATCTCGCCTCCAGTATATCTCTGGATTAGAGTCGGCACTCGACCACTTTGATAACCTGAACCTCTGAAAAGCCAGAGAAGCTTTCTACAGATGTCACTCTTCTCCAGCGAAGAGGATATCCTTGCTTTCCCGGATTAAAGAAAAATCCCCAGAGAAAGCTTCCTAAGCCGAGATTTGGCAGTACAGCTGCCTTTCTCCGAAAGACCGCTGATGAAAAGGTCATCGGCACCTCAAAATTGGATCTCAGATATTGTATAAGTCCCTATGCGTTAAAAGAACCCCTCGGCATGATCGTCGTTTTCAAACAAATCATCTGAGCCTACCCTCATGTTATAAGCCCCATTTATTTTCTTTAAATTCCTTTGGGCCTCTAAATAGGGTGTAAGACCCATCCCCTTGTACATAAAAAACTTTTTGGTCCTCACATATTGTATAAGTCCCTCTGTATAGTGTTCAAAACAACGGTGCGATCATCGTTAAAACTTGGGCCACTTTTTGAGCTATAAGCCCCATCAATCTTTTCAAAGCACTTTCTCCTTTGATTTTGAATCCAAATATATAGTTGTTATCAAAACTTTCTTCTTTGTTGAACAACTAAGAAAACAGCATGAAAGCTCTACAACGAGTAAGTGTTTATCCGCTTTCATTTACCGCTTTCATATGTATATAACTGTATTGTGGGGCTGCTTCACTGTAAGTCTTCTTTCACGTCCTTTTATATACTTGTCACATATCCACTGTGTATATAGTTATTTAGAGTCTTCCCCAACAACTACATCTAGAACTAGGTAAAGCCCTGTTGGTCACGCTTAAATACAAACAAAACTAGATCCCCCGTAGGATTCTAGATACAGTCTTCCCTCCTCTTGGGGTTAAACAATATGGAACAAAGAGAAAGGCAGTATTCTCGGTGAACCTTTTCTCAGACTGTCACCCTTAGAAATTGTCAAATAAACTCTAACTCCCCAGAGGTGATCTTTTCTCCGTGAATGGCATCTCTTGAGTTTCTTCCAAATTCTCAAACTTTCCTGGAATGATCTCTTCTCTGTGAATTACATTTCTTGAACTTCTCTTGGTTTGGGGACCCACACGCTTCCTAAAAGCATCCCCGCCTCCTCTTGGGTGTTGTACAAGGACCATTCGGCTTCTTAGAAGTTCTCATGCCTTCTCTTGGGCTTAATACAAGGACCCTGACGACCTCTTAAAGGTATAAGACAAAACTTAGTCACCCTTCGCTAGAGCAGTCCTTCCAGTGACAAAACTCTGGCCATTTTAGGGTTGATACTCATCCCTTAATGCCCGTGCCTCCTCTTGGGCATTGTACAATAGATAAAAATCTAGACTTGGACAGTCTAAGCCTCTTGAGTCTCAAAGACATTCTCAAGTTCCTTATAAACATAGGAAAAAACACCGATCACTCTGAAACTCGGTCTCTCTCATGAGAGTTCCCCACACTTGGACCCGCTTTAGGATCTCAACAATACTCAGCAGTAAGTCAGCCTCCTCTTGGGCCTTGTACAAGACACATATAAAACACTCCTTTGTCAAGTATAAAAGACTCTCTTGTTGAGTCAATCTCCTTTCAGCCTCAATCTCGGGCTTCGTACGAGACAACAAATCACTCTCTTATTGAGTATAAAAGACTCTCTTGTTGAGTCAGTCAACCTTCAGAACCTCTTGTTGAGTCAATCACTGGTTCAAGACTCTTTTGTTGAGTAAACTCTTTGAGCCTCCGTCTTGGGCTTTGTACAAGACACACAAAAGCGCTCTCTTGTTGAGTCAAACTCAGTTCAGCCTCCATCTTGGGCTTTATACAAGATACATTCTCCCCAACGGAGTCAAAAATCCCTTTTAGCCTCAAATATTGGGCTTTGTACAAGACAGAAAGAACGTTTTTTCTGGAAAAGTCAAACTTCCAGCCTCTTCTTGAGCTTTGTACAAAGGAATCCCCAGTTGAGTCAATCAACCTTTTAGCATCAAACTTGTGCTTTGATCAAAGCACACGAAAATCAACAATCCCTCTGTAGAGATGACAACTTCTCTCTCAGTCAAACAACCCTTCAGCCTCACATCTTGGGCTTTGAACAAGATACAAATCACTTTTAGCTTCAATCTTGGGCTTTGAACAAGACACCAAAACACCTTTTTCCTCCCATAGAATAGGAGGAACTACGATCGCTCTGATTTCCCTGTTTCGTTAAACGGGAATACGTAGGCATAAGATTGTAAAATCTTAGGGAGCATACTAATCAAAAACTCAAAATCCAGTACCTCCACACATCAACCAAAGAAAATCAGGTATAGTATCCTAAACAAAAGCCTCACAGATAATCCAGACACTTGTATTCTTAAGAAAATAACCCTAAGAAGGACCCCCCCTATTTTGATAGCATCTGTAAACCAACAGTTTTGACTGTTTAACCTTAGTATGCAAGCAGGGTTAATTGGAGACATCTATTTTCCTTCCTTAATCAGCTTCACAGGATAAAAAATAAATCGAACTCTAGTACCAAAGCGATAGTGATTCGAAACCACAAAAACCGCGCTACAGGTAAGTGTCGTCATCTCCATTCATCTTTCGATGTCGGTAAGTGTCGTTATCTTCATCTTTTGATACCGGAAAGCATAATCTTTTGATGCCGGTAAGTGTCGTCATCTCCATTCATCTTTCGATGCCGGTAAGTGTCGTCATCTCGATTCATCTTTCGATGTCAGAAAGTGTCATCATCTCAATTCATCTTTCGATGCCGGAAAGCATCATCTTTCCATACCGGTAAGCGTCGTCATCTCCATTCATCTTTCGATGCCGGTAAGTGTCATCATCTCAATTCATCTTTCGATGCGCAAAAGCATCATCTTTAGATGCCGATAAGTGTCGTTACCTCAATTCATCTTTCGATGCCGGTAAGTGTCGTCATCTCAATTCATCTTTTGATACCGAAAAGTATCATCTTTTGATGCCGGAAAGTGTCGTCATCTTCATTCATCTTTTGATGTCGGAAAGCATCATCTTTCGATGCCGGTAAGTGTCGTCATCTCCATTCATCTATCGATGCCGGAAAAGTATCATCTTTCAATGCCGGTAAGTGTTGTCATCTCAATTCATCTTTCGATTCCGATAAGTGTCGTTATCTCAATTCATCTTTCGATGCCGGTAAGTGTCGTCATCTCCATTCATCTTTCGTTGCCGGAAAGCATCATCTTTCGATGCTGGTAAGTGTCGTCATCTCCATTCATCTTTCGATGCCGGAAAGTGTCGTCATCTGAATTCATCTTTCGATGTCAGAAAGCATCATCTTTCGATGCCGGTAAGTGTCGTCATCTCCATTCATCTTTCGATGCCTGTAAGTGTCGTCATCTTAATTCATCTTTCGATGCCGGCAAGCATCATCTTTCGATGCCGGTAAGTGTCGTTACCTCAATTCATCTTTCAATGCCGGTAAGTGTCATCATCTCAAATCATCTTTTGATGCTGGAAAGAATCATCTTTCGATGTCGGAAAGTGTCGTCATCTCCATTCATCTTTTGATGCCGGAAATCATCATCTTTCGATGCCGGTAAGTGTCGTCATCTCCATTCATCTTTTTATGCCGAAAAGCATCATCTTTCGATGCCGGTAAGTGTCGTCATCTCAATTCATCTTTTGATGTCGGTAAGTGTCGTCATCTCAATTCATCTTTTGATGCCGGAAAACATCATCTTTCGATGCCGTAAAGTGTCGTCATCTCCATTCATCTCTTAATTCCGGTAAGTGTCGTCATCTCCATTCATCTCTCAATGCCGGTAAGTGTCGTCATCCCAATTCATCTTTCGATGTCGATAAGTTTAGGCATCTCAATTTCTCTTTCAATGTCGGTAAGTGTCGTCGATCCAATACACGTTTTCGTGTCTGTATCATATCCCTTTTGACACCAGAAAGTATCCTCTTTCGATGCCGGTAAGTGTCGTCGATCCATCACAATTTATCATGTCCGTATCATTTCCCTTTTGATACCGATGAGCATCATCTTCCGATACTCATCCTACCTCGTGATTTTAGACATCGGTCTGTGTCGTTTCTTCTCTATAGCATATTTTCCAATCTCACTTATCCCTTGTTATCCCCAGTAGAGTCTTCCACACTCATCAGATCTTCTACCCTAGTTTATACCCCCAGAGTGCACATTTTTTGTTTCTGTTGGTATTCAATCCCTATTTACCTCAAATGTCTAAAAGCGCTGGTCTCATCCCTTCAGATCCACAGTTGATTGAATAGGGGCAGCTATAATACCTCAAAATTTGCCCTCCTATTTATGCCCAATAGATGGCTTATGTTTCACATCTCATATGCATTTAGGTCATGAACATTATACATGAATCATTGGTTTTCTCAAGGCATGGTATCAAGGGTATTACCATCATTGATTGTGCAAGGCAAGGAGAATGAGATATACTTAATAATCAAGCCACAAAGGCTCATCATTCCTCAAGACACCTCATATGGTTCACCATGGCCTCAAGAGATGGAGATTGGTAAGAGAATTGAAGAGAATCACCTCGTCCTATCTCTTAATCTTCCAACTAGGTTTTTGGTCATCTGAACATCTAACAATTCCATTGAGCAAGTATCTTGAGGCTTTGATATCATCTCATCCCATACGACATCTTGGTTCAAGAGGATCTCCTATCATCTAGTGCCAAAACTAGGGTTTTACCTAAAATCAGTTTATTTCTGATTTTTTGGGAAAGACTTGATTCCAGAGCTTTCTATGTGTTCTCAAGCATCTAAGATTGGAATATGGACCATCATTGCTTTTCACAAGGGTTTCAATTGGCCAGATGATTGAAAATCAGACAGATCGGGAATAAAGTCAACTGATCAAGGAAAAAGTCAACTCTTAATTTTTTAGGTCAAACTCATGTTCATCATGTCAAATATGGTCAATAGGAGAAATTTGATCATGAAATATCAAAGGAATCAAGAAAAATCAAGAAACTCCCAAAGGTTGCTGAATTAGGGTTTTTTTTGCAAAATTTCACTAAGTATAGAAGAGCATGTTCATGTGGCCATCTTACATGATTCATATCCCCCTCATCAATAATTCAACTGGTTCAAACTAATGCTAGAATTGAATATGACATCGTATACTACAAGTTTGTAGAAGAAATCAACTTTAAAAGATGCACGGATAAAAAGTTATGGAGACTTAAAGTTGAAAAAAGGTGTTGAAGCTGCAGGTAAGCGCGCGCCGACCCTTCAGTCGACACATAGATTTTAGGTCGATGCATGAAAGGTTTTTTGGTCGATGCACAGGCAGATTTTCAGGCTATTTTAGCTACGGGTAAGCGCACGCCGACCCTTCGGTCGACACACAGATTTAGGTTGACGTACAGAACAGCGAGCGGTCGACCGTTCGCGCGTGCTGACCCTTTTTTGGTGTATTTAAGCTCCCAAACTCTGTTTTTTGTGGAGAATTCATTTTGAAACTTTCACACTTTGATTCCCTCCCAATTTTTCATTTCTCTCTCACTTTACCATAATAAACCAAGCCAAAACTTACATAATACATGCACACACTTCACTTGCCTCTTATACCATTAAAGAAAAGTGAATAAACTTAATAGACAAGCATCCACATTCTGTTTACATCAGTCTATACATTTCACACATCATCATAATCTTTACCATCATCATCATTTTTGAAATTCTGGCAATGCAGACAACAGATGTCCTAACACATGTCAAGACATTGTTCTGCATGTACATTTAGACAAGGAACAGAAACAACAGACTGATACCTTGAATATCAGAACTACAGAATCACAGATGTTACGACATCTGTTCCTCTTTCTGCCACTTAGAAGAACCTCCTCCCTTTAACAGAACAAGAGTTCCATGCTCTTATAGACTTGATTCAACAACCAAGTTTGAGTAGAAAACCTCCATCCTGCTTATCACAGATATTCCCTTCAAGCTCACACCTTGATGAATAACTGCTTTGAAACTCCAAAGACTTCACACCTGCCACGTCTGAATCTTCAGAAGAAAAAGTAGTCCTAGACTACACCATAGCCATACCAATGAATGCCACTTTCCTTAGTAGAGTAGTCTGCAGAAAGTCAAAAATAACTACCACTTAACCTTGACTTTCAAAATGAGCAAGATCCCATGCTCCTAAGTACCTAGATCAGAAATAAACTGATCCAAGTTGTGCCATCACCAGCACTCCATTCTGGACAAGTCTCTTTCCAGGACACTTTCCTGATAAACACCAGATGCTCTAGTAACAACTTGAACACACCTGCTGCACTCCAAAACTCTTAGATCAGAAATAAACTAATCCAAGAAATAACCATCAAGATTATGATGTCTTCATCTTCATCTTCAACAGCACCATTGTCTAGACCAGTTTCTTGCCAGGAAACTCTCCAGAGATCACATGCTTCTGTCACACCAGACTGAAGCAGATTCTTAGGTTAACACCCAAGACTAAACAGATACTAAAGTGTATGCAGTACCCCTCCCATGATTCTGCACAAACTCTGATAATGAGATGTTCCAACATCTTGTTGAACATCAACAATCTTGACTTTTAAGGATAATCAATTAAATACTTGTGAATTCCACAAATAGAAATTGATCTTAAATCCTTGTCCAATACCCTTCTTCACTGTTGTAGCTATGCTCCACCAGATCACTTCATGAACACTTATCAAGTATTCAATCTTTTGCAAGTATCTTCTTTGGCAAACAGTGTTGAGATACCAAGGCTACCACCCTTGACTCAAGTAACTAAGATTCTCTCTGAATGAACCCTATTTACCTCAACAATTCTGAGAACTCCAATCAGATTGGATCCAGCCTTAGGGTTAAGAGAGATGAATCCTTCCTTGCTGTTTTAGATGGTGAAAATAAATCACCTCCACTTTTTTCAGGTTGTGTTTCATAGAAATACCTTCTAGTCAGAAGAATAACTAGAAGACTCCATATGCACGACTAAGACGCCTTTATGAGTGGACTTGAGAGGATTCTCAAGTATCTTTGACAACCTAGCCGATCAATAATTTATCAAACTCCCAGAGCAAGAACCTGATAAACCTAAACTCAACTCCTCTCCTCTTTAACTGACTTCAAACTCCACCATGGAACCAAGCTTCCAAGTACCAAGTCACCATAACAGACATCTTACAACAACTCCCTTCATTCCATCGCTCCCGACTTTGGAATAAAAAAATGCAGATATCTTCACATATAGAGGTCGGCGATTAAGACCTTCCACTATCTGTCTTCAGTAACAACTCCAGAATCCCATAATTCTAGAGCTCTTCCATCAGAAACATATGCAGCGGAACCACCAAGGAACAAATTCAACTTGCCCTAATAAGATGTCACAATATCTTATAAGACACCCCAACAAGAGAACTAGCCATTTCTCCTGCAGTTGTTGTAGAACCTCCTCAGCAACATGAACAACCACCGGGTTGTTACCTTCGATCCAGAACATCCATCCCATTCATTAATACCCTTGATTATGTCTGAGTTGATTGATCTGATCTTCAAAACTCCTCCTTATTTAAACGCCAGAAAGTATCTCCCAAAGATCTCATCCAGAAATAGACAGGATGCCTGCTCTGATACCAATTGAAATTCTGGCAATGCAAATAGAAGATGTCCTAACACATGTCAAGACATTGTTCTGCATAAACATTTAGACAAGGAACAGAAACAGCAGACTGATACCTTGAATATCAGAACTGCAGAATCACAGATGTTATGACATATGTTCCAACATGTTTATCAGGAACCCTAACAGAAAAGTAAATCTGCAGAATGATAAAAGAACACAGTAATTGTTAACCCAGTTCGGTGAAATTCACCTACGTCTGGGGGATACCAATCTAGGAAGAAGACTCCACTATCTGTAGAATTATTACAAAGCTAAACTCCCTCGTTTACAACTTTGATACGAGATACCCCACTCACTTCCCTTAATCACCAATTGTGATATCTACATCATCCCTATCAATACAGAATTCAGTCAAGCATACTTGACAAACAAGCTAACTCAGATTTGCTTAAAAGCTTCATCCAAGAACAATACACAATCCAATACCTCAAGGCTTATGGATCTGTGCGACACCTATATCTGCCACAATGCATCAACTGATACAAAGGGAGACTTACAACCTAGAGAGCCAACGACTCTCAAAACCCTAAACCCTTATTTTTACACAAGACAACTAGGTTACATAAGGCATATAAAATCCTAGGTCTAAGTCTTCTTTTATAGGCTTCAGTTTCCTTGGGCTTCTATCTTTGGTCCTTAATCCACTCCTGCGACTGATCCTTGAATCTTGCAACAGATATAAGACAGATTTAAATCAATCTGTTATAACATTACAGGATGTCGAGTCTCCAAGCTGGGACATCTTATTCGACATCTTTTTCTTCTGCAGATTCTTCATATTTATCATTAGTATGTTTTAGCAAAATTTAGTCAAACACCAGGAGCTTTCAATATTGTAAACCATGATGCATGATTACATGCCCACAAAATAACACTAACCCGTGAATACACCATGACACACATTTTCTCCATTTTTTAACCAAAGCTCTTAACCACACCTTTTAACCATACTCAATTCATTAACCACACTTTAACCAACTGTATATTAACTAATTCAGTTAGGGATTCAGTTTTCACCAAAATCAGATCATAAAACTCCATTTTTGCTCTGAACTTGGGAGATTCGATCCAAGGATTTTTACAAGTTTTTTTAGAGTTTCTCTTTATCATCACCATCACGAAGCCTCAATTCACCAACTGTATGCATTGAATATCACCTGGGAGTGTATCTCAAATTTTTGTGTGGTTACGAAGCACTATCGCTCTGGGGGTACTACAGTTCGATTCATTTTTTATCCTATTGAAGCTGATTAAGGAAGGGAAATAGATGTCTCCAATTAACCCTGCTTGCATACTGAGTTTAAACAGATGACTATTGGTTTACAAATGCTATTAAGATTGTGGGTCTCTCTTAGGTTATTTTGCTTAAGAACAGTGTCTAGGCTATTGGTAGGATGTTAGGTCTGATGCTTTTTGATTGAGGTATGAAGGTATGAGATTTTGGGTTTTTTTTTATTAGTATGCTCGCTAAGATTTTTCAATCTTATGCCTACGTATTCCTGTTTGAAGAAACAGGGAAATCAGAGCGATTGTAGTTCCTCCTATTCTATGGGAGGAAAAAGCTTTTTTTGGTGTCATTTTCAAAGTCCAAGACGTGAAGCTAAAGGGAGTATATGTATCTTGTTCAAAGCCCAAGATGTGAAGCTGAAGGGTCTATTTGTATCTTATTCAAAGCCCAAGATGTGAAGCTGAAGGGTTTTGGCTTGAGAGAGAATTTGTCATCTCTAAAGAGGAGTTGTTGATGTTTGTATGCTGTGGGGGAGGCACAGCTTTGATGCTAAAAGGTTGATTGACTCAACCGGGGTTTTCCTTATACCAAGCCTAAGAGGAGGCTAGTGACCCAACAAGAGGGCACTTTTATATGTCTTGTACGAAGCCCAAGACGGAGGCTAAAAGGTTTGTGACCCAACAAGAGGGTCTTTTATGCTCAACAAGAGAGTGTTTTGTATCTCGTACGAAGCCCGAGATGGAGGCTAAAAAAGTTTGTGACCCAACAAGACGGTCTTTTATACTCAACAAGAGAGTGTTTTTATGTGTCTTGTACAAAGCCCAAGACGGAGGCTAAAGGAGTTTGACTCAACAAGAGAGTCTGAAAAGGTTAGCTCCGATGGGGAGAATCATTTGTACAAAGGCCAAGAGGAGGCTAGAAGTTGGTGACTGTTTCAGTTGAGTGACAGGTCTAGTTGGTTAGATGAAAGAGAAAATCAGTTCTTATATGGGTAATGTTGTGCTTTGGTAGAGGATCAGGGTTATTTCCTGTTCTTTAAGGAAATGGAAAATCCCAAGGGTAGTGAAACTGTCCAAGTCTACTGGTGTTTTGAGAAGTTGATTCTCAGATAAGTGAATGATCTTTGTATGATTCCCAAGAGAAGGCTGGTATGTTAAGGGATGAAGGTCAACCCATTAACTGGTCTGACACTTGACTCAGAAAGAAAGCTCTAGCAAATCGATGAGTAGGTTCTGTTCCTATACCTGTAGAGGTCTCTGGGTCCTTGTACTAAGCCCAAGAGAAGGCATGAGAGCTTTTAAGAAGCCGAAGGGTCCTTGTACAATGCCCAAGAGGAGGCGGGGATGCTTTTAAGAAGCTTGTGGGTCTCCAAACCCCAAGAAGTTCAAGACATGCCATTCACCGAGAATAGATCAATCCAGGAAAGTCCGAGAATTTGGAAGAAACTCAAGAGATGCCATTCACGGAGAAAAGATCATCTCTGGGGAGTTAGAGTTTCTTTGACAATTTCTAAGGGTGACAGTCTGAGAAAGGGTTCATTGAGAATGTTGCCTTTCACGTCTCCATATTATTTAACCCCAAGAGGAGGGAAGAATGTGTGTGGTAATCCTATGGGGATCTAGTTTTGTTTGTATTTAAGAGTGACCAACAGGGCTTTACCTAGTGCTAGACGTAGTTTCCGGGGAGAACTCTAAATAACTATACTAGTATTACATAGTTGATATTTGACAAGTATATAAAAGTTTGTGAAAGAAGACTTACAGTGAGCAGCCCCACAATACAGTTATATATATATGAAAACGGATAAAGAAAGCGGGTAAACACTTACTCGGTTGTAGAGCTTCCATGTTGTTTTGTTAGTTGTTCAACAAAGAAAGCTTTGATAACAATATTATGTTCAAAATCAAAGGAGAAAGTGCTTTGAAAAGAGTGTTGGGGCTTATAGCTCAAGGAGAGGCCCAAGGTTTTATCAGTGATTGTTGTTTTGAATTTGTACAGAGGGGTTTATACAAGTGACAGAGGACCAAAAAGGTTTTTTGCACAAAGGGATGGGTCTTACACTCTCTCAAGAGGCCCAAAGAGTTTTTAAAGAAAAGAAATGGGGCTTATAACACGAGGGTAGGCCCAGATGATTTGATTTTTAAACTGGCGATCACACCGAGATTTTCTTTTAACACGGAGGGACTTATACAATATCTGAGGCCCAAAAGGTTTTGGTTAAAAGAGGATTGGGTCTTACACTCTATTAGAGGCCCATGAGTGTTTTTGTACAAGTGATGGGGCTTAGAGCTCAAGGAGAGGCCCAATTGATTTTGTTAAAAAGGCGACGACCGTGCCGTTGTTTTTAAAAATACATTGGGACTTATACAATGACTGAGGCACAAAAAGTGGTGTACTTACAAAGGGATTGGATCTTACACTCTAATAGAGGCCCATGAGTGTTTGAAAATGATTTGTGAGGGTGAAAATCAAAGAAACCCTAATTTTTGTTTTCCTTTAAAAGTAAATATTTAAAGAAAATCAAATAAAATGATAAAAATACCAAATAAGTTTGAATAAACCATTTGTGATTTTTGTTTAAGGTTTGAAAAATGAGGTTTTAATCACAAGATGATTTAGAACTCATTTGGTTTTGACTTTCAAAGTAAATATTCACTTTTAAATGTTTAAAAACAATTAAAAATGAATTTATTCACAAAAATACGAATTATATTAAATAACTAATATAAATTTGATTTTTTTTGTGGAATAAAAAATTTCAACATTTTTGTGATTTTTTACAAAAAGAACCAATAAAAAATAATTAAAATTGAGGGAGTTATTAATTTTTCAAATCATTAAAAGTAATAAGAAAAACAATAAAAAGTGAACAAAAATAACAAAAAGAGGATCTGGGGCGAGGGGGATTCGAACCCCAGACCCCTTGTGTATATGGCGCTGGCCTTACCACTGGGGTGGTGATACATCCGTTGATTGAAACACAACCACAAATATACAAGGCTTGCCTTGTTTTTGGCCTGGCCCAAGGCAAGGCAAGGCAAGATTTTGGTTGAAAACGTGAAGGCCGTAACTTTCTCATTTCTCCATGGATTGAGACAAAATTTAGGTCTATCCTGCCTAGAATTTCACAAGGAATCCAATGGTGGTGGTGTTTTTTTCAAATCATGCTCCTATTGAAAAACCCGATAGTGGTTTTGAAATAGGCCATGATTTGCATTTTCTGTGCCATCTCTTGGTAAAAGCATGAATTACATGATAAATTGGTGCAGACACAACACATATAACATGTATAAGAGATGCATGATCAGTGGACATCAAAAGAAAGCATGATTCAAAGAATCCAAGTTGTGATGCTTACCTCTTTTCGGAGCTTTTGTGCAATCTGCCAAAAGCTTTATTCCCGAAAAGATTTGATGCTTTGGACACTCTCAAATGATCTCTTAGAAGCTTTTAGGATGGTTGGAATCAGCTGGAAACCTCAGGAATAAGTTTGAGCTCTTTCTTGCAAAAGGGACAAAAATGGCCAAAATAGCAACTCTCTCAAATGGTGTTCCAGATGTGTGGCACCATTTGGGACAGTTCAAGGATGATATTTGGAGTGTGTTTGAGGTTTTATCTGGTTTGGAAAGTGACTGAATCAAGACATGGCTTGAAAAATGCACAAAAGTCCTATTTTGAGGTTTTGAGAGGTGACTTTGTGATTTTGGTGTTATAGGTCACTTGTGAGAGTTTGGACAGCTTAGATATGACATATTGGATGTGTTTGGATCATGAGCTGTGGTGGAATTGCTCTCTAACTCAAAAACTCAGAGTTACCTTGCTAAAGAAGGAATTTTTGCCTAGAGAAATATATTTTGATGAAAGCAAGTGTTGTAGTGCTTTGGTGTACTAAAACTGAACACAATTGATCTCTATTTATAGTAGAGCAAGTTTGTTTTGGCTGCAATAGTGAATGGCAACTGCAGCAGAGATTTGGCCAATGTTGAGCAGTGAGAATCCAAGTCTCCTTTAGTCATTGACTAGAGGTTAGGGCACAGGCTGCTGGTTCCCTTGGTCTTGGATAAGTCTTGACTGAATTCAGTTGGGAATGGCTCAGTCCATGCCACCTTGGTGCATCCATTGAATGCTCCAAAACAAAATTGGAGTCTTGTCCCCTCTTTAGGGATTTCTAGGTTTGGCATGCTACTTTTGGTTCCAAAGACTTGGGAGGCTTGGGATCAGAGTTCGTTCCTCCTTGGTCCCCCCTTGAGGTGTTCAGATGGATAGATTTGCTTGCCCTTTTCAAAATTTGAGCAAATCGAGCAAAACTCCCAAATCTGCCTTTCCATGACAGTTTGTAGCAAGGCATATTGGCATTGTCATATCTCACGGCTCAAGTAGAATTTGATGGAGTTCTTGGCCATTTTGGAAAGCCCTCATATGATATAACAACTGTTTGGTCATAGTTGGTTTTGATACTTTTTGGATCCAAGTGAAAAATGCCCCTACACTTGGAAAAAAGTGAAGGCCGATTCTGACTTAGTGAAAATTTCACTAAGTGTTGGAAAAAGTGACATTTCATGTTTTTAGCCATTTTGATCATTCCATAACTCAAAATCCATGATGAATTGGAATGAGGTGTAGTTGAAGCTTTTGTAGAGGGCCATGAGAGCTACAAATCCAGCTTTGAATGCAGAAAAATGGCCTTGTGGTTTAGGAGATATGATCCTCCAAAGTTGGTACCCTAGCCACTTTGTTCCATAACTTAGAAAATTTCTAAGTTTTTTATGGTTACCCCTTTTACAAGTTATCCCACTTTTCTTGATTTTTCTTGATTTTTCTTGATGAATGTTCATTCCAATCACACATTATCATCATTTTAGGGTTAAAGAACCATAATTGTGAAAAATCTCAAAAAGTCAAAGTTGACTTTTGTGCACAGTTGACTTTTTGTCAGATGAATTCCAAACTGTGCGATCCTCTATGAAATCAAGTCCTTGACCTAAATCAAAATTGATGGATTGATTTCATAGGTGTTATAGGGTGTATTGAATCATGTCCCAAGGTTTGGGAGCATGTCTGGGTCAAAAGTCAAAGACACAGTTGACTTTTCCCGTGAAACCCTAGTTGTGGTTCTGATGAATTTGAAACTTGTTGATCAAGCTTCTTGGATTAATCCATTGTTGCAAATGGATCAATTTAGTGTATTAGAGACCCTCAAATCATCTCTTGGGGTCTTGGCTCATGTTTTGTCCCAAGAGTCAACTTAGGGGTGAATTAGGTCAAGAAACCCTAATTCCTGATTTTTTATGACTGCATCCCCTGAGGCTAATTTGACTTGATGATTGGGTTTTGTGATGTCCCATGAAACATTTTAGGTTATATTTTGAAGCATTGGCTCATGCCCAGAGGAAAATTTCCATCTGGAGGCCCTGGTCGACCAAAACCCTAATTTGGTGACACTAGCGATCTTGAGGCTTAATCCACTCAGAATGCTGCAACCTTGTGCTTGATTCTTGTTGTGGGAGTCCTCTGGATCCATTGTAGATGTTTGATATTTTTAGACAAGTTGAGGATCATGTCATTCCTTGATTGATCCTTTGTCTAAGAGCTCTTAGAGGACTTGAAACCCTAATTTTGATTGTAGTGAATGCTCACCCATCTTTGGGGAGACCAATGAGGTATCTTAGTGGTCAAAATTTGGGGTATGACAGATGCCCCTATTTAATCTTCTTGGACCCGAAGGTGTGAATGGCGAAGGTATTCGGGCATTCGGGGTGCAAGATGATTAAATATTGGAATACCCAAAATTTTGATGGTGGTTAGGAATGGCAGCTTGCTCATCCATCTTCTTTTGCTAAGCAATGATGCATAGAAAAGGTAAAATTCCCCTCGATCCTGGTCTTCGGCCAAGGAACTAGTCTAAGTTTCTGAAATTAACTTCCCCTCGATCCTGGTTTCCTACCAAGGAACTAGTCTTAGTTTCTGAAATAAACTTCCCCTCGATCCTGGTTTCCTACTAAGGAGCTTGTCTCAGTTTCTGATATAAACTTACCCTCGATCCTGGTTTCCTACCAAGGAACTGGTCTAAGTTTCTGAAATAAACTTCCCCTCGATCCTGGTTTCCTACCAAGGAACTGGTCTAAGTTTCTGAAATAAACTTCCACTCGATCCTGGTTTCCTACCAAGGAACTCGTCTAAGTTTCTTTTGTCAATAAACTTTCTTGACAAGGGACGCTATTCGTAGCGGTTTTCCTCAAACATCTCGCCGAATTTTCCTGGGGAGATGCCATTTGATGGAAAAAGTTTTGATGTCAGACTTGCTGGGGAACCCATTCGTCTGAGTCGTAGAGGTGTACTAACTTCTCTGTTGGAGATTGTAACACCCCAAAGTTTACCCTCTTACTTTTAGCTAACGGGCTTATATTTCTTTGCATTTTTTGCATTAGCATTGCTGCATTTGCATGTTTCTTTGAGCACGCGATCAAGGCATTTTCTTCAGCAGTACAAGATTGTTCTCAGCACCGGTTTGATCTTTACCGGCAATTAAGGCCAAGCATTTAATTCTCAAAGTATTTTTGGGAATTTATTTTGCTCATTAAGTGATTTGAAGATCAACAGTTCCGGCAGTCAAATTTTGATCAGCAATTCAGCACCGAACAACCGTCTCAGCAATTTAATCGGGGCCCAGAAAATATTTCACGGCATGTTTCAAGTGCACTCAAGTAGTGAGGTCCAAAGACAACTTTCAGAGGCATATTGTGGTTCAGAACAGGTGGAATCAAGTCCGTCTCCATTTTCCCTCCTTTTGGCGCCAAGCAGAAAATTCAAATTTTCCTCAGAGTAACCGGTTACTCACCGTTTGATAACCGGTTACCCAGTGTAATTTTTGCCCAAAATCTGCATTTTTCAGCACTGCAGAATTTTCAAATCATTTTAGTGGTCATGTGCATTGCTTGTGCCTACGTGGGAAGGATCTAGAACAGCTTCTTTTCATCATTTTCCACCCAAATGTTCCATTTCCACTCATCAATTTCCACCCCAATTCCACACTTCACTTCCTAACCCATTTTCACCTCATTTTCCACTCACTCCAAACCCAAGCCAAATTCCTAAGCTAGAGGATATTTAAGCTCACTTATCCCAAACCAAGGAGGACCTAGATCATTTTCACTCTCCAATTTTCAGAATTCTTTCAAGTCTCTCAACTTTTCTCTCATTCCCCAAAACCCTCACTCAAAGTTTCATCATCAAACTTCACCAAATTTCACCTAGGAATTTGTTGATCTTGAAACTAAACCACCATCCATTCACCAATTCTTGAAAGAATCTTGGATTTGCTACTGTTTTGGAGTGTGGAATCACTTTTGGAGTAGCTTTTCATTATTTGAGTTGTTCTAGCTTGGATCTTGGTTGTTCTTGTTTGGATCTTGAAGTTCATCACATAGATCTTTGATTTTCTTGCTTGGATTCACCAATTTTCGTGCTCAATAATCACCAAGGCAAATATCAGCCTTGTAGGTTGGTTTTCCTTAGATCTATGCTTGATTTAGCTTAATTTCAACTTATGCAATATAGATCTTTGATTTGTGATGTGATTTGATCCATTTGCTTGATTTGATTTGTGATCTTGTTGTTTGATTGATGAAAGTGATGTTTGATTGCTGTGATTGGACTTAATTCTCGTGCATTGTTGATTACATGATCATTGGATATGATTGCATAAGTGGTTTGATGCTGAAAAGTGCTTTTGAAACAGATTTTTTTGACTGCTGTCCCAGAGTAACCGGTTACTCACTGTTTGTTAACCGGTTACTCTGTGTATTTTTTGCGTAAATGGTCTGATTTTCAACTAAGTAACCGGTTACTCACCGTTTGTTAACCGGTTACTCTGGGACAAAATGTGTATTTTAGTGCATTTTATTGTTTGTTTGAGATCCGATGCATGCCTAAACTTCATGGACTAATATGTTGATGATTTGTGCATTATTCTTGAGCTGTTGCACCTCACACTGTTGCATGAACACATTTATCGACACACAACCTCTTGAATTTCATCGTTTATGTGTGTATTTGAATTGTTGAACACTTGATGCTATGAACACATACGCACACTCACTTGTTGATCATGTTCATTGTGCATTGCTGCTGGATTAATGATGATTGTGCATACTTACTTGTATCTAATTTCATGATGTGCATACTTGTTTCATTTGGTTATATGCTATATGTTGCATTTTTCCATGATGCTTGCAAGATTATTCAACATGGTGTGTGGTTTATTTATGATCATGATTAATTGAACGATGTATGTTGTTTAATGCACGTTTGCTCTGCTTTGCTTGAATCGTATTCAAATGTGGTGCTTGCTGTCCTAATTTCGCATCTGAGTGTTGCATAAAGTGTTGTCATATGTGCTGTCCATGTATACACATGATGTTTGTGGCTTTTTACACCTGTTTTCATGCTGGATTGTATGCTGTGAAATGTTTTTTGGTGTATGTGCATGATTTCACTGCTGTTTGGTGCAAATGTGCTGTTGTAGGTGTTGTACCTTCTCTTTTCACTCTCTTTCACCCATGAATCTCAAGACTTGTTTAAGTTTTGAATTCTCTCCCTTTAGAGCTACCTAGTCCAACTTAATTTTTGATTAAGCTTGGAGTAGGATTAGCATTAGGTTTTAGGTAGTCGTCCCTCCTAAGCCTCACTAACCATAGGTCATCCATGCATGATAACATTAGGACTCTTAGTTTCCCTTTAGAGTTTCCTTTGGGTCTTCTCTCTTCTCATCTCAAAACTTCTTGAAAACACTTAATAAAGATAAAGTGTATTGCGCACGAGCCTTAAGCTTGGGGAATGAGAAATGAGGGGTTTCCTCTCATCTTTCTAGAGTGCTTAGCGGGCGTCCTGTCTTGGGACGATTCGTTAAGTATTCGTCCCTGTGCCCCAGACTTTGGTGCAATGCAAGTTATGAACTAACTAAAAAACACTTCTGTCTAAAAAACACAAAAACAAAATTCAAATCTTTTTATCCTTCGGGATTGTTGGGTTTCAAATTTCATTTTCAGAAAAGAGCACGTTACCTTCCGTCTAAATCGCAAACAGACATCGACCCTAACTGCCGGACGCGAATCTAACGTCGCTTGTAAAAAACACTTACCCATCTGTGGTCGTACCCACGAACTACATTAGCTCTGATTCCTCTCTCTCGTCTGATTGAGGATATAGGCACAAGACAACGATCGTCTTGGCAAGCAACCTTCCCCCACAGTTCCCGTCCAAACTACGTTGACTCTGACTTTCCCATTGCACTGAGGGAGTACGTAGGCCTAGGGCATCGAATATGTCCTATCGAGTTCGTCTTAGTCACCCCCATCCCCGTTTTCTTTTGTTCAGCCATAGATAGTAGGACAGCCCACCCTCCGTTTAGACAACAAGCGTGGATCCCATCGAGTACGATGGATGCGTGGGGTACTAACACCTTCCCCTCGCATAACCGACTCCCGAACCTGGACTATGGTTGCGATGACCATGTCTTTCCCACCTTTCTCTTCAGGTTTATGCAGTGTTTCCTTTCCCTCTCTCGGGATAAATACACATTGCTGGCGACTCTGTGTTTTCTGCGCCACTCTCGCGTTTGTACCATTGGATGCGAATCTTTCGGGAGCGACAGTTGGCGACTCTGCTGGGGACTCTGGTTGACCTCTTGCTGGTCCATCCCCTTTAGCGAGTCGATCCTAGCGCTTGTTTGTTTTTTCATTGGGTGTTTATTTGTTGTGCTTTATTATGTTGTATATTACTGTTTTACAGCTTTTTTTGCATTGCATTTCATTTTATTACTATCATACTAGATATTGCTGTGCTGTGCTGGCTGGTTTCTGTTTGGTAGGTTGGGTTGTTCTGAGAGATAAGCCCAACACCCAGGCTTGAGTACACCCTAGGACTAGAGTGGATAGTAGTGGGACCTACGTGACATCTTGGTGCATTTGTGTGTTTACGAAATTCACAACTAGACGAGGCTATTTTGGGACGCATTCTGACGTGTGTGTCTTGCGCATTTCAGGGTGTTGATCTAGAGAGCTGTCGACTCTGGTGCCCGTTTCTCCGATACCTCAGTTGCGCCTCTCCTCCCAACCTGTGATAATGGCAGACCATAAATGGCAAACCCATTGCACTTGTCGATCCGAGGACCCAATGCTGAGGGACTCGCATAGGATGACCTTATTTTTTAGGGGAATCAGTTGAGCCCTCCTCGATTGATGATGATGCCAAACCAGAAATGGTGAACGTATCATCATTTCTCGACCTGAGAGCCCGTGATATTGACGATCCTCGCCTATCTAGAACCCACATGTGAGAGGGATGGGTGTTTGCAGGTTTGCAGGAAACCAAAACCTTCAACCTACCCGGTTTTCTAGATTTCTCATCAGTGTTTGATTATCTGGGTTTTCGGTTATCTCAGTGGTTCAATATTCTAGAATTCTGGTTTTCTGGGTTGTGGTTCTCATTCAGTCAACAACACAGCACATCTAGCAGTGATTCCTTGATCCCATGCTTGCATGTGCATATCATTTTTTTTGCATTCTAACATGTTTGACATTTTTCAGGGCTTGCATCTTACTCTTGATTCCAGTTTTCTGAGGTTGCCTTAGCATGGATGTCCAGAAAAAGAAGACTGTTGCTTATTCATTCCCAGACCCGACCTTGACGTTGATTCACAAGCTGATTAGTATGGCTGGTCCCGGAGTTCGTACAGAGTTCGTTGGAAAGTATGGGAGACTTCTGAAGTTTGTCTACAGTATCTCCAAGTATGAGAAGGATGCCATTCATACACTTCTTCAGTTCTATGATAGGTCTTTGCGTTGCTTCACTTTTCCAGACTACATCTTGGCTCCAACGCTGGAGGAGTTATCATTTATTTTGGGAATCCCCATCAGGCATGACATAGTTTTCTTTTCTGAATAACGCCCTGGGATAAAAGAAATGGTCGTTGCTCTTCATATTGGTGAATCCGTTCTGAGTAGTAATATTGTGGAGAAACAAGGAGCTAAGGGTTTCTTATTGAAGCTCTTGTTTGATCAAGCTTGCATATGTGTTAAAGAGAAGAATTTGACTGCTTTTCAGGCTATTCTAGCTATGTGCATCTATGGGATTGTCCTGTTTCCCAATGTTCCTGATCTGGTGGATATGCATGCTGTCAAAATCTTTATTTCAAAGAATCATATACCGACCTTGCTAGATGATGTGTATCACTCAGTCCACTACAAGAATGAAAATAGGCATGGAAGAATTGTGAGTTGCTGTGCACCACTCTTATCTACTTGGTTTCTGAGTCACCTCCCCGTAGCTGGTGCTTTCGTTAATACGAGAGATTCTCTGAAATGGTCAAAAAGGTTAATGGGCTTGACTGCTGACAACATTGTTTGGTTCAACCATGACTTGCTAGGAATGGAGATTATTTGCAAGTGTGGAGAATTCCCTAATGTGCCCTTGGTAGGGAGAAGAGATGGAATTAACTATAATCCTTCCCTTGTTATCAGGCAGTTTGGTTATCCTTTGAGAGGTCCACCTGAAGAGCGAGATATCAGAGAGTCCTTATTCTTCAATGGTACTGGAGATCAAGAGATGATAAGGAAGATTGTGAATGCTTGGAAGCAGGTGACCAAGAAAGGAAAAACTTCATTCGGGAAATGTAACAACCGGACCTTTCCTTCCTATGAAGAGTGGATTAAGAAAAGAGCAGAAGAGGAGCTTCTTCCCTTCCCGGTGGAACCACCTCTGTATCCTTTGATGATCAAAGCTCCCACGACTGTTGATATAGAGAAGTATGATAAGTTATGGGCTGAGAAGGAGAAACTCCAAGCAGAGAATCGTGAGCTGGGCAGAGAGGTTGGTCAGTTGAAGCACGAAAAAGGTGAAGCTATCCATGCTGCCAGGTTGAAATCAGAATTGTTGGCTGCGAAGGAGAAATAATTGTCTAAAGAAGCCACAGCCAGAGAGAAAGTCGCTCAAGCATTGAAAAGTGTTAGCAAGGTCCTTTCGTCCAAAAAGAAAGAGTTAGCTTATGCTATGTCAAGAATTCACAGGTTCAGCGACCGTCGGAATACAGCAATTACTGCCAACAGGTTGAAAGAGGACAAGTATCTGGAGCAGATTGAAGGCTTGAAGACAAAGCTTCGGGAAAAGGATAAGGAGATTTTATCAGGGATCTTTGTGAGGAGAGCAATTGAGGAAAAGCTCAAGGAAACCATGGCAGATATGGAACAGCTGAAGATTTAAGCCGAAGTGAAAAGAGCCAGAAGCGAAGGTCCAAGTTCAGGTGGAGCTTCTGGAGAAGATGATTGGGAGTTGCATAGTCGTTATTTAACAGGTATCTTGCATAGGAGAGATCTTCTGATTCAGGAGTTGATTCAGAGACCAGAGCATCCTAATACCAAGAAGCTTCTCAAGGAAGTGCAGAATTGGTGCAAAAAGAATGACGAATGGGGAATTCTAGCACGACTGAGTCTTGATGAATGCTTTAGTTTCCTTGTTGTTGTTTTCTTTGTATTTTCGGGATCACCGCCAGGCTTGTTGGTCGGGATCTTTGTTTATGCTCATTCAGACTTGTGTTGTAATAGATGCTTATTTTCTTTATATGATCGGGAATTCAGTTCTCTTCTGGTGTTAAAACTGGAATCATGGGATAGATCGCCTTGATAATGTTCATACTTGTTTGCATTTTCATTTGCATGATCATTTTTTCATTGCAGGTTATCTTGGTTTCTCTGGTTTTCTTATGCTCTCTCTTTTTTCAGTCAGGATTGATCAACCAACTCATCGGTATTCTACCAGGCTTAATCAAAGCAGAGTGATGGACAAAGTTCAGGCAGACATGGCAGCTATGCAAGCTCGCATCGATCAATTCATGGAGATGATGCAGGGTGAGGTGCAGAGTCAGAATGAATTCAGAACTCCAGTTGAGCCTTTGGTGTCGCAGGTTGATGAAAATGGCATCTTACACGATGGTCTTCTTAATCGTGTTATTCCTCCGGGCGGAGGTGGTGTTGGTATCAACATTCCTATTCTTGGCGCTGGCGGACAGGGTGGGATTCCTTCAGTGGTTGGAGAAGGAAGCACTATTCGAGCTATCCATGGCCATCGTTTTGATGATCAACAGGATGATGTTTTTTCAGTTAGAAGCTTGGACGCTGGTCTTCCTGTGGTCAGTGATGAGAGGATCCATTTAATTGAGGCAGAACTGAAAGGGGTTGTGAAGCAGGATGATCTGGGAATAGATTTGGACGACCTAGGGTTGGTCCCTGATATTGTCATTTTACACAAGATTCAGATTCCTACACTGGAGAAGTATAATGGTTCTACCTGCCCAAGAACTCATGTAAAGGCGTATACCAAGAAAATGGCTGCCCATGCCAAGGACGAAAAGCTAATGATGCACTTTTTCCAAGACAGCCTGTCCGGCGGGTCTTTGGAGTGGTACATGGCACTGGAAAGTAGAGATATTCGTACTTGGAGAGAGCTGGCTGCAGCTTTTATCAAGCATTACCAGTACAACACAGACATGGCTCCCAACAGAACTCAGCTGTTGAGCATGTCCTAGAAAAATGATGAAAGTTTCAAAGAATACGCGCAAAGGTGGCGTGAATTGGCGGCTAGGGTGTAGCCACCAATGCTGGAAAAGGAAATGTTGGATATATTTATGGACACACTGCCTAAGCACTATTATGAAAAGCTATTGCCTTGTTCACTAGGCAAGTTTGCAGATGTGATTGCGATCGGACAGAAGATAGAGGTTGGAATTAAGGCTGGAAAAGTTTCTAGTGGTGACGGATCGTCTTCCGGGCATGGAAAGAAGCCATTTGATGGTTATAAGAATAAAGGAGAGGCCAATGTTGTATCATCCTATAGGGGAAAGGGGAAACAACAACAAAACCGTAACCAGCAGGTGGCTCGAAGAGGTGGGGCCAAGTGGTTAAAGTTCAGGAGAAGAGGGATACTTATGGATTGGGATACAAGCCACCCAAGAAAGTAGGGATCCTCCCAAATTCTATGGCCCAATCTGTTTCACCAGTGCCGGTGTTTTCTTCTACAGAGTTAATTCCATTGAGGAAAAAGGGGACAGTGATTGTGACATGGATAGCTGGATTCGCCCTTGCGTCCCAGGAGAAAGTCTGTGTAACTGGTCTTCTGAGAAAGTCATTCAAGTGACTGGCTTCAAGTAATTGCTTTGTTTTCCTATTATGTTAATCTTGCGTTCTGCCCAAGACGTAGTGATTTTATTTGTAGGGCTTTTAACTGTTGCATGTTTTGCTTTATCATCAATAAAGGACTTTTCACACTCAAATATTTTGATCTCTGTCTTTCTGTTTTATTTTTATGCATTAAAAACCCACATCAAAATGGCAATGTGTTTCTTTTGTTGCATACATAATAAAACATAACTCATCAATCATGCAGGTCTTTTTGTTCAGATGACACCGATCATGACTCAGCTATAGCTCGGTATGACTTTGACAATCCAATCTATCAGGCTGAAGAAGAGATTGACGAAGATTGTGAATTGCCCGAAGAGTTGGCCAGATTGTTGAAGCAAGAGGAGAGAGTCATCCTACCTCATAAGGAGGAAATCGAGATTGTGAATCTGGGAACCGAGGACGCCAGAAAGGAAGTAAGGATAGGAGCTGCATTGGAAGACAGTGTCAAGGGAAGATTGATTGAAATGCTCCGAGAGTATGTGGACATCTTCGCCTGGTCTTACCAAGACATGCCTGGGCTCGATACTGATATTGTTGTACACCGGCTACCACTTAAAGAAGGTTGTGCTCTGGTTAAGCAAAAGTTGAGAAGAACTAAACCGGAGATGTCTGTCAAAATCAAGGAAGAGGTTCAGAAACAGCTAGATTCCGGATTTCTTGCCGTGATGAATTATCCTCCATTGGTTGCTAACATCGTGCCTGTACCTAAGAAGGATGGAAAGGTCAGGATGTGTGTTAATTACAGGGATTTGAACAGAGCAAGCCTAAAGGACGATTTCCCGCTCCCTCACTTTGACGTGTTAGTTGACAATACTGCTTAGTATTCGGTGTTTTCCTTCATGGATGGCTTCTCTGGGTATAACCAAATCAAGATGGCCCCAGAGGACATGGAGAAAACAACATTCTTAACACCGTGGGGAACTTTCTGCTACAAAGTGATGCCCTTTGGATTGAAAAATGCAGGGGCAACTTTTCAGTGGGCGATGGTGATTCTCTTTCATGATATGATTCACAAAGAGATTGAGGTCTATGTTGATGACATGATTGCAAAGTCACAGACGGAGGAAGAACATCTGGTGAATCTTCAGAAGCTATTTGAAAGATTGAGAAAATTTAGACTGAGGTTGAATCTAAACAAATGCACCTTCGGGGTGAGATCAGGAAAATTGCTGGGGTTTATTGTTAGTGAAAAAGGTATCGAGGTTGATCCTGCAAAGGTAAAAGCCATACAAGAAATGCCTGTGCCGAAAACAGAAAAAGAGGTTTGTGGTTTCCTGGGGAGATTAAACTACATTGTTAGGTTCATCTCGCATCTCACGGCCACGTGTGAACCAATCTTCAAGTTGCTAAGAAAAGATCAAGTGGTCAGGTGGAATGAAAATTGTCAAAAGGAATTTGAAAAGATTAAAGAATACTTGCAGGAACCTCCGGTCCTTATGCCACCAGTGCCAGGCAGACCTTTGATTATGTATCTCACGGTTCTTGAGAATTCAATGGGTTGTGTGCTCGGTCAACAAAACGAGTCAGGTACAAAGGAGCACGCCATCTACTACTTGAGTAAAAAGTTTACTGATTATGAGTCAAGGTACTCGATGCTGGAGAAAACATGTTGTGCACTCGCTTGGGCCGCTAAGCATTTGAGGCAGTATGTGTTAAACCACACAACCCTCTTAATTTCGAAGATGGATCCGATCAAGTATGTGTTTGAGAAGCAAGCACTTTCTGGTAGAATAGCCCGTTAGCAGATGGTTTTGACAGAATACAATATTCAGTATGTTTCCCAAAATGCCATTAAGGGAAGTGTTTTGTCAGAATATCTTGCCGAACAGCCAATTGAGGATTATCAACCGATGAAGTTTGAATTTCTGGATGAGCATATCATGTATCTGAAGATGAAGGATTGTGAAGAACCTTTGCCTGATGAAGGACCTGAGATTGGATCTCAGTGGAAGATGGTTTTTGATGGAGCTGTTAATTCATATGGTAAAGGAATCGGGGCAATCATTACGACTCCACAGGGTTCTCATATACCCTTTACTGCCCGATTAGCGTTCATATGCACCAACAATGAGGCAGAGTATGAAGCATGCATCATGGGGTTAGAAGAAGCAATTGATTTGAGAATTAAGAACCTCGATGTTTATGGTGATTCTGCGTTGGTGGTTAATCAGATTACAGGTGAATGGGAGACTCGTCAAGCGAATCTTGTTCCGTACAACAATTATGCCAGAAGGTTGTTACCTTTCTTTGACAGAGTGGACTTCCATCATATTCCCCAGATAGAGAATCAGATGGCTGATGCGTTGGCAACGTTGTCATCAATGTATCAAGTGAATAGTTGGAATGAAACTCCTTCAATCAGAATCATGCGCTTGGACAGGCCTGTTTTTGTATTTGCAGTTGAAGGGGTATCAGATGGAAAGCCTTGGTATCATGACATCAAAGTCTTTCTGAAGAGTTAGGAATACCCAGCTGGGGCATCTTCCAAGGATAAGAAGACATTGAGGAGGTTATCAGGAAACTTCTTTTTGAACAAAGATGATGTGTTATACAAGAGAAACTTTGACATGGTCTTGCTACGTTGTGTTGATGAACACGAGGCAGGCTTGTTAGTGGAAGAGGTTCACGAAGGTTCCTTTGGTACCCATGCCAATGGGCATGCTATGTCAAGAAAACTGTTGAGAGCGAGGTATTATTGGATGACTATGGAGTCTGATTGTTTTAAATACGCCCAAAAATGTCATAAATGCCAGATTTATGCTGATAAGGTGCACGTACCGCCTACTCCTCTGAATGTTTTGTCGTCACCTTGGCCGTTTGCCATGTGGGGCATTGACATGATTGGGAAGATCGAGCCGACTGCTTCGAATGGACATCGTTTTATCCTGGTGGCTATTGATTATTTCACGAAGTGGGTTGAAGTAGCATCGTATACCAACGTCACTAGACAAGTGGTAGCCCGATTTATTAAGAAGGACATCATCTGCCGGTATGGAGTCCTGGAGAGAATCATTACTGATAATGGTTCGAATTTGAACAATAAGATGATGAAGGAGCTATGCCAGAGCTTTAAGATTGAACATCATAATTCTTCTCCCTATCGTCCGAAGATGAATGGGGCTGTTGAGGCGGCAAATAAGAACATAAAGAAGATTGTGCAGAAGATGGTAGTGACATACAAAGACTGGCATGAGATGTTGCCTTACGCTTTGCACGGATATCGTACTTCGGTACACACATCAACTGGGGCAACTCCTTTCTCACTGGTATATGGTATGGAAGCAGTCCTGCCATTAGAAGTTGAGATTCCTTCTTTGAGAATTCTGACAGACGTGAAGCTTGATGAAGCTGAGTGGGTGCGTTCCCGGCTGAATGAACTGAACCTCATTGAAGAGAAGAGATTGAAAGCCATTGCGCATGGACGGTTGTATCAGAGCAGGATGAAAAAGGCATTTGATCAAAAAGTGCGTCCTCGGTGTTTTTAGGCTGGTGAATTGGTTTTGAAAAGGATCCTTCCTCCCCAAACAGATCACAAGGGCAAGTGGACTCCGAATTACGAAGGGCCATATGTAGCAAGACAGGTTTTCTCTAGTGGAGCCTTATTACTCTCAACTATGGATGGCGAAGATTTTACGTCCCCTGTGAACGCGGATGTAGTCAAAAAATACTTTGCATAAAAGAGACCCGCTAAACATAAAAAGAAGGTTCAGGCAAAAATGGGGCATTCTGGCGAACCATAAAAAGAGAAGGTTCGGGCAAAAATTAGGGATAAAAAAGAAAAGAATAAACCCGCAAGGTTGAAAACCTGAAAAGGCAACTTTGGCAAAAATGGGTATCCCGGTGGATTGAAAACCCGAAAAGGGCGATCCAGGCAAAAGTTAGGGATTTAAAAGCAAAGACTACGATCCGCGTTTGATCTGTGATCACTGTTCACACTTGGAAAATTCGAAGGAAAGGAATCAGTCTAGTCAGTCATCTTCAAAGGCCAAAGTATCTGCGGATAAACAAGTCATATGGGTTATAGCTGAGTCGAGTCATGGTGGATGTCTGTTCCCCACATTGCCGACATTTGTATTTTCTTTTACTTTTTGCACAATTACCTCTTTTCAGGAATTGCTTCCAGATGTAAATGTCTATTTACAGGCCAATCCATTCAATAAAGTTTGCATTTCATTCAAAGAGCTTTTGTTTTTTGTTTTACCTATTTTGTTTGTGAAAATGTCCGATATTTTTTATAAACATTACATGCTAAAATGTTGAGCTTTATGAAACAAGTTGGAAAACAGTGGCAATTGCTTAGGCGTCAGTCACTGTGATGATAATCGAAATAATCATTTTTGCACGTAGACCTTTCTGTTGGTTTTGCAGGATGACAGATGTACCTCCCCAGTAGAGCTTTGCTCCCCAACTTTGAAGTCTGATCATCCTCCGCAGTTTGATGCTCTCTCTAGTCGGAGTATCGAGGATCGTCTTCCTCAACAGAGTACAAAGAGGTAATTCCCCAAGCGGAGTCATTGAGTATCGTCCCCCTCAGTAGGACATAAGAGGTTCACCCCAGCCAGAGTTGTGATTTAGCTCACCTTTCCTCTGTAGGCAGCCAGAAATTGTCATTTCTGCAGCCTCTCCAGCAAGAGATTGATAGAGTATCTTCTTTGATCAAAGATGGTATTTCCCCGCAGGATATGGGGCATTCATTTTTTCCTCAGCTAGTTAGGAAACAGTGTGTTCACCCCTTAGTAGGGTGGATGATGACAACTACTATTTTCCAAGCAGATGTGCCGATGATGATCAGTACTCTTCCGTAGGATAAAGGTGCTCATATCCCCCAAGCAGAGTTTGGAGGTGATTGGTATCCCCAGCAGGTCTTAAGTCCAATCATTTTGGCAGGCGTCAGATCCAAGTTCTGGAGTATTTGGTGATCCCCAGCGGAAGAGTTTCCATCTTTAATATTCGTTCCTAGCCATCCCCAACAGAGTGGGTTTTCCCTCGGAGCTTTCATCTCCAGCAGAATTTGTGATCAATGTCTTTCTAAGCAGAGTGAAGTCTTTCTCAGCGGGGTCTCTTATTTTGGGGACAATTTATTTTGTCGTCCCCAGTGGAGTTTGCCTTCGCCTTCAGCATTTATTTTGCTAAGGCACCTCTTTTGCATTGCATAAGCATTCTTGCATGGCATCCTGCCAAACACGTAGCATTTCCACTTCGTGTGGAGCATTACGGCAAAATTCAAACATATGCATTCGAAGCATAAGCCAGGTTTGATTTCCTTACCAGCTCCTTTCCCTAGCAGAAAGTGACATGATTCAGAAGATGTTGGTTAACACTACACCGCAACCAGTGGATTCGTCCTTCTCGTCGGTTCTTCTTACACTCCCCGCAGAGTTGTCTGTTTAGATTTCTCTATTCCCCAGTGGAGTTATCTTTGTAGATCCGTTGATTCTGCTTATCTTGGGTTGGAAAGTCCATCTTCGGCTGGGTCTTTCTTTTCGAGTTCGCTTTCGGTCGTACTCGTTCTTTCTTTTCGAGTCCTCTTTCGGCCGTACTCGTTTGTTGATTAAAAGTCCATTTTCGGCCGGTCTTTTTTTCGAGTTCGTCTTCGGCCGTCCTCGTACTCTTTGTTATTTCATCATCCCCAGTAAAAGTATCCCATGTGGTATGTCCTCTCTTTGAAATTCCGCTTTCGGTCGGTCTTTCTTTTCGAGTTCGCTTTCGGTCGTACTCGTTTGCTGTTTGAAATTTCGCTTTCGGTCGGCCTTTCTTTTCGAGTTCACTTTCGGTCGTACTCGTATGCGGTTTGAAATTACGCTTTCGGTCGATCTTTCTTTTCGAGTTCACTTTCGGTCGTACTCGTTTGCTGTTTGAAATTCCGCTTTCGACCGGTCTTTCTTTTCGAGTTCGCTTTCGGTCGTACTCGTTTGCGGTTTGAAATTCTGCTTTTGGTCGGTCTTTCTTTTCGAGTTCGCTTTCGGTCGTACTCGTTTGCTGTTTGAAATTCCGCTTTCGGTCGGTCTTTCTTTTCGAGTCCGCTTTCGGCCGTACTCGTTTGCCTTTGTATCCCCACTGAGTCCGCTTTCGGTCGTACTCATTTGGTTGTTGAAATTCCATTTTCGGCCGGTCTTTCTTTTCGAGTTTGCTTTCAGTCGTACTTGTTTATCCTTTTCGAGTCCGCTTTCAGTTGTACTCGTTTATCCTTTTCGAGTCCGCTTTCGGTCGTACTCATTTATCCTTTTCGAGTTCGCCTTCGGTCGTACTCGTTTATCCTTTTCGAGTCCGCCTTCGGTCGTACTCGTTTGTTGTTGGAAGAGCGTTTTCGTCCGGTATTTCTTTTCGAGTCTGCTTTCGGTCGTACTCATTTATCCTTTTCGAGTCCGCTTTTGGTCGTACTCGTTTATCCTTTTCGAGTCCGCCTTCGGTCGTACTCGTTTGTTGTTGGAAGAGCGTTTTCGGCCGGTCTTTCTTTTCGAGTTCGCTTTTGGTCGTACTCGTTTATCTTTTTTGAGTCCGCTTTCGGTCGTACTCGTTTATCCTTTTCGAGCCAGCTTTCGGTCGTGGTCGTTTTCATTTTCATTACCCCCAGGTTGCAAATTTCCGGGTTCTTTTTGTATTCAATCACCTTCTACCTTGAATGTCTGAAAGCCGCTAATATCACCCTTTCAGGTCCAAGTTGATTGAATAGGGGCAACTGTAACACCCCAAAATTTTCCCTCTTACTTTTAGCTAACGGGCTTATGTTTCTTTGCATTTTTTGCATTAGCATTGCTGCATTTGCATGTTTCTTTGAGCACGGGATCAAGGCATTTTCTTCAGTAGTACAAGATTGTTCTCAGCACCGGTTTGATCTTTATCGGCAGTTAAGGCCAAGCATTTAATTCTCAAAGTCTTTTTGGGCATTTATTTTGCTCATTAAGTGATTTGAAGATCAACAGTTCCGGCAGTCAAATTTTGATCAGCAATTCAGCACCGAACAACCGTCTCAGCAATTTAATCGGGGCCCAGAAAATATTTCACGGCATGTTTCAAGTGCACTCAAGTAGTGAGTCCAAAGACAAGTTTCAGAGGCATATTGTGGTTCAGAACAGGTTGAATCAAGTCCGTCTCCATTTTCCCTCCTTTTGGCACCAAGCAGAAAATTCAAATTTTCCTCAGAGTAACCGGTTACTCACCGTTTGATAACTGGTTACCCAGTGTAATTTTTGCCCAAAATCTACATTTTTCAGCACTGTAGAATTTTCAAATCATTTTAGTGGTCATGTGCATTGCTTGTGCCTACGTAGGAAGGATCTAGAACAGCTTCTTTTAATCATTTTCCACCCAAATATTCCATTTCCACTCATCAATTTCCATCCCAATTCCACACTTCACTTCCTAACCCATTTTCACCTCATTTTCCACTCACTCCAAACCCAAGCCAAATTCCTAAGCTAGAGGATATTTAAGCTCACTCATTCCAAACCAAGGAGGACCTAGATCATTTTCACTCTCCAATTTTCAGAATTCTTTCAATTCTCTCAACTTTTCTCTCATTCCCCAAAACCCTCACTCAAAGTTTCATCATCAAAGTTCACCAAATTTCACCTTGGAATTTGTTGATCTTGAAACTAAACCACCATCCATTCACCAATTCTTGAAAGAATCTTGGATTTGCTACTGTTTTGGAGTGTGGAATCACTTTTGGAGAAACTTTTCATTATTTGAGTTGTTCTAGCTTGGATCTTGGTTGTTCTTGCTTGGATCTTGAATTTCATCACATAGATCTTTGGTTTTCTTGCTTGGATTCACCAATTTTCGTGCTCAATAATCACCAAGGCAAATCTCAGCCTTGTATGTTGGTTTTCCTTAGATCTATGCTTGATTTAGCTTAATTTTAACTTATGCAATATAGATCTTGGGTTTGTGATGTGATTTGATCCATTTGCTTGATTTGATTTGTGATCTTGTTGTTTGATTGATGAAAGTGATGTTTGATTGCTGTGATTGGACTTAATTCTCGTGCATTGTTGATTACATGATCATTGGATATGATTGTATAAGTGGTTTGAGGCTGAAAAGTGCTTTTGAAATAGATTTTTTTGACTGCTATCCCAGAGTAACCGGTTACTCCCCGTTTGTTAACCGGTTACTCTGTTTATTTTTTGCGTAAATGGTCTGGTTTTCAACTAAGTAACCAGTTACTCACCGTTTGTTAACTGGTTACTCTGGGACAGAATGTGTATTTTAGTGCATTTTCTTGTTGGTTTGAGATCCGATGCATGCCTAAACTTCATGGACTAATATGTTGATGATTTGTGGATTATTCTTGAGCTGTTGCACCTCACACTATTGCATGAACACATTTCTCGACACGCAACCTCTTGAATTTCATCGTTTATGTGTGTATTTGCATTGTTGAACACTTGATGCTATGAACACATACGCACACTCACTTGTTGATCATGTTCATTGTGCATTGCTGCTGGATTAATGATGATTGTGCATACTTAGTTGTATCCAATTTCATGATGTGCATACTTGTTTCATTTGGTCATATGCTATATGTTGCATTTTTCCATGATGCTTGCAAGGTTATTCAACATGGTGTGTGGTTTGTTTATGATCATGATTAATTGAACGATGTATGTTGTTTGATGCACGTTTGCTCTGCTTTGCTTGAATCATATTCAAATGTGGTGCTTGCTGTCCTAATTTCGCATCTGAGTGTTGCATAAAGTGTTGTCATATGTGCTGTCCATGTATACATATGATGTTTGTGGCTTTTTACACTTGTTTTCATGCTGGATTGTATGCTGTGAAATGTTGTTTGGTGTATGTGCATGATTTCACTGCTGTTTGGTGCAAATGTGCTGTTGTAGGTGTTGTACCTTCTCTTTTCACTCTCTTTCACCCATGAATCTCAAGACTTGTTTAAGTCTTGGATTCTCTCCCTTTAGAGCTACCTAGTCCAACTTAAGTTTTGATTAAGCTTGGAGTAGGATTATCATTAGGTTTTAGGTAGTCGTCCCTCCTAAGCCTCACTAATCATAGGTCATCCATGCATGATAACATTAGGACACTTAGTTTCCCTTTAGAGTTTCCTTTGGGTCTTCTCTTTTCTCATCTCAAAACTTCTTGAAAACACTTAATAAAGATAAAGTGTATTGCGCACGAGCCTTAAGCATGGGGAATGAGGAATGAGGTGCTTCCTCTCATCTTTCTAGAGTGCTTTGCGGGCGTCTTGTCTTGGGATGATTCGTTAAGTATTCGTCCCTGTGCCCTAGACTTTGGTGCAATGCAAGTTATGAACTAACTAAAAAACACTTCTGTCTAAAAAACACAAAAACAAAATTCAAATCTTTTTATCCTTCGGGATCGTTGGGTTTCAAATTTCATTTTCAGAAAAGAGCATGTTACCTTTCGTCTAAGTCGCAAACATGCATCGACCTAAACATACGTGGTCATACCCACGAACTACATTAGCTCTGATTCCTCTCTCTCTCGTCCGATTGAGGATATGTAGGCACAAGACAGCGATCGTCTTGGCGAGCAACCTTCCCCCACAGTTCCCGTCCGAATTACGTTGACTCTGACTTTCCCATTGCATTAAGGGAGTACGTAGGCCTAGGGCATCGAATATGTCCTACCGAGTCCGTCTTAGTCACCCGCATCCCTGTTTTCTTTTGTTCAGCCATAGATAGTAGGACAACTCACCCTCCGTTTAGACAACAAGCGTGGATCCCATCGAGTGCGATGGATGCGTGGGGTGCTAACACCTTCCCCTCGCATAACCGACTCTCGAACCCGGACTATGGTTGTGATGACCATGTCTTTCTCCCCTTTCTCTTCAGGTTTATGAAGTGTTTCCTTTCCCTCTCTCGGGATAAATACACATTGCTGGCAACTCTGTGTTTTCTGCGCCACTCTCGCGTTTGTACCGTTGGATGCGAATCTTTCGGGAGCGACAGAGATGCCATTCGTTGACTCTACTGGGGAAAGCAGGTCTCTTGAGAGACTGCTTCCAGCTTGGGGATATTACATCATACTTTCCTCAGAGATCTTCTCGGAGAAATGCCATATGATATGATCCAATTTTTGAGGTGCCGATGACCTTTTCGTCAGCGGATTTTTCCTGGAGAAAAACCGTTGTATTGCCGAATCTCTGATTAAGGGGCTTTCCCAGGGGATTTTCCTTAATCCGGGAAAGCGAAGACATCATCTTCAATGGCGAAGAGTGACGTTGACTGACGGTTCTCTTGTTCTTCAGAGGTTCAAGTTATCAAAGGGGTTGAGGACCAATTCTAATCCAGAAATAAACTGGAGGAGAAAGATTGTTCAGATGCAACGATTCCTGACGAGGAAAGGACTGGAAACTCGATTGAGAGGACTTCTATCCCTAGGGGATAAGACCGACTAGAGAGATAGCGATGCAATATGAATATAAATGTAAACCAATAATGCATGATGTATGTATGTATATGCTGACAAAACTGACGCAACATACAGACTAAGAGATGGACATGACTGGATACTCAGCCACTGCAGGGGACGAAGAGGTATCGCAAGTCCAAGAGTAGCAATTTTGCCTTGCTTAGGAGAAGTAGTTCCTGCGCGGAACAACCGTTGGTTGGACTTAGGAGGTAAGAACTCTGCCGGGGGTGTCGGATGAAACATGGTTTCTGACACAGTTGATCCTTCTTTCAGGCGTACTGGTTTAGAAGGAGTACTTTGATTCTGCACTTTGAAGCTCGATTACTTCTGGAGAAGCGATCGATATCCTTTCGATGTTCAACAGTCAAAAGAAATTGCCATCTTTATTTTAAAAGCAGAAAAGTTTTAACAAGTAAATTCATTTTTGTTTTATTTCAAGAATCGTTGATCATATTAAAATGTCGTTCTGTAAAGCTAAAAAAAATAAGAATTGCAAACAAAAGCCCAAGGGCTCAAATTTTATTGATAGGATGGAACTCAGCCAAACACGTGATTCCATAGAGTATTTACAAAGTTTAGAAAATGGTAATTTATGGGAAGAGGGCTACATTGAAACATAATGACCGCTATCCTTCTACCAACTTTGAATTCTGGACATCCTGAGCTTCCGTCGAATATGACCGTGCCTGGAGTTCTTCTTCTGATGAATGGCATCACTGCTGAGGAGTTGAACTGATCAGACGTAGTTACTTGCCATGAATCCCTAATTTTTTCCTGGATTGTACTTTGAGATTTCCAATCCACCAGGATGATTTTTTATTGTGTCTCTAATTTTTTCCTGGACCACCCTTTCGGATTTTCAATCCACCGAGACATTTTTTTTATTTTTTTATTTAGGCGAAGTATTTCTTGACTACATCAACATTTGTGGGGTAGGCAAATTCCTCTCCATTCATGGTTGCAAGTCTCAAGGCGCCGCCTGAGAAAGCTTTCTTGACCACGTAGGGACCGTCATAGTTCGGAGTTCACTTGCCCCAATAGTCAGTGAGAAATGATTGTATCTTTTTGAGCACAAGGTCTCCTTTCCTGAAGACACGAGGTCGAACCTTTTTGTCGAAGGCCTTCTTCATTCTCTGTTGATACAACTGACCGTGGCATAGAGCTGTTATTCATTTTTCTTTAATCAGATTTAGTTCGTCATGTCTGCTTTGACACCATTCAGCTTCTGTAAGCTTAGCTTCCATCAATACCCGAATTGATGGGATCTCTACTTTTAGGGGAAGCACTGCTTCCATGCCGTATACTAGAGAGAAAGGGGTTGCCCCCGTTGAAGTGCGGACAGATGTACGATAACCGTGAAGAGCAAAGGGTAGCATCTCGTGCCAGTCTTTATAGGTTACAACCATCTTCTGAACAATCTTCTTGATGTTCTTGTTAGCCGCTTCTACCACTCCGTTCATCTTAGGTCGGTAGGGAGATAAGTTATGGTGTTCGATATTGAACTCTGCGTACAACTCCTTTATCATCTTATTGTTCAAGTTAGATCCATTATCAGTAATAATCTGGCTAGGAACACCATAACGGCAAATGATATTGTTTTTGATAAAGCGGACCACGACTTGTCGGGTTACATTAGCATACGACGCTGCTTCAACCCACTTGGTGAAGTAATCAATGGCTACCAGGATGAACCGATGTTCGTGTGAAGCCTTGAGCTCAACCATGCCAATCATGTCGATTCCCCATATGGAAAAAGGCCACGGGGAAGAAAGAACTTTCAGATGCATTGGCGGTACAAGGATTTTGCCTGAGTATATCTGACACTTGTGACACTTCCTCATGTACTTGTAGCAGTCGGATTCCATGGTCAACCAGTAGTATCCTGCTCTTAGAATTTTTCTCGCCATTGTGTGTCCGTTGGCATGAGTGCCAAAGGATCCTTCATGAATTTCTTTTATTAGCATGTTTGCTTCTGGTCTGTCTACACATCAAAGCAAGACCATGTCGAAATTTCTCTTATAGAGAGTATCACCGCTCAGGAAGAAGATGCCTGCTAACCTTCTGAGGGTTTTTCTGTCTTTCCTTAGTGCCCTAGGCGGGTACTCGTGTTTCTGACAGAAGCATTTAATATCATGATACCAAGGTTTGTCGTCTATGACTGCTTCAATCGTGAAGATGTAAGCGGGCCTTTCAAGGCGCATTATGTCGATTTTAGGCAGGTCATTCCATTGACCTGCGCTAATCATGGAAGAGAGGGTGGCCAATGCATCAGCCATGTGATTCTCATCACGAGGGATGTGATGAAACTCGATTCTGTTGAAGAAAGGTAACAACCTTCTCGGATAGTCTTTGTAAGGAATCAGTCCTGATTGGTATGTGTTCCAATCTCCTTTGATCTGATTGACAACCAGGGCTAAGTCGCCATATACGTCCAAGTTTTTTATCCTTAAATCGATTGCTTCCTCGAGACCCATGATACAAGCTTCGTATTCGACCTCGTTGTTTGTGCACTTGAACGTAAGTCTAGCTGTGAAAGGAATGTGGGTACCCTAAGGTGTTATGATGATTTCCCCAATTCCGTTTCTGTAATGGTTTACAGCTCCGTTAAAGATAAATCCCCATTGGGAACCTGGTTCTGGCCCTTCACTGGGTAGTGGTTCATCGCAGTCTTTCATTTTTAGATACATGACATCTTCGTCTGGGAAGTCAAATCCGACTGATTCCTGATTGTCAATCGGTTAATGAGCCAAATGATGGGCTAAAACACTTCCTTCAATGGCTTTCTGAGTGTGGTACTCGATGTCGTACTCTGATAACAACATCTGCCAATGGGCAATCCTTCCCGTGAGAGCAGGCTTTTCAAAGACATACTTGATTGGATCCATTTCGTAGATTAACCAAGTAGTGTGATGAATCATGTACTGGCGAAGACGTTTAGCTGCCCAAGCCAAAGCACAACAAGTTTTCTCAAGCATAGTGTACCGAGTCTCGCAGTCGGTGAACTTCTTGCTCAAATAGTAAATGGCAGACTCATTTCTTTTTGTTTTGTCCTGTTGGCCAAGTACACAACCCATTGAGTCTTCCAAGACTGTTAAGTAAATGATCAGTGGTCTTCCACTGGAGGTGATATAATAGGTGGGTTCAACAGGTATTCCTTGATACTGCCGAAGGCGGTTTAGCAATCTTCTGTCCAAACGCAGTCCTGATTCTTTTTGAGTAGTTTGAAAATCGGCGCACATGTCGCGGTCCTGAGGAATATAAATCTGGAAATGTAATTCAGACGTCCCAGGAATCCCCTTACTTGTTTTTCAGTCTTTGGAGAAGGCATTTCTTGAATGGCCTTGACCTTGTCAGGATCAACCTTAATCCCTTTCTGGCTGACGATGAACCCTAAAAGTTTCCCTGAGCGGACACCGAACGTGCACTTATTGGGATCAAGCGGAGTTTGTACTTTCTCAGTCGCTCGAATAGTTTTGACAGGTAGGTCACATGCTCCTCCTCTGTTTAAGATTTTGCAATCATATCATCGACATATACCTCGATTTCCTAGTGTATCATGTCATGAAAGAGAGTAGTCATGGCCCTTTGATAGGTTGCCCCAGCGTTCTTCAAACCGAACGACATTACCTTGTAACAAAAGGTACACAATGGGGTAATGAACAAATTTTTCTCCATGTCTTTCGGCACCATTTTTATCTGGTTATAGCCCGAGAATCCATCCATGAAGGAGAAAACTTTGAATTTTGCTGTACTGTCTACTAGCATGTCAATGTGTGGTAAAGGAAAGTCATCCTTTGGACTGGCCTTGTTTAGATCCCTGTAATCTACACACATTCTGACCTTTCCATCCTTTTTCGGAATTGTTACTATGTTGGCTAACCATTAAGGATATTCTGATGTGGACCGGAAACCTGCGCCAATCTGTTTCTGTACTTCCTCTTTGATTTTGATGGCTATGTCCGGGTGAGTCCGTCTCAACCTTTGTTTTACTGGCGGACATTCTGATCTCAACGGTAGATGATGTTCCACGATGCTGGTATCCAACCCTGGCATATCTTGATAGGACCAAGCGAATACATCGGGAAACTCTTTGAGAAGCTTTATCAAACTCTCTTTGGTAGCTGGACGGAGCAGTGCCCCAATCCTGACCTTTTTTCTCTCTTTTTCTGAACCCAAGTTGACCATTTCCAACGGCTCTTTGTAAGGTTCAATGGACCTTTCCTCTTGTCTGAGTAGTCGGGAGATCTCTTCTGGAATTTCGTCATCAACTTCTTCTTCAGCCCCAAATACCGGGAATTCAAAGTTGGGAGAAGGCATCGGATCACATGTTTCAATGAGGTTTAAAACAAGCAATCTGCATGACGTGGTGATTTGTGTTTAGAAGAGATAGAGAAAATGCAAGAGTGTGTGCAGTGTATTTTTTGTTACTTCTTGTTTTTATTATTTGAATTGTTGTTTAGGATTACCATTTTCTGAAAAACGAAAAGGGAAAACGGCAATAAATGTGGAAATTACAGAACGACGTTATTTTATTTATGATTTAGTCGATTCTTGAAACTACAGCCCAGTAAAACAAAACTCTGTTGCTTTGGGCGAAGCAAAGAGGGATATTTACAGAAAGTGAGCCCTATCAAAACATCCTTTTCACCTGGGCAGGGTGAAAGGTTAAAGTAAAGACGGCAATTACTTTGACTTATGGACGATCTTCGGAACATCGCAGTAACCCATTGGCGGCGAACTCCTCGGTGAATCACAAAGTTTAGTACTTTCCTTGATTTGTCTTCAGAAATAACGCTGATTTCTGGTGGAGCAGGATCATTGGAATCTGTCTCCCAGGCAGAGTTGTCATAAGAGGATTCCTCAGTTGTATTTTGCATAGTATTTATGCTCTCAGGTATATCTCCCCATCCAGTTGGCCGGATGTCTTTGAGCCTGATACGAGAGCTCTCAGGAGCAGTGTATTTGACCATATAGTCGTACTTTCCACTTGGTTGTCCAAAGGTGTCCCACACCTCTTTGGAACTAGAGGATTCGTCTCTCTCGATGACGTTGACCTCGGGAAAAGCGTAGTTGATGAATTCTAGTCCGACAAGCTTTGCCAATTCATCGTCATGCTGGATGTTTTCTGAATGCCCTGAGTAATGATCCCACGAAATGGTGGGGACACAGGTATTCTTTTCAATGATGCTCAACTGGTAAGCATCATTCAGCTGATTTTCTTGCCCCAAGTCTCCTGGGTACGGCTGCCAGATAGGCAAGCCATCCATTGGGCCATAATAGTCGTGGTCAAAGTTGTCCTTCATCAGAGTGTCTTCCTCTAATGAATTTGGCAGAGCACGACATCCTTCTGGATCACAACCTCCGTATATCATTTCGATGTCTAACCTTGGTATAAATCTCGGACTCTATGCGGGATAGCAAAATGGCGTAGGCACCCCTTCCTGAGACATATAACCGTCCTTATTAAAATAGGACTTCCACTCTTCCTCATCTGTGTCGGGGGAATCCCCCTCATTGATGGTATGGACCGCTTGAGGCACTGGGTGAAGGAAACCTCCACTGTGGAAGAAGTTCTGAATGGGATGAAGACTTTCATCATTAACAGCTGTCCAGGTGCAGGTCGTAGAAAAACCAAGACCCTTCTTTGTTTTATTATCAGTAGGAATGACAAGTTGTCCCCATCCTTTCGTATTGTTACTTTCAATTGCCTCAAGAGTATCTTTGTACGAGAAAATAGAGGTTCCTTTCTCTGATTGATTCTCATTTCTCACCGAAAGTGCTTGGAACTGAGTTCCGACAACCTCCTCGGGTTCTATACAAGTAGATAATGATAGGTTACTCATGATCAAGGCTTATTCTCCGCAAACCGTGACGAGTTAATCATTCTTGACGAACTTTAGTTTCTGGTGCAGTGTCGAAGTTACTGCCCCAGCCTGGTGTATCAAAGGTCTTCCTAATAAGCAACTGTACGTTGCCTGGATGTCCATGACCTGGAAAGTGACCTGGAAAGTGTGAGGACCGATAGTTATGGGAAGGTCAACTTCGCCGATAACTGCTTTCCGAGATCCGTCAAAGGCTTTGATGATAACCTCACTGCCTCTCATTGGGGATCCTTTGAATGATAGTCGCGTTAAAGTGGACTTCGGCATAACGTTGATGGCCGATCCGGTGTCTACCAGTACGCTGGCAAAAGCATCGTGCTGGCAGTTAACTGTGATATTGAGTGCCATGTTGTGGCGTTTGCCCTCCTCTGGTAAATCCTCGTCAATGAACCCTAAGTTTTTGCAAGAAGTGATGTTAGAGATGATGCTATCGAACTTTCATATTGACACATCCTATTCCACAAAGGCCTGCTCTAAGACTTTCTGTAGAGCCTCTCTGTGGGCTTCGGAACTGAGTAAAAGCGATAACACAGAGATATTTGACGGAGTTTGTAACAGCTGATCAACAATGTTATATTCACTCCTTTGGATGAGCTTCACATCTCATCATTGTTTTTTGAAAGGTCGGGATCACTGGACTGACTGACTGGTGGATCAGGAGCTTCTTCCTGAAGTTCCTTTTCCTTGTTAGATTCTCCAACTCCTCGGTTGAAGATTCGACCGCTCTGTGTTACTCGACTGATGTTTGTAATATTCACGACGGAGGGTAATGGAATTTCCTTTCCATTCTCAATTATTGTTGCACCATATTTGTAAGGGATCGCCTTAGCTGATTCATACGGTAATGGTCCCGGTAGATAGATAACTACAGGAGCCTTCTGACTTTTCTGACTGTCGTAGGTAACTTTAATCAGTTCCTGGCTAGGAACCTTTGATTCGTCCAGTAGAGGGATGATGGTACAAACATCCTTGTTCTGATGATGATCGGAGATTATGACAACGTCTTTGATTTGATCAGCGAAGTAGTCTGGCGTCCAGTTGATTGGCTTGGAACCCGGACATGGTTGAATCTCTTTACGATCCAACTGACCTTGAAGAGCTGCCCGCACAAGGTAGCATCCTTGGTTATTCTCCGAACAGACTCTGCAGCGTTCATAGTTATGTGGTGGCACCTGGCCATGCCCACTTTGGATTCAGTGTAACCTCACCAGGTCAGTATCGATAGATCGGACATCCTGACTTTGACGCCGAGTAGGGTTCCCATTTAGCACACTGATTTGTTGCGTGCCTTTATCCATATAGATTGGAAGCCACCAGTGGTTTAACAAGTGTTGTAAAGTTCTTTGAACGATAGCGCACCCTTAGTTACTTTCACAACATCCTTTACAGTTCTGATAATTATGCGAAGCGAGAAAACCGAGTTGAACCTGCTTGGCATGTAACTCCACCAAGCTGGTATTCATTAAACGAGTATCAAAGATTTGGATCATATTGATCTGATAAGGATTTCTATCATGATAGTCCTGGATCCACCCAAGATCCATCTAACGCTAGAGGGCCTCTTGTATAAAAGAGCATCCCTGTTTGTTTACCGAGCAATTCAGACAGGAATTGTAATTATGTCGCGGCAAATTATGGTACTGGCTTTGCCTTGGGTGCATCGCCACCAAGTTAACATTCATTGCACGGATGTCGTGATTCTGAATGATATTGGAATTTGTGTAGGTCATGTTGACTACACGAACTCGATGCTCCTGGATCCATCTGATTTCCAATTGTTCCTGTAGAGCTGCTTACACCACAGAACATCCTTGATTGTCTTTAGACCAGATATCACACTGGTGATAATTATGAGGTGGCACATGGCCATATCCACTCTGTCTACAATGCATCTTGATAAAGTTGGGCCTTAATAAGAGTACATCATGAATTTGATAGCTGTTATTAGACTCTCCCTCTATAAAATTTACTATGGCTTTCTCGTGTTGAGGCAGCGGGTTTGTGAGAACATTCGGATTCGTATCTTTGAAAGATAAGACCCCGCTCCTAACAAGCTTTTACACATCGGATTTGAAACTGGGACATTTTTCTATGTTATGCCCTGGTCATCCTTGATGATAAGGACAAGTGTGATCCATTTTGAACCAAAAAGGAAGATTTTCCGGTACTGTAAGAGGAGACTTGGTTTAGACATGCCCCTTGACCAGTAATAATGGAAACAGTTCTACGTACAACATAGGTATAGGATCAAACCCTGGTGGCCGCGTTGTACAGTTGTTGTTATATGGAGGACGAGCCTGCTAAAGAGACTGTTGTGTCCTTTGCTGATATTGCTATTGATTATGTTGGCTCTGCACAACCTGATGTTGATACATACGAACAGGCACGAGGTTAATAGCAGGAGTTACAGCAGCTACTGGTTGGTAACGTCACCTTTGCTTTCCGAGCGAGATATTCCCAATATCTTGCTCTTTTTTCTTAGGGAGAGCACAACTGTATCGTTTCGTACTGCTTGATGATCCAGCGTCTTTAACTAAACGTCCTTCTCGGACGGCTTCCTCAAGACGAACTCCCATGCTCACTATCTCAGTGAAGTCACTGGGAGCACTGGCAACCATTTTGTCGTAGTAAAATGAGCTTAAGGTTTTCAGGAAAATCTTTGTCATCGCCTATTCCTCTAGAGGTGGAGAAATCTGAGCGGCAATTTCACGCCATCTCTGAGCGTATTCTTTAATGGTTTCCCTGTCCTTTTGTGACATCGATCTGAGTTGATCTCTATCCGGTGCCATGTCCAGATTGTATTTATATTGTTGAACGAAGGCAGTGCCAAGATCTCTGAATGTGCCGATCGTGGCGCGGTTTAAACCCATGTACCATTTTAATGCGGCACCGGTTAAACTATCCTGAAAGTAGTGAATCAATAGCTCCTAGTTCTTTGTCTGAGCTGACATTCTCCGAGCGTACATCACCAAATGGCTCTGAGGGCAAGAGTTACCCTTGTACTTTTCAAAGTCGGGTACCTGGAACTTGTGTGGAACTTTCACATTGGGGATCAAGCAGAGGTCTGCGGCGTCTTTTCCAAATAAATCCTGACCGCGAATGGCCTGCAGTTCTTTCTGCATTTCCAGGAACTGTTCCTGGAACTCATTCATTTTATTGAACATGTTGTCGTTTCCACCAGGAGGTATCTGTGGAATCTGTCCTTCCGGGACAATGTGTACCACGGGCGGTGGTATAGTCATTATGGCCGAGACTCTCAGTGTCTCCCGAAGTTTGTAACCTTCAGGAGTTGCTGTCATGCCCTTGGCATCTTCTCTTTCTCGAAGTTTGTAACCTTCAGGCCCAGCAGTTCTTGTTGCGGTTCCTTGATCCTCAATGATCAGCGGAACATATCCTTCTGGGATATAGTTGGGTGGCATGCCCCAGGGACGATCTTTCAGCATTTTGTACCTAGGATCATACTTTTCCACTATGGGCATTGATGTGATCTATGAGATCACAGTCCGTTGTTGTTGCATCTGAGCTTCTGCTAAAGCTTGCTTGTCGTTATGAAGCTTTCTCAGATCCTCTTTCAGAGTTTCGATCTCTTCCCTCAACTCTCTGTTCTCTTCCTCGAGATCATCCATCTTATTCTGACGATTGGCCCGAGTATTGTACGAATGAGACAATTTGACTCTAGAATCGAGACACAAACGTAAGATTTGTAGGTAAGAAGAATGCGTTGTGCGAGAATGATGAATGATATGCAATGATTATATTAATTGTATGTTTTTGTTTATTCAAAGTAAACTTCGACAATTAGATTCCAAATATCAAACTGTGGGGAAACCCCTTTTTATTAAGTTCAAAGGATTGCGGAAACGGAAATACAGTAAATTACAAGGTGCTGTAAAAGGAAATCTAAACTAATGGATCCTGAGTCCTCTCTGAGGAGAGCTCAGGTGCTGGTTCTGGTACTTTCCTTTTCTTTGACCGGGGCTCTTCGGCCGTTGTCGGGTTGTCATTCCTTTGCCAAGTGAACGGAGCGAGCAAATTCCTTTGGTCATCCTGATTTTCTACTGCATGTTGCTCTAAAATTTCAATCAGAGCATCCTTTTCTCTTAATATATGCTGTATTTTCTTACACTCCACATTGAGAATACGGTACTTGTTCCTCCATTACCTCTTCTCCTGTTGAACTTTGCTGAGGGTAACCTGAAGCTATTCCATCTCAGACATAAAATAAAGGGCAGAGTCCCTTAATGGAAGAACTTCCTGACGAGGGTAAGGAATCCTCAGCTTGAGAGCTCTAGTTTGTGAAATTCTGGTACATGTGCAGAGTTCAGATGTCCTAGAACATGCCATTCGACATCTGGTCTAACATGATCACAAGGGGCAAGGTATATAACAATAATTAAGATACTGAAAAGATAAAAGCAAGACACATAGAATTGTTAACCCAGTTCGGTTTAACACACCTACTCTGGGGGCTACCAAGCCAGGGATGAAGTTCACTATCAGTAGTATCAATTCAAAGCTAAACTCTCCGTCTACAGCTAATCACTCAATCACTACGCAATGACCGTTCTACCTAGATCCTCTCTAGATATGAGAAACACTTCTCACTCCCAATCATCACAATGATGTCTAGCAGTCAACAATCTGCCACTGCATCAACGACTCTTTACCTAACCAACAATTCAACAAGGAAGACACCCTTCCAAGACACAACTTAGAGTTACTTAAAAGCTTCCTCCAAGAACAATACTCCTCTTACTTAACAGCTTCGAGGATCACACTTTCAAACTGTCCAACTCACATGTCGAGTGGTACAGGAACCAACCCTAATACTAGAACTGTTACATCTTTGGTTCGGTTACAAAACTAGGTTACAAAACATCTATATATAACCTATTCCCAACTGGATTTGGGCCTACAAAAAAATAGCAAATGAGCTGCTACAAGTCAGCAGAAACTTCTGCTAAAAATCAGGACTTCAATCTATAACTTCCTAAAATATCTCCATATTTAGAAAGTGTATATTTCCAATATTCTTCTCAATTTCAGACTTGAATCTTCAGACCTTTTAATACAGCGCCACATAGAATTTGCATATTATTTCCTAAATCTTCTGCATCTGTTAAGGCATAACAGAATTCTAAATTCTCTTCAGTTCTGGCGCGATGTCGAATGAACCTGCACGGGACATCTTAATACGACATGTTGTTCCAGATGTTGAAACTACTTCAGCTCAACATGTTCCAATGCACACTAGGACATCTTGCTCAACCTGTTCTTCTTTAGCAAGATAAACTATCCTATCTAACATATTGCTGCTATTATTTGTTTTACAAAATTAATGCCAACCCTTAAAATTAAAGAACTAACATTCTCCCCCTTTGGCAAATTTTGGCTAAAACAAATACATAAACATTACAACTCAGATTACAGCAGCAATCACAACTCTATACTACTGTCAGTAGTCATCAGCAACTACTGAACCTAACAGTAGCCATCAGTAGCTACTGAGAACATAAATCATGGAGAAACATCTTCTTGTGAATACTTGAAGGATGTTAGGACATCATGTTTGACAACTCTTTTGGCTTAAACTATGAGCTCCATAACATCACCTTCGAGCACCACATCACAATAACTTCAGGCAGCACATTAGGACCTTAGAAGAAGAAAGTACTGAAGTCATTTGGTGCACATGAGGAAGAAGATATCTGGTGTACATGAGGAAGAAGATATCTGTCACTCCCCCTTAATACAACACATTTCTTTTTCCTTCCAGCTCAGACCTGGATTAATTGTAGAAGACTCCTCCAGAAAAGAAACGTCTGTCTTGACACAAAGGACCAATGGTGGCATAAGAGATTTCTGCACACCTTAATTGATCAGACGCCCCCAGTCGACCTGTGGCATAAGATGAAACTTAAGAAGTATCAATCTATCAACCCAGGTAACTCAGAACACAAGTCACAACTGTGTTCATAACTCAGGACACAAAGAACTCAACACCAACTCAAGGAAAGGACACCCTCTTCGACATCTCTGCACACAATTGGAACTGCAGACTCCAGACAAGGCATCTGCCATCTGCACAACCCTTTTCACACACCCTTTCTCCCCCTTTTTAGCCAAAAATTGGCAAAGAAGGCCCTCACAGAACCAGACCCAAGTGATGCTTACCCAAATACGAACAAACGCCATAATACTTGTGAAACCAGAACACTCACTTGGCTGAAGGAGAAGAGAACAACCCCTATAAATAGCTGACCAGTAACTTTGGAATTAACGAGCCTTGAATATGTCAAGGTTCTTGGTCAAAGAAATGCTATTTTAGGTATCAAAAACTGCATTCAAATTCAATGCCTACCTTCCAAAACTGCCTTGACTGCCTTAAATGTTTCTCAACTGAATCTTACCATAAATTAAGCCAATAACGTTCCATGCATAGGCAGAGACACGTGTTTCGCCTTATCCTTGCATTACCGACCAGAATAATTCCTTGTTTGGCTCAAGAGAAACATGTCATGTACCATGTTCTGACATCTTACCAAAACAGTTGTTAGCTAGCTCATAAACTTATCAACCCAAGACTCCACAGAAACTTATACAAGCACATCTTCTTATCTAATGGATACTGAGACGACTTCTCACAATCCCTTCTAGATTCCTTCAAAATAACAGAGAAAAATAAAGTCACCCAAATACACCAATTTTGCTTTTCAGACCTCTCTTGCATAAGCACTATCTTCACACAGCTATGATATGTCCCATCAAGATGTTTGACATCACACTGCACAACCTTGAACAACCCACAGGCTACTTGCAGCAATAGGTTTATAGACAAAAGCCTTAACAATCAATGCTCTTTATGCTATCACAACGATATTGCCACAATCTGGTATATGCTGAGCAAGACCTCACCATGTTTATTTTGGATACATGATCTGCCAATTCCAATAAACAAAAGCCCACTTGATTTGAAATTTCTCACATATTCCATAACAAATGTCTTTAGATTACTTGCAACACAAGATAAGGACTGCCACCACCTTTTACTTGTATTTGAAGGAATCTTCTATTCTTAAACCAGTCTGATCAGATCACACCACTAACAACAACCTCCAGTCCTTACATTCACAAACACCTAATGCAATCTTCATCAGGAAAATAGTCATGTATTACTAGACCAAACTACTTAACATCAGGCTCAGAATCTGCCCATTCTAATCCACATTATGTCAGAACTGCCACTTCAGACGATAATGCTGCTTCCTTCCACTCCATAAGCATGGTTCCTAGACCTCAATCCAGGATACACAACAAATAATGATTTTGTAACAATATGTAGAACATCAACATAGGATAAAATCACACACCTTCTGTATTTTATTCAGGTAGTCACATCCACCTGATCACAGCTAGCACCAGCAGCTTTACCGAAAGCAAACTAAAGGGAATCACATTAGACAACTAGCCAGGACCTAGGCTCATCCTTTTAGATACAAAAAGGATAACCTCTACCAAGGCACCAAACACGAAGTTCTGGTATCCAATGTGACAGATTCCCAAGAAGGCAAGTTTCCAACCCAAAGACCACTTTGACTGGTCAGGCGATACAAACAAGGACTCTTTATGCAGTATAAAAACCAAGCCTCCTTGCTCCTAACCGCACATCACAGATAGAACCATGAGTCAATCTAACAAGGATGCAAAAAGGAGACACAAGCAGGAAGTCAAGAAATCGAATCCACAGAAGTTGAAGGACCAAACACTGTCCACAGCTGGGACAACTTCAGGAGCAACAAGAACAAGAAGGGCATCAGAGACAAGGATGAAAGCCACCAAGAAAAGCCAAGTGCAACTTTAAGCTTCTGAAGATGAATGGGATGAAGATTGGAAGACTTTTCTTGATTCGGGGGGTTGGGATAATCTTTAGACTCTTTGTTTGTTGCTTTTTCTAATCTTGTATGCTTTCAGCAGTGCAATAAAATTCTGTTTCAATTCTGTTTCCTTTAAACTAAACATATGCAAAAATAATCACAACTGCACACGACACATCCCAACACACTTAATCCTCATGTATGCAAATTCCTAATTTGCTTCTGGCCAAAACACATCATATACAAGGAGAATGTAGTAGCAGAAAACAGAAGTCAGAACATCCTTGTAGACATATATCAATCACAGTCAGTCTTACCAAAATAAGTGCCAACACCAAGAGCTCTAGAATTATCAATCTCCCATCATACTTCCAGCTGCATAAACTTGTAACACTCTCCCCCTATCAGGAATAACATGTATTTCTTCGTACCTTGAAGAATGGAAAACATAAGACGCATCTTCATGTCTTCAATAGTTCACTCTTTGTTCAACTCACAAGTTGAACACAATCATCACTTGTACCAATACTCACATGATCCCAATCTGATCAACTTTTCTCTATCTAAGACTACCAGTACTCCTTTGCAAGAAGACTACCTTAAATGAATGGAGAACATGAGACTCATCTTCATGTCTTCAAGAGCGCACACTCTGTTCAACACACCTGCTGAACACATTCACCTACTGCTTGACCCTTACATCAGTACATAAATCAGGTAGAGGCATGTGATCTCAGGAGACAAACACCATAACATTCTGAACAGAATGTTCTGTCAACAGATGTTAAGACATCAGTCTTGACAGAGTCCAGCTGCACTAAAAAAAACCACATTCCAAAACCGAATCTCCAAACTTCCCCCTTTAAGCCTCGGGACCAGAAACAACCATCATAACCCATCACATCACAGAAGATCACAAGAACAGTATTCTTTCATCCAACTCTCCAAAGGCAATCATTCCCTATCATTCTCCCATATGATAATTTGGAATACTCCTGATCAGTTGATGAGTATCTTTACCTTCATGTCCAAGATGTCTGCTAGAGATAATACTTCTTGAATCTCAGGGTCTCCACTCCTGCAGCAAGGACCAAAAATAAACTGACCTCAGGAGTAAATAACATGTTGATCACACCTTGACCAACTCACACATCTAAGATACGTTCCAGGGCCATAAACTTCTTAGACATACCACCGAGATGCCTCCTCTTCTAGATCAGGAGTAGGTTCCAAACTCATGTGATCAAACCACATTAGTTTAGCACCCAGAGCATCTGCTATGCCATTTCTTCAGACAACAGAATTCAGCACAATTCTGACGTGATGTTCTAATGCAAGATAGGACATCATTCCAATGAACACATCAAGAGATCAAAGACTGGAGATTAGCCCTTTTAGGAATAGAGGCAAAAGTAAATTACTTCTCTTCCTTACAACTTCACTTATCAATGCCTTTATGAGTGGACTTGAACAATAATCTTCAAGTATCGTTGACAAAGTAAGTTGAAGCAGTCTTGCATATATCCCATCGCCATAGTATATACATTTAGAGAAGAACAACCTTCTCAATTGCAACCTCAGGAGTTTTCAGATAGATACGCAGCGGATCAAAACACAAACTCCTCAACACCTTCAGGTGTCACATATCAGCCCTAGCATCATAATCTAGGTGACACCACAATACCACATGTTTGAAAATAAATCAAACCTAACATAACCACAACACAACAACTTTTCAACCAAACCTCCCAGCCCTCAGCACATGCCACTGCCTGTCACGAACAGTCCATCCTCCACTTCTAGGGACCATTCTCACAACTTATATGAACTTCTCCAAGTCCAAACAACTTTTCAGTAGAAATCTTCTACCTTGACCATGAACCAGAAAGTATCTTCCCTTGGATCTCATCCAGATATAGAACAGAATGACCTGCTCTGATACCAATTGAAATTATGGTACATGTGCAGAGTTCAGATGTCCTAGAACATGCCATTCGACATCTGGTCTGACATGATCACAAGGGGCAAGGTATATAACAATAATTAAGATACTGAAAAGATAAAAGCAAGATACACAGAATTGTTAACCCAGTTCGGTTTAACACACCTACTCTGGGGGCTACCAAGCCAGGGATGAAGTCCACTATCAGTAGTATCAATTCAAAGCTAAACTCTCCGTTTATAGCTAATCACTCAATCACTACCCAATGACCCTTCTACCTAGATCCTCTCTAGATATGAGAAACACTTCTCACTCCCAATCATCGCAATGATGTCTAGCAGTCAACAATCCGCCACTGCATCAACGGCTCTTTACCTAACCAACAATTCAACAAGGAAGACACCCTTCCAAGACACAACTTAGAGTTACTTAAAAGCTTCCTCCAAGAACAATACTCCTCTTACTTAACAGCTTCAAGCATCACACTTTCAAACTGTCCAACTCACGTGTCGAGTGGTACAGGAACCAACCCTAATACTAGAACTGTTACATCTTTGGTTCGGTTACAAAACTAGGTTACAAAACATATATATATAACCTATTCCCAACTGGATTTGGGCCTACAAAAACACAGCAAATGAGCTGCTACAAGTCAGCAGAAACTTCTGCTACAAATCAGGACTTCAATCTATAACTTCCTAAAATATCTCCATATTTAGAAAGTGTATATTTTCCAATATTCTTCTCAATTTCAGACTTGAATCTTCAGACCTTTTAATACAGCGCCACATAGAATTTGCATATTATTTCCTGAATCTTCTGCATCTGTTAAGGCATAACAGAATTCTAAATTCTCTTCAGTTCTGGCGCGATGTCGAATGAACCTGCATGGGACATCTTGATACGACATGTTGTTCCAGATGTTGAAACTACTTCAGTTCAACATGTTCCAATGCACACTAGGACATCTTGCTCAACCTGTTCTTCTTTAGCAAGATAAACAATCCTATCTAACATATTGCTGCTATTATTTGTTTTACAAAATTAATGCCAACCCTTAAAATTAAAGAACTAACAGTTTGTACCCAGTGGAGATAAGGTTCCACCGAGACACAGTCTGGTTTTCCTAGAGACTCTCGTCCTTTCGTATGAACGTGTTTCCAGGCATGCACTATTTCTGTCTTTAGTGTCCTGTCATTTTCTCCTTCCTTGAAGAAAAGACCTTCCAGATGAGCATTACGCGGGATATGCCTCATCGGGTATCCAAATTGACGACGAACTAACATCGGATGATAGTTGATTCCTCACTAAGTTCCTATAAGGGGCACATTTGGGAAATTTCCACAACGGTCGATGATTCTGATCTCGTCGTAGATTCGATTGTACCAATCGATGTTCGAGTTGGTAAGAGACATGATTCTCTACGACCAACGTAATGTATTCTTTTGATCCCAAAATGCAGCAGACTTGGGTAAGTGGGAAGTGAACCATTTGTAAAGCAAGGGTGCACAGCACATGATCATTCCTCCGCTGTATAAATTCCTTAAGTGTACTGAATGATACGCATCTGCGAGTAAGGTCGGTATAGGGTTTCCAATCAGGAAAATCTTAATGGCGTTGATATCTACAAAGTTATCAATGTTGGGAAACAAAAATAACTCGTAGGTGAGTAAAACAAAGATGCTCTCAAAAGCGGACACGTTCCCTATACTAGTAAAGTACAGGGCTTTCTTTGTCAAGAATTGGGCCTGCAAACCTTGGATGCCACTCTTAGTGGTTATGTGAGTCCTGACTTCTGACTCGTCCAAATAAATTGCTCGTTTAATGGTTTGATCCTTTGGAATTTCTTCCAGTCTAGAAAAGGGAGCATGATCAGTGATATACAGATCAGTTAAGTGAGAATACTCCTCCAGCATTGGTGCTAGCTAATAATCCGGGAATATGAAACAGTGATAGACCGGATCGTAGAACTGGATTAGTGTGGACAGGATTCCTTTGATTACATGGACCCTTAATAAAGACTGTAGTCCTCCATACTTGGCTCTAAAAGCCTTGTGGTTAGTGATCATTCTCGCCAAACCTCTCAAATCCTCTAACTTTGGAACCTTGAAGGTGTACTTATGAGTTTTCCTTCTACCAAAATCCATTAGCGCAACCCCTTTATCTGGCATTTGCTATCATTGTCTCAGTTTAATTTGAAAAAGAGAGACTAGAAGAGAAGATTTTTCTTTGGTTTAGTGTTTTTTAAATGAATGCGTGAATGCAGCACACAAAAACATAGAAAAAACATGGTGTCAAAGGGTCGGTGTCATGAAGTCAAGGCTCTACCCCCCCCCCCCCAAAAAAAGGTTTATATTGGTGATTTTTTGTACCTGTCCGCAAAATCATTGATCCCTTTTGGGATAACAGCAGCAAGCGGATCTCCAGCGAGCTGATGTATCCTAGAGTGATCTCAGATGAGGGTAGTATCGCGTGACAACTATTTTCGATAGCTTTTGCACTACAAAATGGCTTTAGTCTACTAAAAACCTCAGCTTCTCAGATAACCCAGTCGACCACACTACTTTCAACAACCGAAGTCGTATAGGCAGTGTATCTGCAAAGGGAGTCTCCACTGAGTTTGATGGTCGATCGGGGGCTCTTAACTGGGATTCACTCCCCGCAACATTACCCGCATTGCCATCACCTATCTTAGGTGTATACTCAATCTTTCCACATGCGGCATCACACACATTCCTATTAGCAGAAAAATAAACACAGATATCAATTAGGAAAAGCAGTATATATATTTGTCTTAATCATCCTAGACCTCTAGTCTTATGATCCTAACAGACAATGACTCCCCTAGAAGAGTTGCCATTTCTGCGATACCTTGAGAACTTAAGGTTTTCTACCTAAGAGATGGGAAGAGAACAAGATCTCGAACAATTCCCCAGCAGAGTCGCCATTTTTCTGTGGAAAATGGGGACGATGATGACTAAGGTAAGACAGATCATACAGTGACTCCCCAGCAGAGTCACCATTTTTCTGTAGTGCAAATTTTTGTGTGGTTGCGAAGCACTATCGCTTTGGGGGTACTACAGTTTGATTCATTTTTTATCCTATTGAAGCTGATTAAGGAAGGGAAATAGATGTCTCCAATTAACCCTGCTTGCATACTGAGTTTAAACAGATGACGGTTGGTTTACATATGCTATTAATATTATGGGTCTCTCTTAGGTTATTTTGCTTAAGAACAGTGTCTAGGCTATTGGTAGGATGTTAGGTCTGATGCATTTTGATTGAGGTATGAAGGTATGGGTTTTTCGGTTTTTTTTATTAGTATGCTCGCTAAGATTTTTCAATCTTATGCCTACGTATTCCCGTTTGACGAAACAGGGAAATCAGAGCGATCGAAGTTCCTCCTATTCTATGGGAGGAAAAAGTTGTTTTGGTGTCTTGTTCAAAGCCCAAGACGTGAAGCTAAAGGGAGTATATGTATCTTGTTCAAAGCCCAAGATGTGAAGCTGAAGGGTCTATTTGTCATCTCAGAAAGACAGCTTAAGCAAATCGATGACTAGGTTATGTTCCTATACCTGTAGAGGTCTCTGGGTCCTTGTACTAAGCCCAAGAGAAGGCATGAGAGCTTTTAAGAAGCCGAAGGGTCCTTGTACAATGCCCAAGAGGAGGCGGGGATGCTTTTAAGAAGCATGTGGGCCCCCAAACCCCGAGAAGTTCAAAACATGCCATTCACCGAGAATAGATCAAGCCAGGAAAGTCCGAGAATTTGGAAGAAACTCAAGAGATTCCATTCACGGAGAAAAGATCATCTCTGGGGAGTTAGAGTTTCTTTGACAATTTCTAAGGGTGACAGTCTGAGAAAGGGTTCACTGAGAATGCTTCCTTTCACGTCTCCATATTGTTTATCCCCAAGAGGAGGGAAGACTGTGTCTGGTAATCCTATGGGGATCTAGTTTTGTTTATATTTAAGAGTGACCAACAGGGCTTTACCTAGTGCTAAACGTAGTTACCGGGGAAAACTCTAAATAACTATACTAGTATTACACAGTTGATTTTTGACAAGTATATAAATGTTTGTGAAAGAAGACTTACAGTGAGCAGCCCCACAATACAGTTATATATATATGAAAGCGGATAAAGAAAGCGGGTAAACACTTACTCGGTTGTAGAGCTTCCATGTTGTTTTGTTAGTTGTTCAACAAAGAAAGCTTTGATAACAATATTATGTTCAAAATCAAAGGAGAAAGTGCTTTGAAAAGAGTGTTGGGGCTTATATCTCAAGGAGAGGCCCAAGGTTTTATCAGTGATTGCACTGTTGTTTTGAATTTGTACAGAGGGGCTTATACAAGTGACTAAGGTCCAAAAAGGTTTTCTGCACAAAGGGATGGGTCTTACACTCTCTCAAGATGCCCAAAGAGTTTTTAAAGAAAAGAAATGGGGCTTATAACACGAGGGTAGGCCCAGATGATTTGATTTTTGAACTTGCGATCGCGCTGAAATTTTCTTTTAACGCAGAGGGACTTATACAATATCTGAGGCCCAAAAGGTTTTGGTTTAAAGGGGATTGGGTCTTACACTCTATTAGAGGCCCATGAGTGTTTTTGTACAAGTGATGGGGCTTACAGCTCAAGGAGAGGCCCAATTGATTTTGTTAAAAAGGCAACGATCGCGCCGTTGTTTTTGAAAATACAGTGGGACTTATACAATGACTGAGGCCCAAAAAGTGGTGTACTTACAAAGGGATTGGGTCTTATACTCTAATAGAGGCCCATGAGTTTTTGAAAATGATTTGTTGGGGTGAAAATCAAAGAAACCCTAATTTTTGTTTTCCTTTAAAAGTAAATATTTAAAGAAAATCAAATAAAATGATAAAAATACCAAATAAGTTTGAATAAACCATTTGTGATTTTTGTTTAAGGTTTGAAAAATGAGGTTTTAATCACAAGATGATTTAGAACTCATTTGGTTTTGACTTTCAAAGTAAATATTCACTATTAAATGTTTAAAAACAATTAAAAATGAATTTATTCACAAAAATACTAATTATATAAAATAACTAATATAAATTTGATTTTTTTTTTGTGGAATAAAATATTTCAACATTTTTGTGATTTTTTGCAAAAAGAACCAATAAAAAATAATTAAAATTGAGGGAGTTATTAATTTTTCAAATCATTAAAAATAATAAGAAAAACAATAAAAAGTGAAAAAAAATAACAAAAAGAGGATCTGGGGTGAAGGGGATTCGAACCCCAGACCTCTTTTGTATAGGGCACGCGCCTTACCACTTGGGCGGTGATACATCCGTTGATTGAAACACAACCACAAGTATACAAGGCTTGCCTTGTTTTTGGCCTGGCCCAAGGCAAGGCAAGGCAAGATTTTGGTTGAAAACGTGAAGGCCATAACTTTCTCATTTCTCCATGGATTGAGACAAAATTTAGGTCTATCCTGCCTAGAATTTCACAAGGAATCCAATGGTGGTGGTGTTTTTTTTCAGATCATGCTCCTATTGAAAAACCCGATAGTGGTTTTAAAATAGGCCATGATTTGCATTTTCTGTGCCATCTCTTGGTATAAGCATGAATTACATGATAAATTGGTGCAAACACAACACATATAACATGTATAAGAGATGCATGATCAGTGAACATCAAAAGAAAGCATGATTCAAAGAATCCAAGTTGTGATGCTTACCTCTTTTTGGAGCTTTGGTGCAATCTGCCAAGTGCTTTGTTCCAAAAAAGATTTGATGCTTTGGACACCCTCAAATGATCTCTTAGAAGCTTTTAGGATGGTTGGAATCAGCTGGAAACCTCAGGAACAAGTTTGAGCTCTTTCTTGCAAAAGGGGCAAAAGTGGCCAAAATAGCAACTCTCTCTCAAATGGTGTTCCAGATGTGTGGCACCATTTGGGATAGTTCAAGGATGATATTTCGAGTGTGTTTGAGGTTTTATCTAGTTTGGAAAGTGACTGAATCAAGACATGGCTTGAAAAATGCAAAAAAGTCCTATTTTGAGGTTTTGAGAGGTGACTTTGTGATTTTGGTGTTACAGGTCACTTGTGAGAGTTTGGACAGCTTAGATATGACATATTGGATGTGTTTGGATCATGATCTATGGTGGAATTGCTCTCTCACTCAAAAACTCAAAGTTACCTTGCTAAAGAAGGTATTTTTGCCTAGAGAAAGAGATTTTGAGGAAAGCAAGTGTTGTAGTGCTTTGGTGTACTCAAACTGAACACAATTGAGCTCTATTTATAGTAGAGCAAGTTTGTTTTGGCTGCAATAGTGAATGGCAACTGTAGCAGAGGTTTGGGCAATGTTGAGCAATGAGAATCCAAGTCTCCTCTAGCCATTGACTAGAGGTTAGGGCACAGGCTGCTGGTTCCCTTGGTCTTGGATAAGTATTGACTGAATTCAGTTGGGAATGGCTCTGTCCATGCCACCTTGGTGCATCCATTGAATTCTCCAAAACAAAATTGGAGTCTTGTCCCCTCTTTAGGGATTTCTAGATTTGGCATGCTACTTTTGGTTCCAAAGACTTGGGAGGCTTGGGATCAGAGTTGGTTCCTCCTTGGTCCCCCCTTGAGGTGTTAAGATGGATAGATTTGCTTGCCCTTTTCAAAATTTGAGCAAATCGAGCAAAACTCCCAAATCTGCCTTTCCATGACAGTTTGTAGCAAGGCATATTGACATTGTCATATCTCATGGCTCAAGTGGAATTTGATGGAGTTCTTGGCCATTTTGGAAAGCCCTCATATGATACAACAACTTTTTGATCATAGTTGGTTTTGATACTTTTTGGATCCAAGTGAAAAATGCCCCTACATTTGGAAAAAAGTGAAGGCAGATTCTGACTTAGTGAAAATTTCACTAAGTGTTGGAAAAAGTGACATTTCATGTTTTCAGCCATTTTGATCATTCCATAACTCAAAATCCATGATGAATTGGAATGAGGTGTAGTTGAAGCTTTTGTAAAGGGCCATGAGAGCTACAAATCCAGCTTTGAATGGGGAAAAATGGCCTTGTGGTTTAGGAGATATGATCCTCCAAAGTTGGTACCCTAGCCACTTTGTTCCATAACTTAGAAAATTTCTAAGTTTTTTATGGTTACCCCTTTTACAAGTTATCCCACTTTTCTTGATTTTTCTTGATAAATGTTGATTCCAATCACACATTATCATCATTTTAGGGTTAAAGAACCATAATTGTGAAAAATCTCAAAAAGTCAAAGTTGACTTTTGTGCACAGTTGACTTTTTGTCAGATGAATTCCAAACTGTGCGATCCTCTATGAAATTAAGTCCTTGACCTAAATCAAACTTGATGGATTGATTTAGTAGGTGTTATAGGGTGTGTTGAATCATGTCCCAATGTTTGGGAGCATGTCTGGGTCAAAAGTTAAAGACACAGTTGACTTTTCCCGTGAAACCCTAGTTGTGGTTCTGATGAATTTGAAACTTGTTGATCAAGATTCTTGTATTAATACATTGTTGCAAATGGATCAATGTAGTGTATTAGAGACCCTCAAATAATCTCTTGAGGTCTTGGCTCATGTTTTGTCCCAAAAGTCCACTTAGGGGTGAATTAGGTCAAGAAACTCTAATTCCTGATTTTTTATGACTGCATCCCCTGAGGCTAATTTGACTTGATGATTGGGTTTTGTGATGTCCCATGGAGCATTTTAGGTTATGCTTTGAAGCATTGGCTCATGCCCAGAGGAAAATTTCCATCTGGAGGCCCTGGTCAACCAAATCCCTAATTTGGTGACACTGGCGATCTTGAGGCTTAATCCACTCAGAATGCTGCAACCTTGTGCTTCATTCTTATTGTGGGAGTCCTCTTGATCCATTGTAGATGTTTGAGCGGTTTAGACAAGTTGAAGATCCTGTCATTCCATGATTGATCCTTTGTCTAAGAGCTCTCAGAGGGCTTGAAACCCTAATTTTGATTGTAGTGAATGCTCACCCATCTTTGGGGATACCAATGAGGTATAATGGCCCATCCATATTGTGATGATGGTTTGCACAATGATGGGGAATCTTAGTGGTCAAAATTTGGGGTATGACATGGAGCATCACCTCATCACCCACGGATTCACCTCTTTCTTCATCAAATCTCCATTTTCAAGCAAGATTCGAAGGCTCAAAGCATTTATTTTGCTTTCCTGAAGTAGATTAGAAGAAATGCAGGAAGTTATTGGGTTTCTAGTATGTGGAGATTGAGGCTTCAAACAGGTTTTTTTCTTGAACTTTCTTGCACCAGATTAGAGCATGTTAAGGGACTAAAACCATTGGAGATTCTTGATTCTGAAGTCCTACAGTATTGTAGGCATTGCTGGTGTTTGAATCAAAACAAAATGTGAGATCTTGAATATCTTAGATCTAAATTATTGTGCTAGTTTCTCTTTACATGTTGATTGTATGAAAATTCTAATTGCATATTAGTAATCTACACAAAAATCCACACGAGATGGTATAGGTTTCTTTTATTTCTGGACAGGTTTTTGCCGGAGCTCCGGTAAGTTCAGTCGGAGAAGATGACCGGAAGATCTTCTCCGGCGAAATGTGGTCAAAACCCTAAGTGACGTGGCTGTTCAACATGTTTTTATTGGTCCATGTCAATTACTAGTCCAGCGTGTTATTTCCTTTGGCACGCGTGTTTATTCAGTTTTAATTGGCCAATGAATTGCTCACAGCGCATTAATGAGTGATGACCTAATTCCCCACGTGCTCATTTGCATTGCCATTTTACTTTCTTTTTTGATGAATAATGTGTGACATCTGATTGTTTTTGGCACTTTGGGCCACCCAGTATGGCTATTCGCCCCTCCCTTCATGAGCCCACAAGATGACTGAACTATACTCTTACTTGTGTGACACCCCCCCCTTCTCCTCCATTGTTTTTTTTATTTCTTTTTCTTGTACACGTTTCAAAATTAATTTTCAAAAATTCTAAAAATTGTCCTAAAATTCTGAAAACATTTATGGCGGTTCTTGAACGTATTAACTAATTTTTGATGAATTTTAATTTCATTTTTTGGCTGTTTGGATATTTTTCTTAGATTTTTGAAAGATATGTGTTCATAATGGTGTACCTTGTGATACAAGCCACAAACAGTGATCTTCCTCTAATATTTTGGACCTGATTTTTGGTATGCAGGTATCTACTTGATTGCTTAACATGTTGATGCTTGATTGATATCTTGTCCATGAATTTTGGAATGCTTTTTAATTTCATCTTTTGAGCTTTGCTTTGTATGATCATCCTTGACATGTGTTTGATGTTTGCAATTAATTGAATAATTTTGATGCATGATTTTGATCCAATTTTTTGTACATGTTAACTCACTGAATTTAACATGACATGGTTAATTTCTCCTAATTTTCTAAAGACTCTAACTATTTTTCATGGACTATTCCATTACATGACCAATCTTTGATACATGCTAGAACTAGGTCAAGTTAATGCCAATGTGTGAGCTCCTTAAAACCAATTTTGAGGGCATGTTTGAGCCTATATACAATGATATTTTAGGTGCCTTTTTGATTCTTGAATGTTTCTTTTTTATCGTGACTTACATGATTCTTTTTGAACCCTAAGTTGCTTACTCGATTATGCTTGATGTTTGCTTAGGTGTTTTAGTTTGATGATGTATTTGTGCAATCCTCTTTAGGATATTTTTGTACATAATTTGACATATGGATTAGCATGAATCATATCCTGCCCTCATGAATTTATGGGTCACTTCATATGCTCCTAATTGATGTTATGTCTTCATAAGTTTGAACATGAATGAAAAGTTAACTTTGTTGTTTTCACTTGGAGTTCGGATGTGCCATGTTTGTACAAAGTTTTTGACATTCAAATGTATCATTCCACATATCATTTTCCACTGCCCCATGTGTATAAACACTTGATTTGTTTGTCTTTGGATTTACATTTACATACTTGAACTTGCCTTGCTTCTAGTGGAAGACAAAGTGAATTTTTTACTACTCTTGTAACCTCATTTGTATGTCATTTTTGTCCATTGTTTTTGGTATTCAAATATGTGATATTTTAGGTCTTTTACTTCTGGTGTGGATGCTTTGATGTTACTTTACCATGTTCTTGCTTTGCTCTTTGCTTGGTTGATAAGTTACGTGCCTTAAAAGATGCTTAAGTGTGGTTTTGACCCTTACTTCCCTTAGCTTTTGAGATTGAGTTTAACATGAAATGTTGTGATAATTTGAGATTGATCTTACACATTAGACACATGTATCCACTTCTGACCTATGACTTGTGAGTTCATTTCACACTTGTTTGCTTATTGTGTAACTTTGATTGATTAAAGCATGATTTATATACCATCTTTGGATGCAACTTTCAAACCACTTGAACATGATTGATGTACATTCCACGATTACTTCTTCATGCTTCAAGCTTTCCTTTTACATGTTTATATCATATATGTAGCATGAATATGTGACTTGACCTCCCTTTTTTATGACTTTTACAAGTCTTTTTGACATAGTTTGTAAATAGAAAATGTTGTGGGTTGTTATAAGACATAACATGTAACCTTTTGACTTTATTTAGGACATTAACATAGATAGGATATGATAGTTTTAGCTACTTACCCTTGTATGTCATGTACCTCTAGGGTTCAGTCTTCATTGCTTATGGTTTAACTTTGCTCCTAGGGTAGAACTGGAGCACTTCCTTGTGCATTAGGACATAGTTTTGTACTTTGCTTTCGTCTACTTGATAGTTGAGCTTGGCATGGAGACGGTTGTTGTACCATAAATTTTACTCCTTAGATGTCATAACATCTTGCACTTACATTTAGGGATCAATCATCTGTGCATTGTTAACTAACCACCGTATCTTGCTAGCTTGTTTCTTTTGTGAACCAGGATTTGCACAGGAAAGAGAACAAAAGTCCATAAGCCAGGCCCTCATGTGATTCAAGGTCTCCTAAGACATTCTTTGGCTCCATACAATCATCACAAGTGTTCACCAGCTTGGGTGAGATTCTTATGAGAAGCCATTTGTTCAAGAAAGATAGCTGAGGCTCCAAGGTACAACCATTTGGTCTTGGAGGCTGATTATGAAGTCCTCAAATCATGTGATATGATCTTAATGAGATTGGATCAAGAGAAATCAAGAAAATATCATCTGGTCAAGAGTTATGGAATTAGGGTTTTAACCTGAAGAATCATTAAAGAACCTTGTTGTGATCAGGCAGTATCTTAAAGGGTTCACCGACCAATTTGAGCTCACATACTTTCAAGAGATCTTATTCAACAAGAAATCAAGTGTGTTTGGTTCCTATTACAAGTGCCTTGAGCCACAAGATTCACCACGACTCAAACTAGGGTTTTATCAGCATCAGTCAACCATTGCCCTTGATTTTGATCAAGACATGTTTCCAAGCTTCGGGGCATGATTCCACATGATATCGGACATCCTTAGAGAACATCTATGGACCTTGGAAGAGATTGAAGAAGCAAGATCCTCAAGGACCATCCAGTGGAATTCCTGAGGAAATTAGGGTTTTTACTGATAAAGTCGAGACTCCGACTTTGATGTTATTAGACCAAAATGAAGTATTCAAGTCATGTCTCATCTTAATATGTTCAACCATTGACTGAGGGCATGAGATCACAAGGCATTTGTGAATTTTATTTGAAGCAAAAACAAAAAAAAAAGGAAAGAAAGAAAAGAAAAAAAAAGAAAAACACTTCATGGAACTAGCCCCACTTTGGTGGCACTGGCCATGAAGTGTGGCACCCACTACATGAGGAGCATGGCGCCCACCACATGAAAGGAGCATGGCGCCCACCATGAAGAATGCATGGCGCCTGCTATGAGTTTTTATGCACTTGCCATGAAATATATGGCGTTTGCCACATTTCTTACAATCTGCACTTAAGATAATTGTTTTTTAATTAAAAAAAATGTAAGTGGATCCAAGTAATTGAAATTCTGGTACAGATGTGTGATGTCTTTGTGCAATGTCACAACATCACAATCGGCTGAACAAGGCAATAATAGAAACAGTAAATTACACACTGAATTGTTCACCCAGTTCGGTTCAACAACCTACATCTGGGGGCATACCAAGCCAGGAAGGAAGTCCACTATTAGTAGTATCAAATTACAGACTCAATAGACCAGTTGACAATCTACCTAATTTAATCACTACCCAATGACCCTTCTACCTAAATCCTCCCTAGGTAAGAGACTCCATCTCACTTCCTATCATCACAATGATGTCTAGCAGTCAACTACACCGTCACTGCATCAACAGCTTGATTACCAACAAATGTACAACCATAGAAGACACCCTTCCATGACACCCTTTGGAGTTGCTTCAAAGCTTCCTCCAAGAACAATACCAAACTCATTACCTACAGGTTTCTGAGTTAAACACAGTGACCATCTCACAACCCGAGTGGTTCACTTAGACAAAGCCCTAATGATCTACATCTTGGACCCGTACCTATTCTAGGTTACAAGCATTCTATTTATAATATAATCCCAACTGGATTTGGGCCTTCAAATCATATCAAATATTCTGTAACAAATCTGCAACAGATCCTGCTTCTAATTAAATCTTCATCATAATTAACTCTAATTATTCTCCATATCTTTATGCATTAAATTAGTAACAAACTGATCTTCATAACTGATTGCAACAGAATATATCTCTCCCTTGATCTTCGCCTGCATTCTCTGATTCTCTTTAGCAGAATATCTCATTCACACCAGAACCACGTGCAACCCTAATTAATCATCTCAGACCTGATGTTTTAATGTTCTGGTATAGTGATGTTCAGACATCGCTTGTGACATCACACTTCAGCACTTTAACTCTTCAACCATATTCTCAAACCAGAATGTTAGCCAAAACATAACAATACTGTTAGAAGCTCATGTTGCAACATCAACCATGACATCAGCATTGTTTTAACAAAATTTTAGCCAATTACAAGAACTACAATCTCCCCCTTTGGGTAATTTTGGCTAAAACATTACAACTCAGCTTACAGCAGTAATTACAATCCTACACTACTGTTAGATGTCATCTGATCTTAACAATATACACCAGTATCAACTGTGTACTGCATCCATGGATAATCATCTTCTTTGAAGGATGTTAGGACATCACATCACCATATAACAGCAAGCCCAGTCAGTACATCAGGAGGTGCACATAAGGAAGAAGATATCCACCACTCCCCCTCAAATACAACACATTTCTTTTTCCTTCCAGGTCAGACCCAGACCAATTGTAGAAGACTCCTCCAGAAAAGAAATGTTTGTCTATTCAACAAAGACCAATGGTGTCATAAGATAATCCTGCACACCTTCATTGATCAGACACTGGGTTTAGTCCATGGCATAAGAGGAAACTTAAGAAGTGCCATTCTGCCAACCCAGGTAACTCAGAACACAAGTCACAACTATGTTCATAACTCAGGACACAAGTCACAAAGACTAAACACCAACTCAAGGATGTACCATCCTCTTCTGCAGCATCAGAGGCTGCAGACTCCAAGCATAACATCTACACAAACCACTTAGCCAGATCCTTTCCTTTCTCCCCCTTTTTAGCCACAAATTTGCAAAGGAACCCCTCACAGAACCAGACCCAGGAAGTGCTCACCCAAACACGAATAAACGCCATAAGACTTATGAGATAAGAACACTCACTGGCTGAAGGAGATCAGAATAACCCCTATAAATAGCTGACCAGTAACTTAGAAATTAACGAGCCTTGAAAATGTCAATGTTCTTGGTCAAACAAATGCTATTTTAGGTATCAAAAACTGCATTCAAATTCAATGCCTACCTTCCAAAAACTGCCTTGACTACCTTATATATTTCACAACTGAATCTTACCATAAATTAGGCCAATAACGCTCCATGCATAGTCGAGGCCACGTGTTTCACTTTATCCTAACACCACCGTCCAAAATAATTCCTTGTTTGGTTCATGAAAAACATGTCCTATGTCATGTTCTGACATCGCATCAGACATTGTCTGCTGGCTCATTAACCCAAGACTCCATAAACACATCTTTTTATCTAATGGATATTGAGACGACTTCTCACAACCTCTCCTAGACTCCTTTAACCCATCAGGGAACAATAAAATCACCTATGTACACCAATTTTGCTTGTCATACCTCTCCTGCATAGGCACTATCTTCACATAGCTATGATATGTCCCATCATCACACTGCACAAGCTAGACCAGCACACATGCTACAATAGGCTATAGACAACAGCCTTACAGTCAATGCCCTTTATCACACCAATAATGCCACATTCCTCATGGGGATTTTAGATACAAGGTCTGCCAAGTCCAATAAACAAAGGCCCATTTGATTGGAAATTTCTCACACAAGATAAACACCCTTCTGTCCTTACATTCACCAGCTCCTAATGAAGTTTTCATCATGAAAGTAGTCATGTATTTCCTGAACTACTTACCATCAAGATTAGAATCTGCCCATTCTAATCCACACTATGTCAGAACTGCCACTTCAGATGATAATGCTGCTCCTTCAAACTTCATAAGTATGGTGCATACCCAACCATAATGTTGTAACAACATGTAGGACATCAGCACGAGACAAAAGACCACCCCACTTAACCAGCACCAGCAGTTATAACATCAGACAACTAGACAAGACCTAGCCTCATCCTACTAGGACCACTTCTACCCAGGCACCAAACACTAAGTTCTGGTAACCAATGTGCCAAGAAAAACAGGTTCCCAAGAAAAACAGATTCCCATGCCAAAGATTACTCTGACTGGTCAGGCGATACAAACAATGACATTTTATCCATTATAAATAACAAACCTCCTTGCTCCTATCAGCACACCAAGGAAGGAATCATGAGTCAGTCTAACAAGAATGCAACAAAGAGACACATGCAGGAGGACAAGAAGCCAGATCCTCAGAAGTTGAAGGACACAACACTGTCCACAGCTGGAGCATCTTCAGGAGCAACAAGAACACGCAAGACATCAGAAACACGGATGAAGACTATCAAGAAAAACCAAGTGCAACTTCAAGTATCTGATGATGAATGGGACGAAGATTGGAAGACATTTCTTGATTCAGGGGGTTGGGATAATCTTTAGACTCTATGCTTGTTGTTTTTACTGATCTTGTAAGCTTCCAAAAAGCAATAAACTTCTGTTTTAATTCTGTTCCATCTATACTAAACAAAAGCAATAAGGAACACAAATGGACAAGACACTAACTCCTCATGTATGCAACCTCCCAATAAGCGCCATCACCAAAAACTGCAGACATATTCGTCACACGTCCAGCTGCACAAACTTTTAATAACCTCCCCCTATCAAGGGTAACCTGTGCTTCTTTGTATCTTTAAGTCTTCAAGAGCTCACTCCTCATAAGATTCAACCAATCTTCACAATCTTGATCATCATTCAAGCCTCACAATATATGCACCTTTGCAGCATAATCCATAGACAAGTACTCCCCCTGTCATGGTTAACTAATGCTCTAGATGAAGATGAACATTTGAGCACACTTGCTGAGCACGTGCATTTTGGTACCATTGTCCCTTTCTCCAAAGGCATTCATTCCTTACCATGCTCTTCATCTTCAGACTTCCAATCAATACCTGAACTACATTTTCCATCCAAGGTAGACCTTCTACTTCATCATCCTCCCGTATGACTATGTAGAAGCTCCTTAGGCATAATGTAGGCCCCACGCTTCTGAACCAGAGCATAATCATCCTTCACCAAGGATATCCAACCAGATAATGTCCCAACACACGTTAGAACATCTGCCACCCACCAAGACATCATCACCATGATTCTTGATATGCTCCACCAACTGGACCATGCTGTAACCATAAAGATGTGATGACTTCATATCATACAGCCTCAGCCACTGTCTGACTTAGATATGTTGGATGTCATCTATCTGCCTCTTACCCCAGACAATATGGATAATACTCCATAGTCACCAATCAACTCCACCAGTTGATTCAACTCCAGGATGCTTAACCCTTGAAAATAATTTCAACACAGTCACATAAAGTAAATTCTCGAACCTTCTGCAAACCTGCACTTTAACCTCAGACAAATACATAGTCTCCCGTCAATGTATAATGTCATCAATTGAATGCACAACACTATCCAAAGCAGACAAATATTCAACATTTTATCTGGTCTGACATCCCTTTTCTGCAGACTTGAGGCACTGATTGATCCTTCTTTTGCTAATCCACCCCACTGATCACTTTAGATTGGGTAAGTGGCTTGACTTGATACTTCACCGTGAGGATAACAAACTTCCTGTGGCTGAGAAGGCAAAGACTGAAATAATGTTTCAACATCACCAATCACACTAAACATGAATCAGCATACTCTAATATTTCAAGAATCTTTAAACTTTTGATGTCATCCTCATTCAGTTACCACAACTAAGCTTAAGAGATAACTTAGCAAGATCTTCACTCCCGCATGAAGGCTTTGACAGTGATCCTCTTTAGCTTTGGCTCTACCTTCTTCTGATCCTTCCAGTCGCAAGGCTAACGCAGACACCAATTCCAATTGACCAAAGGTTGATTGACATATTAAGCTCAGCTTCTTTCTTGGTGAATCCTCACACAGCCCAGATGCCTCCTCTTCCAAGTCAGGAGTAGGTTCCAAACAGATGTGATCAACACATTTGTTTAGCCTCCAAGCGTCTGTTATGTCACAATCTACTGGTAGGACATAAGTTCTCTTCACACCAAAAGATCCTTTAACACAACCCAGAGATTGACCTTGTAAGGTTGGATGCAAGAATAAATTACTTCTACCTTTCTTCAGAACTCTTTTCAACATGCTTATAGAAGAGTTCCTTTATGAGTGGACTTGGGATGAACAAGCTAGTTGAAGATGTCCTCACATATCACCACATCTTCAGAGGAGAGCAGAATGTTGCAGTCTTAACACCAAACCACCAGGAATTTTCCATCAGATATATATATATGCAGCGGAACATACACCAGAAAACTCCTCCAAATCCTTCAGGCAAAACATAATAACCCTTGCACAACAATACAAGTGCACTAGGTCATCATAAGTCAAACCACACACCAGCTCTCCACCAAAGCTACACGCCTGATAACTTCATTCTCTACTCCAAGGGATCATACAAAAATCTCTATGAACTGATCAAGTCCAGAACTATCTTCCTTGCTCATGAACCAAAAAGTATCTTCCCTAGATCTCATCCAGAAACAGACAGGATGCCTGCTTTGATACTAATTGAAATTCTGGTACAAATGTGTGATGTCTTTGTGCAATGTCACAACATCGCAATCTGCTGAACAAGGCAATAATAGAAACAGTAAATAACACACTAAATTGTTCACCCAGTTCGGTTCAACAACATACATCTGGGGGCATACCAAGCCAGGAAGGAAGTCCATTATTAGTAGTATCAAATTACAGACTCAACAGACCAGTTGACAATCTACCTAATTTAATCACTACCCAATGACCCTTCTACCTAAGTCCTCCCTAGGTAAGAGACTCCATCTCACTTCCTATCATCACAATGATGTCTAGCAGTCAACTACACCGTCACTGCATCAACATCTTGATTACCAACAACTGTACAACCATAGAAGACACCTTTCCATGAAACCCTTTGGAGTTGCTTCAAAGCTTCCTCCAAGAAAAATACCAAACTCATTACCTACAGGTTTCTGAGTTAAACACAGTGACCATCTCACAACCCGAGTGGTTCACTTAGACAAAGCCCTAATGATCTACATCTTGGACCCGTACCTATTCTAGGTTACAAGCATTCTATTTATAATATAATCCCAACTGGATTTGGGTCTTCAAATCATATCAAATCTTCTATAACAAATCTGCAACAGATCCTACTTCTAATTAAATCTTCATCATAATTAACTCTAATTATTCTCCATATCTTTATGCATTAAATTAGTAACAAACTGATCTTCATAACTGATTGCAACAGAATATATCTCTCCCTTGATCTTCGATTGCATTCTCTGATTCTCTTTAGCAGAATATCTCATTCACACCAGAACCACGTGCAGCCCTAATTAATCATCTCAGACCTGATGTTTTAATGTTCTGGTATAGTGACATTCAGACATCGCATGTGACATCACACTTCAGCACTTTAACTCTTCAACCATATTCTCAAACCAGAATGTTAGCCAAAACATAACAATACTGTTAGAAGCTCGTGTTGCAACATCAACCATGACATCAGCATTGTTTTAATAAAATTTCAGCCAATTACAAGAACTTACAGTAATCATGAAGAAAGAAAAAGCTTTTCAGTAAAAGTATGGCCCCTCTCCCCTCAGCACACAAAAGCAACCAAACCTACTCTGATCAAGTGAAGACTTTTCAAACTCAGCCACTTGCACTTGCATGAAAAATTTGGAAAAGGGTAATCTTGGCAATAAGCATCAATCTGACCATGCTTCAAGCCCTCCACTTTTTCCTATAAATAGGTCATTGTTCCTCAGTATCCGGTACACCACATTCACTAAAAAAAGGCTGAATACTCCCCTCATTTTCTTCCCCACTTACTCTCATAAATCTGAATTTTGTTGCAAGAATTTTTCAGTTCAAGTTTTCCACCATCCAACCTTGCAGTAACTGGCATTTTGCGGAAGAAGAAGTTCGTCCGTTTATTTTTCAGAATACGTACTTGTGAAGAGGCAGTGGACCGTCTCCACTAGGTAACACTCACTCCTCCATTTCATTTCATTTGCACAATATCATAATCATTTGCTTCATGTTATTATTATATTTTGCTATCATGTTAATATTTGATTCTTGAATAAATGTTATGTGTGATTTTGTTGTGATTTTATTTTATGGATGTTGTTTAAAAGAAATAACAAAATAAAATAAAATAAAACAAGTTGTGGCACTGGCCACAAGTTTATGTGGCACTGGCCACAAAGTGTGGCGCCTGCCACCATTCCTTAGGCACTACATGGCGCCTGCCATGGACAAAGTGTGGCGCCTGCCACTTTATTATAGCACTAGCCATAACTTATGGCGCCTGTCATGGGCAAGAGTGGCGCTTGCCACAAGTTTTGTGGCACTGGCCATAAGGTGTGGCACTTGCCATGCTTTACATGGCGACTGCCATATTGTCACCTAAACTTAGTTTTTTTTATATTCATTTTTTTATTGTATTTCATTTTCTTTCTAAATACTTCAAAACCAAAAAAATATGCATAATCTTTTGTTTAATTCCTGAACTTTCTTTTGAAAATCATTAATTATTTTTGGAAAATTTTTAAGAACTCTTTTGAGTATTCTGTGTTTTTTGGAAGAGATTGTTCTTTGACTTGGATGAAATCATTCTGTTAAGATATTGTCTGTACGTCTTGATCCCTGTTGATAAGTTGCATCACTCACCTTGTTTCTTATTTCAAACTTGGAAAATGTTATCTTTGATTTACCCATGTTTGCCATGTTTACGGTTTTTGAACCATTGAAGTCATATTGTTCATTCAATTCTTGTTTATAAGTTGTTTCCCCTATCTTTCAAAGGAAAGTCTCTCTATTTACTTCATTGTCATAGATAGCTCATTACGTCTTGGCCTCCTTAGAGCCATTTCCAATCCTCCTTAGGATCATCCTTAACCCTTCTCCCTCTAGAGTTCTTTAACTCTATTTGAGTACTATCATCATAGTACTCTCTTCTTCCTTGGCCTCCTAAGAGCCATTTACATCACAACTTAGAACTAGGTTAGAGTTCTTAAACTCTATGTGATTCTCATCATCATGATGTATTTCACTTTCCCTTTACAATGTAGGTTTAGAGAGTTCCTCAAATCTATGTGAGTTTCATGCTCATTCCCCTTGGAACTTTGGCCACAACCAATGGTTCCTCACCCCTTCGTTATGTGAACTACGGTTGCTCTGATTCTTCAGTCAGATACGTAGGCACAAGATACGACGTCTTGGCGACCAAACTTAGTGTACATACCCTAGGTCCTTACCTTTACCTTTAGCAGATTCTTTTAGCAAGCAAACATAACATAACACAAACATAAACAAGAGGTTCCTGTAGAGTACTACAGATACTTAGGGTGCTAATACCTTCCCTTAGTATAACCAACCCCCGAAACTAGATTCTCTTATTAGGGTTTTCGTTCTTTACCCTTTCCTTTGGATAAATCAAAGCTCGGTGGTGAATTTCAAAGTTTTGTGATGCAAGTTAATTAATAGCTTGTTATCCGATTCTCACTGCAACAAAAATGGCGACTTCACTGGGGAGACTTTTGAGGGTTAAACCCACCTTGTTTTATTTGTGTTACTACATGTTTTGCTTGCTATACTTGTACATATCTGTATATATCTGTCTGTACTTGGATCTTCTGTTTGGTAGGGTTGCTACTATTGAGTGGTGAGATAAGTCCTAACCCGGACTTGAGGGCACATATATGATAGGATTGTGGTGTAATCAATAGTCGATTGTTGGGAGTAGTCTTAACAATTTATGGCATATGATGACCATGCTCAGTTAAGGCCCTTTTGGGATTGTTGATGTCTGATGTGAGTAATCGCATTGATGTCACTCTTCCCGATTTGAGAGCCAGTGATTCTGAGGACCGTAGTTACCTTCGCCCCACTTGGCCTTTTAGGATGTAGTGCGGTGGCTATGAGGGAGTAGTCCCAAGTAGTTGTTAAGCGATACTACACTCAGACGAGTTTATCTTGAGAATATTATTAACCCGCGTGAGTAGTCACGTAGGCCGATAATATCCGAAGGATTTACGTAGACTCTGGGAACTTTTAGAACCCTGTTCTACAATTGTTGAACCTATAGTACACACTTATTGGGATGGGTATACCATGTCCCTATTCATGAGACTCCTAAACCTATGACTTGTGTGTTGTATTGTGTGTGCATATGTGTGCCCATGTTTTGTGCATTGCATATATTTCATTGCATCCATAATTGGTTTTAAGGAACTCTGTCACCTTTTTCCTTTGTAAATCATATGTATCATGGATATTGAGAAGAGAAACACTAAAAAGTACAATTTCAAGAAGCCTAATTTGGTTAAGTTGAAGAAGTTAGCGACCTTGATGACTTGCCATGAAGATTTCAGAAAACGTTATGGGAGATTGATTGGCCTTCTCAGAACTAAGATGGAGGAAGGTATTCTTGACACATTGGTTCAGTTCTATGACCCTCTCTACCATTGTTTCACTTTCCCTGATTACCAACTTGTTCCAACCTTGGAAGAATATTCTCATTGGTTTGGCTTACCTGTGAAAAAACAAAAACCCTTCAGCGGTCAAGAGAAGATTCCTTCACCACAAGAAATCGCTGATTGCATCCATTCGGAAATATCAGAAGTTAAGCCTCACCTCACTACCAAAGATGGTATCAAAGGCCTACTGTCTAAGTTCTTGTTTGAAAAAGCATGTCACTTCGCCAATATGAACGATGTAGCTACCTTTGAAGCGACCTTTGCTTTACTTGTCTACGACCTGTTTCTGTTCGCCAATATTGAAGATTTTGTTGATATCAATGCCATAAGGATCTTTATCAGTGGGAATCCTGTACCTACCCAACTTGGTGACGCTTATCACTCCATCCAACATAGGACTCTCTAAGGGAAGGGTACTATTTCATGTTGTGCACCTTTGCTCTACCAGTGGTACATAACGCATTTACCTCGAACATCTCAATTCAGAGATAACCCTGACAAACTGCATTGGTCTCAAAGAATCATTTCTCTTACCCACAATGACATCTTTTGGTATGATCCCATTTACGACAAAGGAGTAATCATTGACAGTTGTGGCCCATTCCCTAATGTACCACTCCTTGGTATCTGAGGTGGGATTAGCTATAACCCTGTCCTTGCTAGACGGCAGTTTGGTTTTCCAATGAAGGAGAAGCCTAAGAGTATTCATGTATCTAGTTTCTTTTATCTCAATGAAGTGGCTAGTGATGAAACCAAGAACAGAGTTTGGCATGCTTGGGACACACTCCACAAGAGTACCAAGGATGATCTAGGAAAGAGAAACTGTGTGGCTTTAGAACCTTTCCTCCAATGGGTTTGATCCCGAGCTCGTGATCTTAAGATGCCTTATCTTCCCGAGAGACCTCTTCTGTCCACTGTTGTATCTCCATCTATTATTCCCATTGAGTGCATGGAGGAATATCAAGAGACTCTAGCAAGGATGAAGCTTAAAAGAGACACATGGGAAAGGAAGTATCATACTGTCTGTATTGAGCAAGAAGAGCTGAAGAAGATGATGAAAGAGAATGATGATCTGATTGAATGGCTGGAAAGACGTGTGATAGACGAACCTATGGCGCTAGAGAATTTATTTTTCTCTAGCGTGCAACCTACTTCAAGCACCCAAAAGTATGCCAACATTCCTCCGACATCTGGCGCTTGGAAAGGGATTGTTGACAAGTTGATCATAGAGAATGACAAGCTAAAGAGACAGAAGAGGAGGCGTGAAGTGGAGCATTCCTAGATAGGATCCTTTTCTAGGCCTATCTGTTTTTCTTATCTCTCTGTATTTTGAGCCTTTTGAGCTTTTTGAAATGTACTATGAAGTTGTAACTCTTCTCAATATTTAATGAAATGAAGCTTATTTTGAAATTTGTCTTTCTCGAGTTCCTTAAAACCAATCGCATTTGCATTGCATCTTGCATTCTTTGCTAAGCTATCAAGAAACTAACCTTGTTTTGCAGACTTCGTAGAAATGGATGCTGCTAGAAGGAGAATATGGTCGTATACCTTCGAGGTTCTTGAGTTGGAGCAAGTGTTGGGGTTGGGAGATATGATTGAAGACCCACTGGCTTTCACTGACAGATATGGGGGAATCCTATCATTTCTGAAACTCCAAGTGACCAAAGGACCGCTTGAGACACTAGTCCAACTTTATCATCCTGTGTAACGTTGCTTTGTGTTTCCAGACTATCGACTTATGCCAACTCTGGAGGAGTTTTCCGCTCTGATAGGCATCCCTGTCAAAAACTCTCCTCCATTCTCCGGAATAGAAAAGGAACTCACTGCCAGAGACATCACCAAGGGAACAAGAATCAGATTGTCTGATGTTCAAGCTCAGCGAACCATCAAGGGGGGACGTCGCGGATTACCCGCTCAATTCTTGCTTGAGAAGGCTCTTTACTTTAAGGATAGGGGAAATTCTGCACTCTTTGAATCAACCTTTGCTCTGCTCATCTATGGTTTATTCCTGTTTCCTAATGCCAAGTACTTAGTCGATGTTCAAACTATCCAAATCTTCATGATCAATAACCCAGTTCCTACATTGTTGGCAGACACTTATCATGCTGTTCACACAAGATATGTGCGAAATGGAGGGCCTGTTATCTGCTGTGTTGTCGTCTTCTATAAGTGGTTTATTTCGTACTTACCAAAGACTCAAGCCTTTTGGGAAGTTGAAGATTGCACAATATGGTCTAAGAAGCTGATGGAATTGAGACACACTGACATTGAATGGTATGACCCAGCCAATGAAGGAATCCTTATGATCCATAGCTGTGGGGACTTCCAAAACATACCTCTCACAGGAAGGAGTGGGTGTATTAACTACAATCCTGTACTTGCTCGCCGGAACTAGGCCATCCTAAAGACGGAATTCCTAATTACGAGGACCTAGAGATGCTTTATCTCGAGGAAGAGGAAGGTTTTGAGTTCAAAATCAGAATTGAGCGCGCCTGGCGCCAAATCAACAGACAAAGGTGGACCGCTGATTGCACTGTCACTGAGGCCTACTTGGAGTGGTCTCGTGAAATAGCTCTTGTGATGAGGAAGCCTTTTCCCCGTCATGAGTCACCCACAAAGGAGAATCAGAAGTTGAAGAATGCACTAGGAGAACTGACCCTTGAGAAAGCCAAATTCAAAGAGCGAATCAACAAGCTCATGAGGAAGGTCAATGGAGAGGAGGGGCCGTCTACCAGTGGATCCAATTCTTTGTTTCCTTTCGTTGCTATATTTTCCATTTCCACTTATGTATTTTGAATTATGAAGATGAACTACTTCTGATGTAATATTTGCAAGAATTTCTAATGAAGAAGCTTATTTTGATGACCATCCTGTGCCTACCTTGTTTGCAAAATTTCTTGATTTCTTGATAGTTTTGCTTGCATTTGTACTTGCATTTTCTTTTGCATCATGTCATAACATGTGCATTTTCTTCCTTGTCTTTATCTCATGTCGTCGTAATTCTCGTCAAAACCGTCACACTGAATTCCCGACACAACTACAACACACGAGCCCAAGCTCGTCAAAGGATGTCAGAACAGTACTGTGAAATGGACAGAGTCAACAATGAATTGAGTGAGCTCCGAGGAGGAATGGGGCAGATTCTGGAAGCAATTCAAGTTATGAGGGCAAAGATGGATACCCAGGCCACGATGGTCTTCGAGATTATCACTACAACTGTAAAACCTCCTGCTACTACTGTGAACCTCACTTTGGGCACGCCTTTTGATTTTATATATGCTTTGGCCGTCACTTCTACTCAACAAGTTGTTCCTTTGGTTAATGAAGCTCTTCAAGCTATTCCTACCTTCACTCCAGCAGCAATGCAAACTCAGGTGCACCCAATTTTTCATAACCCACACCCGGTTTATGATTACGTTGATATTTCAGAAGAAGGAGATGATTGACATGAAAGGCTGAAAGAAAGTGTAGAGACAATTCAGAGGAAAATGAAAGCAATGGAAGGGAGCAATGTATTTAGTACTAATGCTAAAGACATGTGTTTAGTTTCAGGCTTGGTAATTCCACCCAAGTTCAAACTACCCAATTTTGACTTATATTCAGGTGCAACGTGTCCTAGGTCACATCTGATTATGTATTTCTGAAGAATGGCTGCATACATGGATAATGATAAATTGATGATCCACTGCTTCCAAGATAGTCTGAAAGGGGCTGCTGCCAAATGGTACTTAAGTCTGGACCAGTCCAGAATCCATTGTTTGCAAGATTTAACATATGCTTTTGTAAAGCATTACAAATATAACATGGATTTGGCACCCGATCGCAGACAATTATTGAGCATGTCTCAGAGCAATACCGAGTCTTTTAAAGAGTACGCACAGCGTTGGAGAGAGACAGCATCTCAGGTTGAACCACCTTTGTCAGAAAAAGAACTAGCTGATTGGTTTGTGGATACGGTGAAGCCAGAGTTCTATGAGAGGATGATCAGCAGTGTCAGCGCTAACTTCGCTAATATTGTTGTTGTAGGCATAAAAGTAGAAGCAGGGCTGAAAAGTGGAAAGGTAGTCAGTTCCTCAAGCAGTGTAACCAATACCAATACCAAGAAAGCTCCTAGCCACTTCCACAAGAAGAAAGAGGGAGAGACTAATGCCATCATGGCAGGGAAGGAAAAGAACCCAAGGTGGAAACAGCCAATGTACCAACCACAGTCGGTTCTGAACTTTACTCAACAGCCGATGTACCCTATGCAATATGCTCCACAACACTATGTATAAGCTATAACACCTACCTTTAATCATCAAGCAGCGCAACAGGTGCCAGCCTATCAACAGCCAGCTTATCAGCAAGCACCAAATGCTCAAAATTATCAACAAAGACAACATGCTTCACATTTAGGTGTTCCTCGAAGGAGACAAGGGGGAACTACCATATTTCCGCCTATACCAATGTCCTATACTAAGCTCTATGCTTCATTAGTGCAACAAGGACTGATTGTTACCAGAACTCTGGGTCCACCCACTGAGAAGTCTTTACCATTCCACAATCCAAATGTTAATTGTGCTTTTCATCAAGGGGGAGCCAGTCATGAATTGGAGGGTTGCCTAGCTTTGAAACATGTGGTGAAAAGGTTGATGGAAAAGAAGATCCTATCTTTCACGGACAATCATCCAAACTTAAAGAGTAATCCATTGCCCACGCACGGAGCTACCAATGCCATTGAAGACGAGAACAATGAGGTGTTACTAATGGACGCATCAAAGATCCGAACTCCCATGAAGATCTTCCATGTTAAGTTGTTTGAAGCTGGGTTGGTTAAATTTTGTCATGGTAAGTGCGAAGAGTGTAATGGCGATACCAAGGGTTGTCCATTGGTCCAAAACGACATTCAAAATTTGATCGACGAAGGGTTTCTGCAAGTGTTCAGTAAAGAGAGGAAGGATGAAGTTGCAATAATTGAGCCTGTGTTCAACCTGCCAAAATCAAGAGAGCAAGTGCATGTGTTCAACATACCAAAGTCTGGTTTTGTGATTCCTGTGTTTAATAAGCCAGTACCAATCTTCAACAATGTTGAACCCGTTATTGCTTCCACTGCTAATCATTCAAAGCCAAGCAACATCGGACAACCCGTTCCATTCCGTTTCAGAGGTTCAAAAGTTGTGTCGTGGATCTATGAGAATATTATGGGTGATAAAAGACATGAAGAAGTGGTTCCAAGGAATGAGGAGGGAACCACTAACGAAGAGGTGACCAACATAGTAGGAACTGGAAGAATGACTCGCAGTGGTAGAGTTTACACCCCTCCATTCAAAGGAACTGTGCCCAAGGAGACTGTTGTTCCTGTACCCTCCAAAGATAAAGAAAAGGTGGTTACAAAAGAGGATGACGACGAATTTATGAGAATTATCAAGAGAGGTGATTACAAAGTGGTGGACCAGCTTCACCAAACCCCATCCAAGATCTCAATTTTGTCTCTGCTAATGAATTTTCCTACCCACAGAGCAGCCTTGCAGAAAATTCTAGCCCAAGCACATGTAGCCCAAGACATTACTGCTGGACAATTTGACCACATCGTTGCTAACATCACAGCCTCCAATACACTCAGTTTCAGTGATGAAGAATTACCTCGAGGAGGCCGAAACCATAATCTAGCCTTGCATGTATCCATAAAGTGCCAAGATGATACTTTATCTAGAGTACTTGTAGATACTTGTTCATCTTTGAATGTCCTGCCGAAGAGAACTCTAGAAAATTTGACCTATCAAGGAATTGGGATGAAGCCTACTTCACTTATTGTCAAAGCCTTTGATGGTTCGAGAAGATCAGTAATGGGAGAGATTGAGTTACCTATTCTGATTGGTCCTCGTGTGTTCGACATTTTTTTCCAAGTCTTGGATATCAATCCTGCTTACAGTTGTCTGTTGGGAAGGCCTTGGATCCATGAAGCTGGTGCTGTAACGTTAACTTTACATCAAAAGATGAAATTTGTAGCGAATGAGAAGTTGGTCATTATCCATGGTGAAGAAGATCTAATGGTCAGTAACCTGTCCTCTTTCTGATACATTGAAGCTGATGAAGATGCCTTATAAACCTCTTTCCAAGCTCTTGAGATAGCTAATGATGTTATCATTGATGATAAGGAGCCACTGGACTCAAATAGTCCATCTTTTGTTTCTTACAAGAGTATCCAATCTGCCCTACAAGAAGGTGTGCAAGAAGGCTGGGGCAAAGTCATCGAGATTCAGGAGAGAGAGAAATACCAAGGGTTGGGTTACAAATCAACTCTTGAGGAAAAAGCTGCTACAACAAGACGACTGAAGACAATTCAGGAAGTATTTTTCAGTGGAGGACATTAGGTTCATGCCATCTTTGAAGACGCTGAAGACGAAGACATCATCCACTTGGTTTTTCAGTGTGACGCCGCATTGAGTAATTGGAAGGCTATTGAGATCCCTGTTTTGTACCCAATGCCAGAGTAATTTGCTTGCTTTTTTTGTTGTTTTCAATTCCCTATCCCTGCCCAAGGCTAGTGGATTATTTTGTATGGGCCACTGCTTTTAATTCTTATTAATCAATGAAAGTGATGTTTTGTTAATCTCTTTGTCTTTATTTTACTGTTTTTGCTTCTAAGGAAAAATGACAATCTTTTCAAAACTACAAAAACATTTTCTTCTTGCATTTAATTTTTGTGCATTTTAAAAAAATAAGTCCCTCCATCATGCAGAATAAATCCCAAACCCATTGTATTCAATGACCTTACTCTCACTATTGACTTTGATTCACCTATCTATCAAGCTGAGGATGAGGAGGATTATGAGGTCCCTGATGATTTGGCAGAGATGTGTGAGTATCAGTACACGGACCTTCAACCGCATGAGGAACAGGTTGACATCATCAATCTTGGTACCAAAGAAAAGAAGAAAGAGGTCAAAGTTGGGTCAATACTTGGGACAGAAATCAGACAACGGTTAGTACTACTTTTGGAAGAATATGTGGATGTGTTTGCTTGGTCTTATCAAGACATTCCTGGTTTGGATACAAATATAGTAGTTCATAAGCTACCGCTTAAACCTGAATGTCTTTCGGTGAAACAGAAGCTTCGTAGAAGTAGACCTGACATGGCTCTCAAGATCAGAGATGAGGTTAAGCGACAACTGGATGCAGGTTTCTTGGTAGTTTCAACGTATCCTGAATGGGTAGCCAACATTGTTCCCGTAATGAAGAAGAATGGTAAAGTGCGAATATGCGTAGATTACAGGGATCTCAACAAAGCCAGTCCTAAGGATGATTTCCCTCTACCGCATATCGACACTCTTGTGGATAATACAGCTTGATTTGCAGTTTTCTTTCTCCTTTATGGATGGTTTCTCAGGCTATAATCATATCAGAATGGATCCGACCGATATGGATAAAACTACACTCATCACTCCATGGGGAACCTATTGCTACAAAGTCATGCCCTTCGGCTTGAAAAATGCAGGGGCAACCTATCAGAGGGCTATGGTGACCTTATTCCATGACATGATCCATAAAGAAATTGAAGTGTATGTGGATGATATGATTGCTAAATCTCAGAGTGAGGAAGAACATTTGGACCATCTTCTGAAGTAATTCAAGAGACTCCGGAAATATCAGCTGAAGTTGAGTCCTGCCAAATGTACTTTCGGTGTCAGATCAGGAAAGCTACTTGATTTTATCGTCAGTCAACGAGGAATTGAGGTGGACCCTGATAAGGTACGAGCTATTCAAGAAATGCCAGCTCCGCAGACTGAGTCTCAAGTAAGAGGTTTTCTGGGCCGTTTGAACTATATCTCTAGATTCATCTCCAACATGACTCCCACTTGTGAGCCAATCTTCAAGTTGCTCCGCAAAGTTCAGACTGTAGATTGGAATTCTGATTGTCAACAAGCCTTTAATAAACTCAATAATTATCTATAAGAACCACCGATCTTGGTTCCCCCTGTTCCTGGAAAACCTTTCTTCATGTACATGACTATGTTAGAAGGATCCATGGGCTGCGTCTTGGGCCAGCATGATGAAACTGCCCGTAAGGAGCATGCCATCTATTACTTGAGCAAAAATTTCACCGATTGCGAAAGTCGTTATTCATTGCTAGATAAGACTTGTTGTGCTTTGGCATGGGCCACCAGACGTTTGAGGCAATATTTGATATGTCACACTACTTTGTTGATCTCCAAAATGTATCTAATAAAGTATATCTTTGAGAAGCCTGCTCAAAAAGGAAGACTTGCCCGTTGGCACATGCTATTGTCAGAATATGATATCCAATATGTCACTCAGAAGGCTATCAAGGGAAGTGTCTTATCAGAGTATCATGCAGATTAGCCTGTTGAAGATTATGAGCCTCTCAAATTTGATTTTCCTGATGAAGACATCATGGTGGTAAAAGATTGTGAAGAGCCAGGCCCTGATGAAGGTCCTGAACCCAGTTCTAGATGGAAAATGATGTTTGATGGTTCGTCCAACTACAAAGGACCTGGTGTAGGAGTTGTGTTGATAAATCCTAATGGTGGTTATACTCCTTTCACAACAAGGTTAGACTTTGGGTGCACAAACAATGTTGCTGAGTATGAAGCGTGTATCTTGGGTTTAGAAGCTACAATTGATCTCAGAATTAAGATCCTAGAAGTCATTGGTGATTCTGCTTTAGTTATCTATCAAGTCAAGGGTGAATGGGAGACTAAGGACGAGAAACTGATCCCGTACCGCGCTTACATTGTGAAAATGATTCAATACTTTGACGAGATTACTTTCCGTCATGTTCCGCGTTCAGAGAATCACATAACCGATGCCCTAGCCATGTTAGCTTCAACGTGGAAAGTTAACTTTGTTAATGAAGCACCGCTCATCAGCATCGATCGTAAAACTGAACTAGCTTATTGCCAGTCAATTGAAGAAGAAGTAGATGGGAAACCATGGTTTCATGACATCCTGAATTATTTGAAGACTCAAGAGTATCCTGCCAATGCTTCCAGTCTTGATAAGAAAACTTTGCGAAGATTATCATCCAAGTTTTTCCTCAGCAATGATGTACTTTACAAGAGGAATCACAACATGGTCTTTCTAAGATGTGTTGATAAACGAGAAACAGGCCTGTTGATTCAGGATATTCACAAAGGAGCCTTTGGTACTCACGCCGGTGGGCGTGTCATGGTTAAGAAAATCTTGAGAGCCGGTTATTATTGATTGACTATGAAAGCTGACTATATCCAATACTCCAGAAAGTGTCATAAACGCCAGATCTACGCTGACAAGACGCATGTACCTCCAACGCTACTGAATGTTTTGTCATCTCCTTGGCCTTTCTCTATGTGGGGCATTGATATGATTCGGGCAATTGAGCCAAAAGCTTCTAATGGTCATCGTTTCATCTTAGTAGCGATCGACTATTTAACCAAATGGGTTGAGGTTGTATCTTATGCCAATGTGACTAAGGAAGTAGTTACCCGGTTCATCAAGAATAATATCATCTGTCATTATGGAACCCCTAACAGAATCATAACTGACAATGAGACAAATCTGAACAACAAGACAATGAAGGAGTTATGTGACAATTTCAAGATTAAGCATCATAATTCTTCACCTTATCGTCCCAAGATGAATGGAGTTGTCGCTAACAAGAGCATCAAAAAGATCCTACAGAAAATGGTCAAGACTTATAAGGATTGGCATGAAATGTTACCATTTGCCTTTCATGGATACAGAACTTCGGTCCGAACTTCGACAGGGCAACCCCCTTTTCTCTGGTATATGAAATGGATGTTGTTATTCCTATTGAGGTAGAGATACCGTCTTTGAGAATTCTAATGGAAACCAAGCTTGATGAAGTAGCATGGGTCCAAGAGAGATATGACCAACTGAACCTCATTGATGAGAAGCGACTGACCGCTATGTGTCACGGTTATCTGTATCAGAAAAGAATGAAGAGGGCATTTGACAAGAAGGTCCGTGTTTGAGAATTCCAAGAAGGAGAACTTGTACTCAAGAAGATTCTGCCATCTCAAAGGGATGCACGTGGGAAATGGGCGCCCAACTATGAGGGTCCATTTGTGATGAAAACTGTGTTCTCAGGAGGATCCTTATTCCTTACAACGATGGATGGTGAACAATTCGCACACCCTGTGAATGCTGACTAAATACGAAAATATTACGCCTAAAAACCCCGCTAAGTCGAAAACCAGAAATGGCGACTTAGGCAAAAAAGGGTATCCCGGTGGGTCATAACCTATGAAGGAGACTCAGGCAAAAGTTAGGGATAAAATAAAAAATAAAAGGGCTCGCTAGGTTGAAAACCCGAAAGGGCGGCCTAGGCAAAAAAGAGCGTCCCGGTGAACTGAAAACCCGAAAGGGAGGTCCAGGCAAAGGTTAGGGACAAAGGCGTTTCACTGTGTCAGAAAAGGCTTATCACCTGCATCAAAGAATTCATAAAGAAGTTCAAGTTCATTTGCCTCCATCAGCAGCAAAGATTTTAGGACTCTTAGTCAGTAGGGATGGTAGTGGTCATTGAATATGATGTAACCTTTTCCCAAATTGCAATTTTTCAATTGTAATGTTCCATGGAACTTCGCTATTGGCAAGTTACCATTCTAATGAAATCAGATTTCGAGCCTTTCTTTGTTTGATATTTATCACTGCTCTATTATTTTCCTTGTTATGCAAAACTTCACTTATTCATTAATAACGGTTTTTAAAGCGGAAAATGTTTTTTTTGGAAAAAAATCTTTTAAGAAAACACAACGGGTATATAATTTGTCTCGGCATTAGGGATTATTTAGTAAAGTCATTTGCCCCCCTCAAAACTCTGGTTGTGACGGAAGCACTGCTAAACCCTCCGGCGTAAGCTCGTCATTTAAGAAAGATTGACAATACTTCCCTGAATCATACATTCCAGTAATGACTGGCTACTACGATACAAAGAACTTCTCCCCAGTATCTTCATAGATGTTTGTTGAATGTGAAAAACCTTACTTCTCCAGTGAAAGGAAGACATTCTTGGATTGACTCCAAACTACTATTTTCTTTTCAGATTCAGTGTGACTCCATGCAGTGGATGTGCCATCTATCCACTCCCTTTTCCTAGTCTGTCGTCTCTCGTTAGAGTCGTCTCTTGTATATCATTGAGCATTCGCATCATACCCTATCATCCTGCATCTTTGCGTCTGGGTGTGCTTTTGCTTGTGAGTCTTTACCTCCCTTTACCTCAATTTGTTGATCTTTGGATCTTTTATCTATGTCCAGCTTGTGTCCGGTCTTCACCTGTGTGCGCCGGACTTTGTACATTATTCATATTCCCCAGGAAGTCTAACCTTCATCATGTAACCCAGCAATGGCCCATTCGATACCTAAATTCAGGTCAACTATGAACCTTGGTCAGCTTTGAACCTAAACGTTTTGGTCAGCTATGAACCAAAATAACAGGTCAATTGTGAACCTTAACCCCCAGGTCAACTATGAACCTTGGTCAGCTATGAACCAAAACCTCAGGTTAGATATGAACCTTAAGTCCAGTAATTACTGACATCGCTTGTTTCAGGTCAGCTATGAACCTAAACATTGTTTCTGGTCAGCTATGAACCTAAACATTATTTCAGGTCAACTATGAACCTTGGTCAGCTATGAACCAGAACCTCAGGTCAGATATGAACCTTAAGTCCAGTAATTCTTGGCATCGCTTGTTTCAGGTCAGCTATGAACCTAAACATTGTTTCAGGTCAGCTATGAACCTAAACATTATTTCAGATCAACTATGAACCTTGGTCAGCTATGAACCAAAACCTTAGGTCAGATATGAACCTTAAGTCTAGTAATTGCTGGCATCGCTTGTTTCAGGTCACCTATGAACCTAATTATTTGGTCATCTATGAACCTAAGGTCCAGGAATCTCTGGAATTTGCTTATTTTTGGTCAGCTATGAACCAAAATATCGGGTCAACTGTGAACCTTAATTTTCAATCAACTATGAACCTTGGTCAGCTATGAACCTAAACATTATTTCAGGTCAACTATGAACCTTGGTCATCTATGAACCAGAACCTCTGATCAGATATGAACCTTAAGTCCAGTAATTGCTGGCATCACTTATTTCAGGTCAGCCATGAACCTAAACATTGTTTCAGGTCAGTTATGAACCTAAACATTATTTCAGGTCAACTATAAACCTTGGTCAGCTATGAACCAAAACCTCAGGTCAGATATGAACCTTAGGTCCAGTAATTGCTGGCATTGCTTGTTTCAGGTCAGCTATGAACCTAAACATTTGGTCATCTATGAACCTAAGGTCCAGGAATCTTTGGCATTTGCTTGTTTTTGGTCAGCTATGAACCAAAATTTCGGGTCAACTATGAACCTTAATTTCTGGTCAACTATGAACCTTGGTCAGCCATGAACCAAAACATCAGGTCAACTTTGAACCTCAATCCAAACCAAACAATATTATTTTCCAAGTCCAATCATTGTTGGCACTTAAGTTTTATCCCTAGCAAAGGATCGGTCATTATCGATTTCTCTTTAAAAGCTCTTAGATCTTCACCATTTGGCGCACGCAGAGCTTGTGTTTGTCTCTGTCTTTTCTGGCTTTTCTTGAAAATCCCGTTTGAACTCTTCAATATAAGAAATCCCCATAAAATTCTGTATAGAATGGCTATCCTCTTATTTCAAGTTGATCCCAATGGAGATCACGTCTTCTTTCTGGTTTCATGCCCAGTAAGAATGTGTCTTATTTCCCCAGTATCGTTCGGTCACCTATGAACCTGTCGTCCATCTCTCTGGATCATTTTCCAGTGGAGAACACCTCTCTGGCTACTATCTCCAACGGGGACCCGTGGGATTTCCCCCTTTAGTTGAGGTCCCTAGTGTTTCCTCAGAGTCTCCCTAGTAAGTCTCTTTTGTTGGTCAGTCTGTATCCCCAGTGAGTCTTTCTTATGGATATTAACCTTCATCCCTCCCCAGTAATGCTCACCTATGGCTGTTTTACCTTTATCTTCGGTGTCTTGTTTGTCTGCATCTTTGCACTATCATGGCATCATATCATCATGACTAGAAGTTCATGGCATGTCAGCATTTGCATGTTTGTTGCCTGTCCTTAGCATCTGCATTCCATCTAAGGGCAAAATTTTCGTTTTGCTATATTTAAATACCTTTTACCTTAATGTCCCGAGGATTTCCATTCCTCGTGCCATCTGGTAAAGCCATTCAAATAGGGGCAACTGGTGTACGCCAAATTTTACCCCTTAGATGTTATAACATCTTGCACTTACATTTAGGGATCAATCATCTGTGCATTGTTAACTAACCACCGTATCTTGCTAGCTTGTTTCTTTTGTGAACCAGGATTTGCACAGGAAAGAGAACAAAAGTCCATAAGCCAGGCTCTCATGTGATTCAAGGTACAACCATTTGGTCTTGGAGTCTGATTATGAAGTCCTCAAATCATGTGCTATGATCTTAATGAGATTGGATCAAGAGAAATCAAGAAAAGATCATCTGGTCAAGAGTTATGGAATTAGGGTTTTAACCTGAAGAATCATTGAAGAACCTTGTTGTGATCAGGCAGTATCTTAAAGGGTTCACCGACCAATTTGAGCTCACATACTTTCAAGAGATCTTATTCAACAAGAAATCAAGTGTGTTTGGTTCCTATTACAAGTGCCTTGAGCCACAAGATTCACCACGACTCAAACTAGGGTTTTATCATCATCAGTCAACCATTGCCCTTGATTTTGATCAAGACATGTTTCCAAGCTTTGGGGCATGATTCCACATGATATCGGACATCCTTAGAGTCCATCTATGGACCTTGGAAGAGATTTAATAAGCAAGATCCTCAAGGATCATCCAGTGGAATTCCTGATGAAATTAGGGTTTTTACGGATAAAGTCAAGACTCCGACTCTGATGTTATTAGACCAAAATGAAGTATTCAAGTCATGTCTCATCTTAATATGTTCAACCATTGACTGAGGGCATGAGAGATCACAAGGCATTTGTGAATTTTATTTGAAGAAAAAAAAAGGAAAGAAAGAAAAGAAAAAAAAGAAAAGCACTTCATGGCACTGGCCACACTTTGGTGGCACTGGCCATGAAGTGTGGCGCCCACTACATGAGGAGCATGGCACCCACCACATGAAAGGAGCATGGCGCTTACCATGAAGAATGCATGGCGCATGCCATGAGTTTTTATGCACTTGCCATGAAATATGTGGCGTTTGCCACATTTCTTACAATTTGCACTTAAGATAATTATTTTTTTAATTAAAAAAAATGCAAGTGGATCCAAGTCATCATGAAGAAAGAAAAAGCTTTTCAGTAAAAGTATGGCCCCTCTCCCATCAGCACACAAAAGCAACCTAACCTACTCTGATCAAGTGAAGACTTTTCAAACTCAGCCACTTGCACATGGACGAAAAATTTGGAAAAGGGTAATCTTGGCAATAAGCACCAATCTGACCATGCTTCAAGCCCTCCACTTTTTCCTATAAATAGGTCATTGCAAGAGTTTTTCGGTTCGAGTTTTCCGCCATCCAACCTTGTAGTAACTGGCATTTTGAGGAAGAAGAAGTTCGTCCGTATTTTTTAGAATACGTACTTGTGAAGAGGCAGTGGACCTTCTCCACTAGGTAATACTCACTCATCCGTTTCATTTCGTTTGCACAATATTATAATCATCTGCTTCATGTTATTATTATATTTAGCTATCATGTTAATATTTGATTCTTGAATAAATGTTATGGGTGATTTTGTTGTGATTTTATTTTATGGATGTCGTTTAAAATAAATAAAAAACAAGTTGTGTCCCTGGCCACAAGTTTATGTGGCACTGGCCACAAAGTGTGGTGCCTGCCACCATTCAAAAGCACTACATGGCGCTTGCCATGGACAAAGTGTGGTGCCTGCCACATTATTATGGCACTAGCCATAACCTACGGCGCCCGCCATGGGCAAGAGTGGCGCTTGCCACAAGTTTTGTGGCACTGGCCACAAGGTGTGGCACTTTCCATGCTTTACACGGCGACTGCCATATAGTTAGTCACCTTAACTTAGTTTTTTTTATATTCATTTTCTTGCTAAAAACTTCAAAACCAAAAAAATATGCATAATCTTCTGTTTAACTCCTGAACTTTCTTGTGAAAATCATCAATTATTTCTGGAAAAATTTTAAGAACTCTTTTGAGTATTCTGTGTTTGTTGGAAGAGTTTGTTCTTGGACTTGGATGAAATCATTCTGTTAAGATATTGTCTGTACGTCTTGATCCCTGTTGATAAGTTGCATCACTCACCTTGTTTCTGATTTCAAACTTGGAAAATGTTATCTTTGCTTTACCCATGTTTTCCATGTTTATGGTTTTTGAACCATTGAAGTCATATTGTTCATTCAATTCTTGTTTATAAGTTGTTTCCCCTATCTTCCAAAGGAAATTTTCTCTATTGACTTCATTGTCATAGATAGCTCATTACCTCTTGGCCTCCTTAGAGCCATTTCCAATCCTCCTTAGGATCATCCTTAACCCTTCTCCCTCTAGAGTTCTTCAACTCTATTTGAGTACTATCATCAGAGTACTCTCTTCTTACTTGGCCTCCTAAGAGCCATTTACATCACACCTTAGAACTAGGTTAGAGTTCTTAAACTCTATGTGATTCTCATCATCATGATGTATTTCACTTTCCCTTTACAATGTAGGTTTAGAGAGTTCCTCAACTCTATGTGAGTTTAATGCTCATTCCCCTTGGAACATTGGCCACAACCAATGGTTCCTCACCCTTCGTTAGGTGAACTATGGTTGCTCTGATTCTTCTGTTAGATACGTAGGCACAAAATGCAAACTTAGTGTACATACCCTAGGTCCTTACCTTTACCTTTAGCAGAGTCTTTTAGCAAGCAAACATAATATAACACAAACATAAACAAGAGGTTCATGTAGAGTACTACAGATACTTAGGGTGCTAATACCTTCCCCTAGTATAACCAACCCCCGAACCTAGATTCTCTTATTAGGGTTTTTGTTCTTTACCCTTTCCTTTGGATAAATCAAAGCTCGGTGGTGAATTTCAAAGTTTTGTGATGCAAGATAATTAATAGCTTGTTATCTGATTCTCACTGCAACAGAAATGGTGACTTCACTGGGGAGACTTTTGAGGGTTAAACCCACCTTGTTTTATTTGTGTTACTACATGTTTTTCTTTCTATACTTGTACATATCTGTATATATCTGTCTGTACTTGGATCTTCTGTTTGGCAGGGTTGCTACTATTGAGTGGTCAGATAAGTCGTAACCCGGACTTGAGAGCACATATATGATAGGATTGTGGTGTAATCAATAGTCGGTTGTTGGGAGTATTCCTAACAATTTATGGCATATGATGACCACGCTCAGTTGAGGCCCTTTTGGGATTGTTGATGTCTGATGTGAGTAGTCGCATTGATGTCACTCTTCCCGATTTGAGAGCCAGTGATTCTGAGGACCGTAGTTACCTTCACCCCACTTGGTCTTTTAGGATGTAGTGCGGTGGCTATGAGGGAGTAGTCCCAAGTGTAACACCCTTCTACCCCACATACAATACACGGTAAAGTAATCATTTAAAATCAGAGTACAACGTAGAAAGGCATCACGTTTTTGTCTTAAAACATCTTGATAATAATCTTGCTCCGTAATACGGGTTTTTCAACAATTTAATTCAAAACATCGCAGCGGAATAACTTTATTTCAATAAAATTAAACTTCAAAACATCTTAAAGAAAACGATAATAGCATCCGTTAAACCAAGCAAAATAGAACTCAGAGGTTTACAATGTTCCCGACCCGATGTTACATAATCAGAGCAAGACACACCCTCTACTCAACTGAAAAGAAACTGACTCCAAAGCTAACTCTTCACTCACCGCGAACTAATCTTGGTTATCTGCACGTTACCCACGTAGAGGTAACATTCAAACAGGCAGGGTAAGTAATCACAATTCAATATAATCATATAAAGAAAAGACATTAACAGGGCAACAATTGTTTTTATTAAATACTACATTGACTTACCCAAACCATCATATAAAACATCATGTCACCAATATCACTCATATGCAATCATGCAATGCCACCAAGAATGAAATGCAACAACATAAAAATGCATGTGGTACCAAATCGTCATAATAATGGACACTAGGCCATTAACCCTCCACAAGGGAGCAGGTCACAAAATACTTCAATCCGCACAATGGGATTAAAGCCACCAAAATAACGGTCCGAAGTCCCATCATAGAATGCCATGAATGCATGATGCAACAACATCATCATAATCATCATTAAAATCATAGTTTGCATCATCATTCATATCAATATTCCTCATACTCATCAATACAACATGTATTCAATTAATCACATAATTCATACTAGCTACAAGTTCTCACGCATGCTACTTTCGTCGTCATTTTCATCACTGAATAATCATCATATAACACGTCAACACATAGCAGCAATTTACAGCAACATCACAGCATTACTATAATATAAAACAGATATTTTCCATGAATTTTAAGTCAATAAAAATCATATTTTTCAGTCCCAGGTCGCGCTAAGCGAGCCACCACCCGCGCTAAGCGCGCTACTCACTGCCTCGAGGAAGCAAAATTCCTCCAGACCGCCCTAAGCGCCCTCTGTGATTTTGGCAGAAAAGCCCTGCGATAACAACACTTCTCCATCTGCGATTCCACACCCCTAAACCAGATTTTATCCTTAAATTATCATAGATTATGTTATTATAACCTATAACTATCACATATACGTCAATAACAACAATCATCACATAGCAAATCATCAAAATCCATCATCCCTAACCTCCAATTCCTAGGTTTTCCCCCAAAACCCTAATTACCCACCAACACCTAATCTTTATATCAAAATATTGCAAAGTGATACTCCCCATACCTTAGAGTCTTGATTCTTTCGATCTTCTCTTGAAGTTTCACTGGAAATCCCTCTATGCCCTAGTCTCCTCCACTCTTCTTGTGTTCCTCGGAGCACTATTTTCTTTCTTTCAACCAAAATAACACGAATAATGAAAACTCCCCTCACTATTCCTTGTTTTAACTCAAAATACCCCTAAATGTGCTCTTCCCATCTTACCCTCACTTATCCCTCACCAATGTCCGTCATACCCTCAAGGCTTCTAACACTCTTATTTTAAATAATAATAATAATTTGAATAATGTGATACAATTATTCTTACCATCAATATTATTAATATAATTCCACCACAATGCTCATAAAACACAACAGCATGTCATCAAATTACGTTATATTCACAAATAATTAATAATTAACTAAATATAAATTTAGGGCATTACAACTCTCCCCCACTTAAGGAATTTTCGTCCTAAAAAATTTAGCTAAAGCAAATAGAGTCGGATATGACTCCTTCATCTGATCCTCGCGCTCCCAAGTCCAACTTTCACCAGCTGGTCCTCCCCATAAAACTTTTACCAAAGCAATCTCTTTACCTCACAGTTGTTTCATTTCTCGACCATCGACACGCATAGGCAATGCTTCCAGAGTCAGATTATCCCTCACTTGTACATCATCCATCTGAATCACATGCGACGGATCCAGAATGTACTTCCTCAATTGAGACACATGGAACACGTCATGCAAATTCGCAAGTGACGGCGGTAAATCAATTCGATAGGCTACCTCTCCTATCCTCTGCGATATTTGATATGGACCAACAAAATGTGGAGTGAGCTTCCTAGACTTCAAAGCTCGACCCACACTAGTCACTGGCGTCACTCTCAAAAACACGTGATCTCCCTCTTGGAATTCAAGTGCTTTCCTCCTCTTATCATGGTAGCTCTTCTGACGACTCTGCGAAGCTTTCATCCTTTCTTGGATCATCTTAATCTTCTCAGTCATCTCTTGCATAATTTCAGGTCTGAGTACAACACTCTCGCCCGACTCATACCAACACAACGGAGTCCCACACCTTATCCCATACAAAGCGTCATAAGGCGCCATTCCAATACTAGCATGAAAACTATTATTGTACGTGAACTCAATCAACGGCAAATGACTATCCCACGATCCTCTATGATCCAACATACAAGCCCTCAACAAATCCTCCAAAGATTGGATAGTCCTTTCTGTCTGACCATCTGTCTGTGGATGATATATAGAACTCATCCTCAACTTGGTACCCAACGCATCTTGCAAACTCTTCCAGAACCTCGATGTAAACCTTGGATCTCTATCCGACACAATACTCGAAGGTACCCCATGTAACTTCTCAATTTCATCGACGTACAACTCCTCTAACTTCTGCATGGAATGATTAATCTTCATCGGTAAGAAATGAGCCGACTTTGTTAATCTATCTATAATCACCCATATTGAATCATTCCCTTTCACAGTCTTCGGCAATCCCATCACAAAATCCATGGAAATATTATCCTATTTCCATTCAGGAACATTCAACGGTTGCATCATACCTGAAGGCTTCTGGTGTTCAATCTTTGACTTCTGACAAGTCAAACATGCATACACAAATTCGACAATGTCTCTCTTCATACCTGGCCACCAAAACAACTTATGCAGATCCTGATACATCTTCGTAGCACCAGGATGGATACTCAGTCTACTTCGATGTCCTTTTTCTAGAGTACTCTTCTTGATTTCGAGAACATCTGGAACACATACTCTATCTCGAAACCTCATCACACCATTCCCATCAATCCGGAAGCCACCTTTGTTACCTTGGTTAATCAAAGTCAATTGGTCAACCAACTTTAAATCGGATTGTTGTCCGACTCTGATTTCTTCCAGAATACTACTAGTTAACCTCAACATTCCCAACTTTACACTGTCAGGTGTCGCTTCTCATACCAAACTCAAATCTCGGCATTGCTTAATTAGTTCCAACTCTTTCACCATAAGCATCAACATATGCAATGACTTTCTGCTCAACGCATCGGCCACTACATTTGCTTTGCCCGGATGATAACTCAAATCAAAATCGACATCCTTCAACAACTCTAACCACCTTCTCTGCCTCATATTCAATTCCTTCTGATTAAATAAGTACTTCAGACTTTTATTATCGCTGAACACCTCAATTTAGAGCCAAACAGATAATGTCTCCAAATCTTCAACACAAACACCACCGCGGCTAATTCCAAGTTATGTGTAGGATAATTCCTCTCATGAACTCGCAATTGTCTCGAAGCATAGGCAACAACTTGTCCATTTTGCATCAATACTCCACCAAGACCCATCTTCGACGCATTACAATACACTACAAAAGATTCACTCGGATTAGGCAAAATCAACACTGGAGCAGTAGTCAATCTCTTCTTCAATTCCACAAAACTCTCTTCACAAGCTACATCCCACACAAAAGTTTGACCCTTTTGAGTCAACTGAGTCAACAGTAATGCCAACTTAGAATAGCCTTCAATAAACTTGCGGTAATAACCCGCTAAACCCATAAAACTTCGTATTTCAGTAGCAGACTTCAGAGTCTCCCACTGTAAAACAACATCAATCTTAGAAGGTTCAACAACAACACCACCACTAGAAATCACATGGCCAAGGAAACTCACTTCCTTCAACTAGAACTCACACTTCGACAGCTTTGCATACAACTTCTTCTCTTTCAACACTTGTAACACAGCCCTCAAATGCTCGGCATGTTCTTCTTCAAATCTAGAATATATCAAGATGTCATCGATAAACACCACCACAAACTTATCCAAATACTCATGAAAATCTGATTCATGTACTCCATGAACACACCAGGTGCATTAGATACACCAAACGGCATCACATTGTATTCATAGTGTACATACCTCGTCCTAAAAGCCATTTTCGGAATATCATCAGGCTTAACTCGGATTTGATGATAACCCGACCTCAAATCAATCTTGCTGAACACACGGGCACCTACTAGCTGATCCATTAAATCGTCAATTCTCGGTAGCGGATACTTATTCTTGATAGTCACTTTATTTAGCTGCCGATAATCAACACACAACCTCATACTTCCATCTTTCTTCTTCACTAACAACACAGGAGCACCCCACGGAGAAACACTTGGTCGAACAAACCTCTTCTCAAGCAACTCCTCCAACTATTTCTTCAATTCACTTAGCTCGGAAGCTGACATCTGATAAGGAGCCATCGACACTGGACTCGTACCTGGTATTAAGTCCACTGCAAACTCTACCTCACGCTCTGGAGGCAAATCACTGATGTCATCTGGAAACACATCTAGGAATTCACAAACTACAGGCAACTCCACACTCGCAACTACACGATCAATTTGCAACGATGCAAACATTGCAAACACCAAAGCTTCGTCTTCCAAAAGTTCGTCTACTTGCTTTACAGACAAGAACATCAACTCTCCACTATCATCAATCTCAGGAAACTCTACAGTGTTGTTATAACAATTGATATGAACACGGTTGAACTCCAACCAGTTCATTCCAAAGATCACGTCAATCTGGTGCAAGGGTATGCACACCAAATCCATTACAAAACTCTTCTAAAAAATCATCACAGGACATCTCAAACACACAAGGATAGTAGTAACAAAACCATTAGCTGGAGTTTCTATTACCATATTTCCCTTCATATCAGATAACTTCAAACTCAATCTATTAGCACATTCAAACGAGATAAAAGAATGAGTAGCACCAGTATCAATAATGGCAACCAACTTGATATTATTAATAAAACAAGTACCTCGAATCATGTTGTCCTTCTCTGGAACTTCTACACCACTCAAAGCAAACACACGGCCACTGGTCTGGGCAGCAATAGCAGTCTTCTTCGGGTTTTGACATTGAGTACTGATATGACCTTTCTCACCACAATTGAAACAGGTTGGACCTTCATCTTTGTAGTCAGTAGCTCTATGCCCCTTCTTACCACACCGATAGCACCTCACCACAGTATTGGTGCATGCATCAGCACGGTGACCTTGCTCACCACACTTATGACACTTTCCAGAAGCGGGAGCTGCTCCCCCACTTGTCTTTTTCCCATCTAAAGCCTTCTGCTTCCCTTTGTCAGCTGAAGTTGTATAAGGCTTACCCCTATATTGTCCTTTCTTCTCACTCAACCGCTTGTAGTGAGCAGATCGAGCTCGGCTGTCCTCATCGTAGATTCTGCTCTTGTCAACCAACTCAGCATACCTGCGGATCTCCTGATACCCAATAACCTGCTTAATCTCTGGTCTCAGCCCATTCTCGAACTTGAGACACTTGGACATCTCAGCATCAGCACGATTGTAGTGCGGACAAAACTTCACCAACTTCTAAAACTTCGCGGCATATACTCTGCCACAGCCATATCTCCTTGCTTCAGCTCAAGGAATTCCACTTCTCTCTTGCCACGAGCATCCTCTGGGAAATACTATCCCAGAAACTCCTGCTTAAACACAACCCAAGTTATCACAGTGCCAACATCTGCAAGTCTCTGACGGGGTGTTATCCAACCAGTCCTCAGCCTCTTCTTCCAGCATATGCGTTCCAAACTGAACCTGTTGCTCATCAGAACACCCCATCACCCGGAAGATCTTCTCGATCGCCTTCAGCCACTTGTGTGCACTTGCTGGATCACGCGTACCCACAAAACTCGGTGGATTGTTCCTTTGAAAATTCCCCAAAGCACGAAACTCATCAAGAGCTCCACCATTTAGATTCAGCTACGCCACCACATTAGCAACCGATTCCAACGCATCAGTAATTGCACGATAGTTTCTTCCAGCTATCCTACACACCACCAACAAGGTTAGAAGAACTAAAACATCGACAGTGTACACACACTCGTCGACTAATAAGGACAGACATCAAGTAAAAACCTGGCCGGACAGACCGACGTGCTCTGATACCACTAATGTAACACCCTTCTACCCCACATACAATACGCGGTAAAATAATCATTTAAAATCAGAGTACAACATAGAAAGGCATCACATTTTCGTCTTAAAACATCTTGATAACAATCCTGCTCCGTAATACGGGTTTTTCAACAATTTAATTCAAAACATCGCAGCGGAATAACTTTATTTCAATCAAATCAAACTTCAAAACATCTTAAAGAAAATGATAATAACATCCATTAAACCAAGAAAAATAGAACTCAGAGGTTCACAATGTTCCCGACCCGATGTTACATAATCAGAGCAAGACACACCCTCTACTCAACTGAAAAGAAACTGACTCCAAAGCTAACTCTTCACGCACCGCGAACTAATCTTGGTTATCTTCACGTTACCCACGTAGAGGCAACATTCAAACAGGCAGGGTGTGTAATCACAATTCAATATAATCATATAAAGAAAAGACATTAACAGGGCAACAGTTGTTTTTATCAAATACTACAGCGACTCACCCAAACCATCATATTAAACATCACGCCACCAATATCACTCATATGCAATCATGCAATGCCACCAAGAATGAAATGCAACGTCATAAAAATGCATGTGGTACCAAATCGTCATAATAATGGAAACTAGGCCATCAACCCTCCATAAGGGAGCACATCACAAAATATTCCAATCCGCACAATGGGATTGGAGCCACCAAAATAACGGACCGAAGTCCCATCATAGAATGCCATGAATGCATGATGCAACAACATCGTCATAATCATCATTAAAATCATCATTTGCATCATCATTCATATAAATATTCCTCGTACTCATCACATCTATTCAATTAATCACATAATTCATACTAGCTACAAGTTCTCACGCATCCTACTTCTGTCATCATTTTCATCACTAAATAATCATCATATAACACGTCAACACATAGCAGCAATTTACAGTAACATCACAGCATTACTATAATATAAAATTGATATTTTCCATGAATTTTAAGTCAATAAAAATCATATTTTTCAGTCCCAGGTCGCTACTCACTGCCTCGAGGAGGTGAAATTCCTCCAGACCGCACTAAGCACGCTAGGCCGCGCTAAGCGCCCTCTGCGATTTTGGTAGAAAAACCCTGCGATAACAGCACTTCTCCATCTGTGATTCCACACCCTAAACCAGATTTTATCCTTAAATTATCACTGAATTATGTTATTATAACCTATAACTATCACATATACGTCAATAACAACAATCATCACATAGCAAATCATCAAAATCCATCATCCCTAACCTCCAATTCCTAGGTTTTCCCCCAAAACCCCAATTACCCACCATCACCTAATCTTTATATTAAAAGATTGCAAAGTGATACTCCCCATACCTTAGAGTCTTGATTCTTTCGATCTTCTCTTGAAGTTTCACCGGAAATCCCTCTATGCCCTAGTCTCCTCCACTCTTCTTGTGTTCCTCAGAGCACTATTTTCTTTCTTTCAACCAAAATAACACGAATAATGAAAACTCCCCTCACTATTCCTTGTTTTAACTCAAAATACCCCTAAATGTGTTCTTCCCATCTTACCCTCACTTATCCCTCACCAATGTCCATCATACCCTCAAGCCTTCTAACACTCTTATTTTAATTAATAATAATAATTTGAATAATGTGATACAATTATTCTTACCATCAATATTATTAATATAATTCCACCACAATGCTCATGAAACACAACAACATGTCATCAAATTACATTATATTCACAAATAATTAATAATTAACTAAATATGAATTTAGGGCGTTACACCAAGTAGTTGTTACGCGATACTACACTCAGACAAGTTTATCTTGAGAATATTATTAACCCGCGTGAGTAGTCACGTAGGCCGATAATATTCAAAGAATTTACGTAGACTCTGGGAACTTTTAGAACCTTGTTCTACAGTTGATGAACCTATAGTACACACTTATTGGGATGGGTATACCATGGCCTCATTCATGAGACCCCTAAACCTAGGACTTGTGTGTTGTATTGTGTGTGCATATGTGTGCCCATGTTTTGCGCATTGCATACATCTCATTGCATCCATAATTGGTTTTAAGGAACTCAGTCACCTTTTTCCTTTGTAAATCATAGGTATCATGGATATTGAGAAGAGAAACACTAAAAAGTACAATTTCAAGAAGCCTAATTTGGTTAAGTTGAAGAAGTTTACGACCTTGGTGACTTGCCATGAAGATTTCAGAAAACGTTATGGGAGATTGATTGGCCTTCTCATAACTAAGATGGAGGAGGGTATTCTTGACACATTGGTTCAGTTCTATGACCCTCTCTACCAATGTTTCACTTTCCCTGATTACCAACTTGTTCCAACCTTGGAAGAATATTCTCATTGGTTTGGCTTACCTGTGAAAAAACAAAAACCCTTCAGCGGTCAAGAGAAGATTCCTTCACCACAAGAAATCGATGATTGCATCCATTCGAAAATATCAGAAGTTAAGCCTCACCTCACTACCAAAGATGGTATCAAAGGCCTACCGTCTAAGTTCTTGTTTGAAAAAGCCTGTCACTTCGCCAATATGAACAGTGTAGTTGCCTTTAAAGTGACCTTTGCTTTACTTGTCTACGGTCTATTTTTGTTCGACAATATTGAAGATTTTGTTGATATCAATGCCATAAGGATCTTTATCAGTTGGAATCCTATACCTACCCTACTTGGTGACGCTTATCACTCCATCCATCATAGGATTCTCAAAGGGAAGGGTACTATTTCATGTTGTGCACCTTTGCTCTACCAGTGGTACATAACGCATTTGCCTCGAACATCTCAATTCAAAGATAACCATGACAAACTGCGTTGGTCTCAAAGAATCATTTCTCTTACCCACAATGACATCTTTTGGTATGATCCCGTTTACAACAAAGGAGTAATCATTGACAGTTGTGGCCCATTCCTTAATGTACCACTCCTTGTTATCCGAGGTGGGATTAGCTATAACCCTGTCCTTGCTAGAAGACAGTTTGGTTTTCAATGAAGGAGAAGCCTAAGAGTATTCATGTATCCGGTTTCTTTTATCTCAATGAAGCGGCTAGTGATGAAACCAAGAATAGAGTTTGGCATGCTTAGGACACACTCCACAAGAGTACCAAGGATGACCTAGAAAAGAGAAACTGTGGGGCTTTGGAACCTTTCCCCCAATGGGTTCGATCCCGAGCTCGTGAACTTAAGATGCCTTATCTTCCTGAGAGACCTCCTCAGCCCACTCTTGTATCTCCTTCTGTTATTTCCATTGAGTACATGGAGGAATATCAAGAGACTCTAGCAAGGATGAAGCTTGAAAGAGACACATGGGAAAGGAAGTACCATACTGTCTCTATTGAGCAAGAAGAGCTGAAGAAGAAGATGAAAGAGAAGGATGATCTGATTGAATGGCTGGAAAGACGTGCGATAGACGTACCTATGGCGCAAGAGAATTTATTTTTCTCTAGCGTGCAACCTACTTCAAGCACCTATAAGTATGCCAACATTCCTCCGACATCTGGGGCTTGGAAAGGGATTGTTGACAAGTTGATCATAGAGAATAACAAGTTGAAGAGACAGAAGAGGAGACGTGAAGTGGAGCATTCCTAGATAGGGTCCTTTTCTATTCCTAGCTGTTGTTCTTATCTCTCTGTATTTTGAGCTTTTTGAAATGTACTATGAAGTTGTAACTCTTCTCAATATTTAATGAAATTGTAGCGAGCGATTTTGGACGTGGTTCTTAAGCACTGTCGCTCTTTGGGGGGACTACAGGTCGATTCATTTTTTATCCTATTGAAGCTGATGAAGGAAGGGAAATAGATGTCTCCAACTAGCCCTGCTTGCATACTGAGTTTAAACAGCGGTCTGTTAGGTTACAGATGCTATATGGAAGTGGGGGCTCTTTCTGCTTACTTTGTTAAGGCCGAAATGACGGGACTATGTTATCGGTAAGATGTTAGGACTGATGCTTTTCGATTGATGTGTGAAAGTACGTGATTTTGGATTTTTTATTAGTGTGCTCGCTTAGATTTTTCGTTCATTCTTATGCCTACGTATTCCCGTTTACCGAAATAGGGAAATCAGAGCGATCGTAGTTCCTCCTATTCTATGGGAGGAAATGGTGTGTTGGTGTCTTGTTCAAAGCCCAAGACGTGAAGCTAAAAATGATTTGCATCTTGTTCGAAGCCCAAGATGTGAATTTGAAGGTGATTTGTTTGTATCTTGTTCAAAGCCCAAGATATGAAACTAAAGGGTTTCGTCTTTAGAGAGAATTTGTTATCTCTAAAGGGGTCTGTTTGTCACAACCGTTGGGTGACTGATTGTAAAGGAGAATTACTTTAACTAGACATGTGAATTCGGCAATGCCATAATTTCCTTTATAGGGATTTTTAACATGAAGGAGAAGACTTTAACTCAGTTTAGAGTAATGCCATCTTTCCTTAGGAATTTCTCATGCTAAAAGAGGGACAGTGGCGTGGATGTAAATAATCCAGAGGAGCCTTGGTCTAGACATGCCCCTTGGCTAGTAGTAATGGAAATAGTTCTGCGTACGATACGGGTATAGGATCAAATCCTGGTGGCCGCGTTGCACGATTGTTGTTGCATGGAGGACGAGCCTGCTGAAGAGGTTGCTGTGTCCTTTGCTGAAATTGTTATTGATTAGGTTGGCTTTGCGCAACCTGAGGTTGATACGTAGGTGCGAGGTTGATAGCAGGAGTTACAGCTGCTCTTGTTTGGTACCGTCGCATTTGCCTTCCGAGAGATATATTCCCAATATCTTGCTCTTTTTTCTTAGGGAGAGCACTACCATATTTCTTAGTACCGCTTGTCGACGCAGTGTCCTTGACTAGTCGTCCTTCTCGAACAGCTTCCTCAAGACGAACTCCCATGCCTACCATTTCGGGGAAGTCACTGGGCGCACTGGTGACCATTCTATCGTAGTAAAATGAGCTCAAGGTCTTTAAGAAGATCTTAGTCATCTCTTTTTCCTCAAGAGGTGGACAAATTTGAGCAGCAATTTCACGCCATCTCTGAGCATATTCCTTAAAGGTTTCTTTGTCCCTTTGCGACATTGATCTGAGTTGATCTCTGTCCGGTGCCATGTCCAAATTGTATTTATATTGTTGGACGAAGGTAGTGCCAAGATCTCTGAAAGTGCCGATCGTAGCGCGGTTTAAACCCATGTACCATTTGAGTGCGGCACCGGTTAAACTATCCTAAAAGTAGTGGATGAGTAGATCTTGATTCTCTGTCTGAGCTGACATTCGTCGAGCGTACATCACCAAATGGCTTTGAGGGCAAGAGTTACCCTTGTACTTTTCAAAGTCGGGCACCTGGAATTTGTGCGGGACTTTCACATTGGGGACCAAGCAGAGGTCCGCGGCGTCCTTTCCGAATAAATCTTGACCACGCAGGGCCTGCAGTTCTTTCTGTATTTCCAAGAACTGCTCCTGGAATTCATCCATTCTGTCAAACATAGTTTCTTTTCTACCATAAGGTATCTATGGAATATGTCCTTCCGGGACAGTGTGCACCATAGGCGATGGTACCGTTACTACAACAGTGAATCTTGGCGTTTCCCGAAGTTTGTAACCTTCAGGAGTTGTTGGTATGCCCCTGGCATCTATGGTTTCCCGAAGTTTATAACCTTCAGGCCCAGCGATCGGCGAAACATATCCTTCCGGGATATAGTTAACAGGCATGCCCCAGGGACGATCTTTCAGAATTCTGTACCTAGGATCATACTTCTCCACTAATGGTGTTGAGATGATCTCTGAGATCACAGTTCTTTGTAACTGAGCTTCTACCATGGCTTGCATGTCGTTATGAAGCTTTCTCATATCCTCTCTCAGAGCGTCCATCTCTTCTTTCAACTCTCTATTCTCTTCCTCAGGATCATCCATCTTTTTCTGACGATTGGCCCGAGTATTGTACGAATGAGACAGTTTGACTCTAGAACCGAGACACAAACATGAGATTCGTAGGTAAGAAGAATACGTTACGTGAGAATGATGAATGTAATGATTATATTAATTGTTTTTTGGTTTAATCAAAATAAACTTCGATAATTAGATTGCAAATATCAAACAGTGGGGAAATCCCCATTTTATTGAATTCAAATGATTGCGGAAATGGAAATACAGTAAATTACAAAGTGCAGAAACAGAAACCTAAGCTAATGGGTCTCGAGTCCTCTCTGAGGAGAACTCGGGTGCTGATTCTGGTACTTTTCCTTTCTTGTTCGAAGCTAAAAATTATTTGTATCTTGTTCGAAGCCCAAGATGTGAAGTTGAAGGTGATTTGTTTGTATCTTGTTCAAAGCCCAAGATATGAAGCTAAAGGGTTTCGCCTTTAGAGAGAATTTGTTATCTCTAAAGGGGTCTGTTTGTCACAACAGTTGGGTGATTGATTGTAAAGGATAATTACTTTAACTGGACATGTGAATCCGGCAATGCCATAATTTCCTTTATATGGGTTTTTAACCTGAAGGAGAAGACTTTAACTCAATTTAGAGTAATGCCATCTTTCCTTAGGAATTTCTCATGCTAAAAGAGGGACAGTGGCGTGGATGTAAATAATCCAGAGGCTTGCCGGTTACAGCGATTATATGGGGGAAAAGGAGTTGTTGGTGTTTGTATGTTGTGACCAAAGCATGATTTGATGCTAAAAGGTTGATTGTCTCAACCGGGGTTTCCTTATACAAAGCCTAAGAGGAGGCTAAATGGTGGACTTTTCCGGGGAAAATGTTCTTTCTGGCTTGTACAAAGCCCAAAATTTGAGGCTAAAAAGGGTCTGACTCAACAAGAGATTCTTTTTGTGTGTCTTGTACGAAGCCCAAGACGGAAGCTAAAGGGGTTTGACTCAACGAGAGAGTCTTTTATACTCAACAAGAGAGTGATTTGGTGTCTCGTATGAAGCCCGGACGGAGGCTGAAAGTTGTTTTGACTCAACAAGAGAGTCTTCTATACTCAACAAGAGAGTGTTTTTGTATCTCGTACGAAGCCCAAGATGGAGGCTAAAAGGTTTGTGACCCAACAAGAGGATCTTTTATCTCAACAAGAGAGTGTTTTGTGTCTTGTACGATGCCCAAAACGGAGGCTAAAGGAGTGATTCAACAAGAGAATCTTTTATACTCAACAAGAGAGTGTTTTGTGTCTTGTATGATGCCCAAGAAAGAGGCTAAAGGAAGTTGGTTGACTCAGCAAGAGAGTCTTTTTGTATCTCATACGAAGCCCGAGATAGAGGCTAAAAGGTTTAGCTCCGCTGGGGAGAATCATTGTACAAAGCCCAAGAGGAGGCTAGAGTAACTGTTTCAGTTGAGTGACAGGTCCAGTATGTTGGTTAAAAGAGAAAATCAGTTCTTATATGAGTAATGTTTCACTCATGGACTTGATCTGAGGGTTGGGATTATTTCCTGTTCTCTAGGGAAACGGGTAATCCAAAGGGTTTTTGAGACTGTCCAAGTCTACGGGTGTTCTTCCCTTTCTTAAAAGGGGCTTGAGAATGTTTTTGAGACTCAAGGGTCTTAGACTATCCAAGTCTAGAGTTTTATATTTTGCACTATGCTTAATAGAATTTAAGGGACAGTACATTTGCGGTGGAAAGATCTAGACTCTTTGAAAGACTGTTCTATTAAGATGACTAATTTCTGTTCCTATACCTCTAGGAGGTCGTCGGAATAATTTGTACGAAGCCGAAGAGGAGGCTGGAAACTTTTAAGAAGCTGAGGGACAATTTGTACGAAGCCCAAGAGGAGGCTATCTTCCCGGAGGAAGAATCATTATATGAAGCCTAAGAGGAGGCTGTGAAAACTTCTAAGAAGCCGACGGGTCCTTGTACGACCCCCAAGAGGAGGCGGGGATGCTTTTAGGAAGCTTGCGGGTCCTTGCACTAAGCCCAAGAGGAGGCGGATGAACAGTTCCAAAAGGGGTTTCACATGGAACAATGTCCTTCTGTATACGAACTGTTCACGGGGAAATTCCTTAGATCTAGTTATCTAATGTTGATGTAAGGAGGCGAGGTTTTGTCTAGTTCTAGACGTAGTTGTTGGGGAAACTCTAAATATCTATACTATTATTACACAGTTGATATGAGTTTATGAAAGAAGACTTACAGTGAGACAACCCCACAGTACAGTTATATACATATGAAAGCGGTAAATGAAAGCGGTAAATGAAAGCGGGTAAACACTTACTCGGTTGTAGAGCTTCCATGATGTATTGTTAGTTGTTCAACAAAGAAAAGTTGGAAACAACAGTATATTACATAATCAAAGGAGAAAGTGCTTTGAAAGGAAAATTGGGGCTTACAGCTCAAGGAGAGGCCCAGGGTTTTATCAGTGATTGCACTGTCGTTTTGTACAGGGACTTATACAAGTGACTGAGGCCCGGGAAAGGTTTTATGTACAAAGGGATGGGTCTTACACTCTCTCAAGAGGCCCAAAGAGTTTTAAAGAAAAGAAATGGGGCTTATAACACGAGGGTAGGCCCAAGGATTTGATTTTTCAACTGGCGATCGCGTCGAGGTTTTCTTTTAACACAGAGGGACTTATACAATATCTGAGGCCCAAAAAAAGGTTTTGATTAAAAGGTGATTGGGTCTTATACTCTATTAGAGGCCCAAAATGATTTTGAATGGGTCTTATAGCTCGAGAAGAGGCCCAGATGGTTTATTTTAAATGGGCAATGATCGCGCAGAAGTTTTGAAAACACCGTGGGTCTTATACAATGACTGAGGCCCAAAAGTTTTTGGTTTCAAAGAGGGTTGGGTCTTACAATCTATTAGAGGCCCATGAGTGTTTGAAAAAGTTTGTTAGGGTGAAAATCAATAAAACCCTAATTTCATCATTTTTTAATGTAATTATTCAAAGAAAATTAATAAAAACTGATGAAAATGCCAAATAAGTTTGAATAAACAACTTGTGATTTTGGTTTTAAGTTTGACATGGGTGGGGTTTGAATCCACGACCTCAAGGTTATAGGGCGCGCGCCTTACCACTGGGGTGGTGATACATCCGTTGATTGAAACAAACCAACAAATGTAACGCCCCGATTTGTTTAATTGTATTTATTTATTTCATTTATGTGAATTTTGTGAAATGTGTGAATTTATTGTATTTTACCTGCTAATTGAGCTAATTGGTTAATTTCTCTGATAGATAAAATATTTGTATTAAATTATTATTTCTTTACAACTTTTATTTCTCGAAATATATTTCATCGGTATGTTTATGTTTTATAGCATTTTGAGAGCGTTTGCGGGGTATTTGAGAGTAGGGGCATTTTAGTCATTTTATATTATATTTTTATAACTTAGAAATAAAAAGAGAAGAAAAGAGATAGAAATAGAAAGGAGAGAAAAATAGAGAAAAAGAAATAGGAAGAGGAAAAAGAGAAGAAGGAAAAAGAAGAGAAGAGAAAAAGAGAGAAAAAGAGGAAAAAGCTAGGTTGGATCAAATCAACTTCTGGAATCGATTTAATCGGGTAAGGGTGTGAAATTCAATTATTCTATGCATGTGTATGATTATGTATGTACTTGTGTTGTTGATTTTGGAATGTATGAAAATTTAGAGGAAAAATCATAATGTTTAGAAATGGGTAGAATTTGACCCAAATGTGTCTAAACTCATGTTGTTGTGTTCCTTGTTATCTATGCATGTTAGGTATGTATTGATATACCTCAAATTGGAGTTTTTCTGAATTTGGATGATGATTTGGAAGGGTTTTGGGTGTAAAATCGTAACAGCAAGAAACCTGCAGAATTCTGGTTTGCCCAGGTCATACGCGTATGGGGCATGTTCATACGTGTATGGGCCTTGGCAATACGCGTATCATGGGCGAGTGTTGGGGCCAATATGCATATGGGATGGGTCAATATGCATATAGGATGTCTCTTTTCCCGGCCATCTGGTGAGATGCATATTGTACACGTATGAGGGTTTTGCCATACGCGTATGACATGGGCCATACGCGTATGGGTAGGAGAAGTGTAAAAATGGGACTTTTCAAAATATCGTTTTCGTTTTCTTTCGTAACTTGGGTTCCGCTTATCCAATTTTTACATTCTTGGTATCGTTGGAAAGCTATTGAGCTGTACTATATGATTATGATGATTTGGAAGTTTTTAGCCGATTAAATTGTGTCGGTATTTGGAATAGTGTCATTTTGTCGACTTTTACCGTGTTAATTGATGTGTATCGTATAATGTGCTTTTAATATGGATATTGTATGACTCGTGTGATGTTATATGAGGTGAATGCATGTGATGACATGTTGTGGTGATGAATTGTGGCCGAAAGGCAAATAAATGCAATGTGTTGTATTCGGTTATATATGCATGTTTATGGTTGCATGTATGTGTGAAGATGCATTGGTTGTCATGAGTTCTTGTGTGTCAAGTATCATGATATGCATTCTTGTGACGTCCTGAGTAACAGATTGGTTCCAGAGGGAATCTGCTATAACATCGTGAGCCTTATACAAAGAGGACTAAAAATGATGATTATAGACTATCGTGAGCCTTATACAAAGAGGACTGCAAGCGATCGGATCGTGAGCCTTATACAAAGAGGACTGCAAGCGATCCATAAACGTCGTGAGCCTTATACAAAGATGACTGCAAGCGACAGGTGAACATCGTTGGCTCGACGGGGTGTTACTTGTAGTAACAAGCGATGGTTCCAATAGTTCCTGAGTGGACTGGTAATGATGGAGTCGGTACCGCAAATGCATTTGCATAGAGTCGTTGTGTCGGTCTCTTTGCATCTGCATGAATTGTGATTGCATTGTTTATATGTGGAAAATCATGATTTAATTGATTATGTGTGAGACATGATGATATGCATTTGTGATAAATGTATTGTGCATAATTAATATGCAATTGGGAATGGAGTAATTATGTGATGGAGCTTGTGATTGCATTTGTGAATTGATGTGCACTCGTGTTAAATGCATTGAATTAAGAATGATATGTTTTGTGTATAAACCTATGCATTATGCGTGAATATGTGATTATGTGAATATAATCTATATATGCTTTATGTGTTGGCATGTGATAATTGTGGTGAGAATGCTTGATATGTGTGTTTTTATGTCGATATATATAATTATATGCATTTATATTATAATTGTGTTTCTCACCCTTCTGCTGTTTTATAATGCTCTATGAGGCATTGCAGATTAGATGCTGGAGGTCTTTTGTGAAGCTTATGTCTTCATTCTTTTGTCGGTCGGCTCTGATATGTAGCACCGGGTAGTCGGGAGATCGATTAGGATTATTTTGTGATGTTGTATATATACATGATTCTGTTGGCAACAGATAAACCTTTATGTGATATATATATATATATATATATATATATATATATATATATATATATATATATGATATTCAGTTTTAGATTTTCTGCTTTTATTCTAAAATCTGAAATGTGGGTGTAAGGAACGGTGCTCCTCTGATTATTGCTACCCCACTGTTGCATATCTTTATGAGCAGGTGTTGTATGTTCTGTTTCAATATAATGTGATTCTCCCTGTCTATGCCATGATAATTTGAATATACTCTGACGAAATTTTTATTAAGTGTTTATTATTTTATTATTAATTGGGGTATAGATTGGGGGCGTTACATGAAGTGGTATCAGAGCCAGTCTGTGTCAGTTCGTGTCTGTTTGTGTCAGTCCTTGGCGGTCTTGGTGTTTGGACGAGCTGTTTGTTTAACCATAGTTGCTGTTATTGGAAATGAACAGAATATGGCTAGTAGAAATGACGCTGCTTTGGCTGCTGCTATGCAAGCTATGGCTCGGGCTGTGCAGGGTGCACCTAATGCTGCAGGTAATGAGGAGTTCAGGAAGAATCAACCGCCTGTCTTCAAAGGAAGATATGATCCTGACGGTGCTCAGATATGGTTGAAAGAGATTGAAAGAATTTTTAGAGTGATGGATTGTGCTGAGGATCAGAAGGTGAGACTGGGTACTCGTGTGTTACTGGAAGAAGCTGATGACTGGTGGGTTAGTACACGTCATGTGTTGGAAGCTGCAGGGGAAGAGATCACTTGGGCTGTGTTTAGCACTGAGTTTCTAAGGAAGTATTTTCCTGAAGATGTAAGAGGAAAGAAGGAAATTGAGTTCTTAGAGTTGAAACAAGGTAGTATGTCTGTTGTTGATTATACTGCTAAGTTTGTGGAGCTTGTGCAGTTTTATCCACATTATGCTGAAGCGACTGCGGAATTTTCTAAGTGTGTAAAGTTTGAGAACGGATTGCGTCCTGAGATTAAGCAGGCAATCGGTTATCAGAGGATTAGAAGGTTTTTTGATTTAGAGGATTGTTGTAGGATTTACGAAGAGGATAGTAAGGTGCGTGCTACTCACTATAAGAGTGTGAATGACAGGAAAGAGAAATAACAGTCTCGTAGTGGTCCTTATGTGACACCCGCTGACGATGGTAAGCATAGGGGTAACTTTGAGAAAAAGGCAAGTGGGGGAGGGATGTCTAATCCTCCGAGATGTTACAAGTGTGGTGAAGTAGGACATCTTCAGTTTGATTATGGGAAGAATAAACTGAAATGTTCCAATTGTGGAGGTTCGAGACATGTCACAGCTGATTGTAAAAACAAGGTGGTGAAGTGTTTCAGCTATGGTGAAACAGGTCATATTAGTACGAGGTGTACGAAACCAAAGCAAGCTTAGGCTGGTGGTAAGGTTTTTGCATTTGCAGGAACTGAGACTTCAAGTGCAGATCGTTTGATCAGAGGTACTTGTTTTATAAATAGTACGCCTTTATTTTGCTATTATTGGTACTGGAGCGACTCATTTGTTTATTTCGTATGAGTGCACGAAGTGTTTGAATTTGTTTTTGTCTTCTTGCGGTGATGAGATGGTTATCGATACTTCTGCTTAGGGGTCGGTAATTACTTCTTTGGTTTGTTTAAATTGTTCTTTGACCATTTATGGTAAAGACTTGTGATGGATTTGGTGTGTTTACAGTTGGAAGGGTTAGAATGAGATGAGTGGGGGAGAAGCTGGTACTTTTCCATGTTGCTTCAGGTGTAGAGTGTTGGCTCAGTGTGTTGTGAATTAAAAGATTATAAGTGTGGTGCCCGGTTCAAGACGGGATGCAGAAGTAAGGTTTATGTCAACTAAGGATTTATGCCTTAGGTAGTTTTGTGCACAGGATGTAAGGAATGCTATTATAGTTTGGTGGAGACAGTTTATGCCCCATCATGGTTGTCGGCTGTCTATTGACAAATTGAGGAACTGATCACCCTTAATCTCTTGTTGATAGCAGACGGGAATTATGTTGGATGGAATGGACGTATCTTTCCGGCTTTGATAATGATGCAGAATCAAGATTTTTGTATGATGGTTAAGTTGGGAAGTCATTGAGAGTTCTTTTTGGTTGGTTGTTGCGATAGGTGGGAATTTGGATTGTCAAGAGAAGAAATTGTGTATGGATTACGGACAGTGGTATAGGCTGACGATTGAGAATAAGTGTTCACTTTCAGGATTAGGTAACTGGAATGGTTTGGTTGAGTTTGATTAGAATTATAATTGTTGGAATGTTTGATAAGAGTGGTGATTTGTTTGAATTGAAACTTTGATCGACTTTATGTGACGGGTTACATTTGCTATCATCGGAAGTAGATGCGGTGTTACTATAAGAGGCTCCAAAGTTAGTTAAGGTGACTAGAAACTTTTTGGACTTTTGTTGATTATTACCGAAGGGTAGGGAAGGCTTTTCCAAGATTAGCATTTTCGTTACTTCAGTTGACTTGCAAAGGGGAAGTCGATTGTTTGGGATGCATCTTTGATGAGTATAGTCAGTGTGTTAATGCAAGAGAGTAAAGTCGTGGCTTATGTTTTTTGACATTTGAGGATTCGTGAAAGGATCAGTACTATTGTAGAATTGGAATTGGTTGCAGTTGTATTATGTTGGAATATTGGAAGTATTATCTTTATGATTCTAGATTCGGAGTGTTTGGTAATTACAAGAATATCGAGTACTGGTTTGGTCTGAAGGAATAGAGACAATGAGGATGATTAGGATTTGTGGCGAGTTATGAATTGGTTTGGTGTTATCGTTGGGGAAAGGTTGTTGTTGTGCCTGAAAAGTTAAGTCGAAAGTTGTTAGGCATGTCTGTTTTGATGGTCAGAGAATTAGAATTATTTGAGCAGTTCCGAGGCTTGTGTCTGGTGTGTGAGATAACACAGGAGAGTGTGAGGTTGGAAATATTAAAGTGGATAGTGATTTTTGGTGAATATGAGAAAGAGTTAGACTTTGGACGTGAGATTGGGTAGACTTGATAGTTTCGAGTAATCAGAGTGCACAGTGGAAGCGTGATGTGGCACATTTTGTATTTGCGTGTGGGATTGGTAAGAGTTCATAGGTTGAACATTGGAAACATGTAGGAATGATGAGACCATTGGTCGTTTCAGAATGGAAGTGTTAAGTGAAAGGTTTAAATATTATTCATGGGCTACTATGTAGATGGATGTTTTGGTTATTGTTCGATTGGGGAATCGTAGCATTATGGTAATATTGTTGTGTGACAAGGACGTTGATATGGTGGTTATGAAGAGGTTATTGGGATGTTGTTAAGTCGTGGGACTTAGGTTCTTGTCTTGTTGTTGTCTCGTTTCCATGGTGATGGTAACGCTCTTGTTGTGTTTCGGTTCCTGAGTGAACCTGTGTGTTCGTAACTTGTGTATTCTTGAGTTGTGATTGTTGTCGTTGTCGTGTCCTTGTTGTTACTGTTAGCAAGGTGGTTTGTCAGTTTGTGCTATTCGTGGTGTGTCTTTTGTGGGCATGTAGTTTGTTAATCGGATGCGAGAGTCGTATCCGGAGTTGTTCGTCTCAGTTATATTTTCGAGGACGAAAATGTCTAAGTGGGGGAGAATTGTAACGCCCCGATTTGTTTAATTGTATTTATTTATTTCATTTATGTGAATTTTGTGAAATGTGTGAATTTATTGTATTTTACCTGCTAATTGAGCTAATTGGTTAATTTCTCTGATAGATAAAATATTTGTATTAAATTATTATTTCTTTCCAACTTTTATTTCTCGAAATATATTTCATCGGTATGTTTATGTTTTATAGCATTTTGAGAGCGTTTGCGGGGTATTTGAGAGTAGGGGAATTTTAGTCATTTTATATTATATTTTTATAACTTAGAAAGAAAAAGAGAAGAAAAGAGATAGAAATAGAAATGAGAGAAAAATAGAGAAAAAGAAATAGGAAGAGGAAAAAGAGAAGGAAAAAGAAGATAAGAGAAAAAGAGAGAAAAAGAGGAAAAAGCTAGGTTAGATCAAATCAACTTCTGGAATCGATTTAATCGGTTAAGGGTGTGAAATTCAATTATTCTATGCATGTGTATGATTATGTATATGCTTGTGTTGTTGATTTTGGAATGTATGAAAATTTAGAGCAAAAATCATAATGTTTAGAAATGGGTAGAATTTGACCCAAATGTGTCTAAACTCATGTTGTTGTGTTCCTTGTTATCTATGCATGTTGGGTATGTATTGATATACCTCAAATTGGAGTTTTTATGAATTTGGATGATGATTTGGAAGGGTTTTCAGTGTAAAATCGTAACAGCAAGAAACCTGCAGAATTCTGGTTTGCCCAGGTCATACGCGTATGGGGCATGTTCATACGCGTATGGGCCTTGGCAATACGCGTATCATGGGCGAGTGTTGGGGCCAATACGCGTATGGGATGGGCCAATACGCGTATAGGATGTCTCTTTTCCCGGCCATCTGGTGAGATGCGTATTGTACGCGTATGAGGGTTTCGCCATACGCGTATGACAGGGGCCATACGCGTATGGGTAGGAGAAGTGTAAAAATGGGACTTTTCAAAATATCGTTTTCGTTTTCTTTCGTAACTTGGGTTCCGCTTATCCAATTTTTACCTTCTTGGTATGTTAGAAAGCTATTGAGCTGTACTATATGATTATGATGATTTGGAAGTTGTTAGCCGATTAAATTGTGTCGGTATTTGGAATAGTGTCGTTTTGTCGAATTTTACCGTGTTAATTAAGTGTAATGGATGTGTATCGTGTAATGTGCTTTTAATATGGATATCTTATGACTCGTGTGATGTTATATGAGGTGAATGCATGTGATGACATGTTGTGTTGTTGAATTGTGTCCGAAAGGCAAATAAATGCAATGTGTTGTATTTGGTTATATATGCATATTTATGGTTGCATGTATGTGTGAAGATGCATTGGTTGTCATGAGTTCTTGTGTGTCAAGTATCATGATATGCATTCTTGTGACGTCCTGAGTGACGGATTGGTTCCAGAGGGAATCTGCTATAACATCGTAAGCCTTATACAAAGAGGACTGAAAACGATGATTATAGACGATCGTGAGCCTTATACAAAGAGGACTGCAAGCGATAGGATCATGAGCCTTATACAAAGAGGACTGCAAGCGATCCATAAACTTCGTGAGCCTTATACAAAGAGGACTGCAAGCGACGGGTGAACATCGTTGGCCCGACGAGGTGTTACTTGTAGTAACAAGCGATGGTTCCAATAGTTCCTGAGTGGACTGGTAATGACGGAGTCGGTACCGCATATGCATTTGCATAGAGTCGTTGTGTCGGTCTCTTTGCATCTGCATGAATTGTGATTGCATTGTTTATATGTGGAAAATCATGATTTAATTGATTATGTGTGAGACATGATGATATGCATTTGTGATAAATGTATTGTGCATAATTAATATGCAATTGGGAATGGAGTAATTATGTGATGGAGCTTATGATAGCATTTGTGAATTGATGTGCACTCGTGTTAAATGCATTGAATTAAGAATGATATGTTTTGTGTATAAACCTATGCATTATGCGTGAATATGTGATTATGTGAATATAATCTATATATGCTTTATATGTTGGCATGTGATAATTGTGGTGAGAATACTTGATATGTGTGTTTTTATGTCGATATATATAATTATATGCATTTATATTATAATCGTGTTTCTCACCCTTCTGCTGTTTTATAATGCTCTATGAGGCATTGTAGATTAGATGCTGGAGGTCTTTTGTGAAGCTTATGTCTTCATTCTTTTGTCGGTCGGCTCTGATATGTAGCACCGGGTAGTCGGGAGATCGATTAGGATTATTTTGTGATGTTGTATATATACATGATTCTGTTGGCAACAGATAAACCTTTATGTGATATATATATATATATATATATATATATATATATATATATATATATATATATATATATGATATTCAGTTTTAGATTTTCCGCTTTTATTCTAAAATCTAAAATGTGGGTGTAAGGATCTGTGTTCCTCTTATGATTGCTACCCCACTGTTGCATATCTTTATGAGCAGGTGTTGTATGTTCTGTTTCAATATAATGTGATTCTCCCTGTCTATGCCATGATAATTTGAATATACTCTGACGAAATTTTTATTAAGTGTTTATTGTTTTATTATTAATTGGGGTATAGATTGGGGGCGTTACAACAAATACACAAGGCATGCCTTGTTTTTGGCCTGGCCCAAGGCAAGGCAAGGCAAGTTTTGGCAAGAAACAGGAAGGTCCATAACTTTCTCATTTCTCCATGTTTGGGGACAAAATTTATATGCATCTGGCTAGAACTTCACAAGGAATCCAATGGTGGTGGTATTTTTCTCAGATCATGCTCCCTCCTCAAAATCCGATAGTGGTTTTGAAATAGGCCTATAATTGCATTTTCTATGCTACACTTTGGTACAGGCATGAATTACATGATGAATTGGTTCAAACACAACACATATGACATATATAAGTGATGCATGATCAGTGGACCTCAAAACAATGCATATTTTGGAAAGTTCAAGTCATGAGGCTTACCTCCTTTTGAGTTTTTTGGAGTTTTTGTGCAATCTGTCAAGCCTCTTATTCCAGAAATGGTTTGATGCTTTGGACACTCTCAAATGACCCCTTAGAAGCTTTTAGGGTGAGTGGAATCATCTGGAAGCTGCAAAAACACAAACTGGCCCTTTCTTGCAAAAGGGGTTAAAATGGCCAAAATAGCAACTCTCTCAAATGGTGTTCCAGATGGGGGGAACCATTTGGGATAGTTCAAGGATGTTATTTGGAGTGTGTTTGAGGTTTTATCTGGTTTCGAAAGTGACTGAATCAAGCTATGGCTTGAAAAATGAACAAAAGTACTATTTTGAGGCTTTGAGAGGTGACTTTGTGATTTAAGGATTACATGTCACTTGTGAGAGTTTGGATAGCTTATGCATGACATATATGAGGTGTGTGTGTGATTGGTTTGGTTGGAAGCTCTCTAACACAAAAACTCAGAGTTACCTTGCTAAAGAAGGCATTTTTGCCAAGAGAAAGAGATTTTGAGGAAAGCATCTGTTTGATGGCTTTGGTGTACTCAAACTGAGCACAAATGAGCTCTATTTATAGTAGAGCAATTTTGTTTTGGGATCAATAGTGAATGGCAACCACAGCAGAGGTTTGGCCAATGTTGATCAAAGGGAAGCCAAGTCTCCTCTAGCCATTGACTAGAGGTTAGGGCACAGGCCTTTGGTTCCCTAGTTATTGGATCATTCTTGACTGAATTCAGTTGCAAATGTGTCAGTCCATGCCACCTCTAAGCATCCATTAAATGCCCCAATCCAAAATTGGAGTCTTGTCCCTCTTTTAGGGATTTCTAGGTTTGGCATGCTACTTCTTGTTCCAAGGACTTTGGAGGCTTGGCTCAGTGTTTGTCCCCTTTGGATTTGATCCTCAGATATGTCCAAGATGATGACAAGGCTTGGAATTAGCTGATTTTACCAAATCAAGCAAAAATGAAAAATTCTACCTAGCCTTGGCAGTTTTCAGCATGGCATATTGCCCTTGTCATATCTCATGGCTCAAGTGGAATTTGTTGATGTTCTAGGTCATTTTGGAAAGCCCTCATATGATACAACAACTGTTTGATCATAATTGGTTTTGATACTTTTTGGATCCAAGTGAAAAATGCCCCTACATTTGGAAAAAAGTAAGGCAGATTCTGACTTAGTGAAAATTTCATTAAGTGTTGGAAAAAGTGATATTTCATGTTTTCAGCCATTTTTATCATTCCATAACTCAAAATCCATAATGAATTGGAATGAGGTGTAGTTGAAGCTTTTGTAGAGTGCCATGAGGCCTACAAATCCAGCTTTGGATAGGGGAAAATGGCTTTGTGGTTTAGGAGTTATGATCCTCCAAAGTTGGTACCCTAGCCACTTTGTTTTATAACTTCGAAAATTTCTAAGTTTTTTATGGTTACCCCTTTTACAAGTTATCTCACTTTCTTTGTTATTTCTTGATGGATGATGATTTCAATCACATATTAACATCATTTTAGGGTCAAAGAACCATAATTGTGAAAAATCTCAAAAAGTCAAAGTTGACTTTTGTGCACAGTTGACTTTTGTCAGATGAATTCCAAACTGTGCGATCCTCTATGAAATCAAGTCCTTGACCTAAATCAAACTTGCTGGATTGATTTCATAGGTGTTATAGGGTGTATTGAATCATGTCCAAAGGTTTGGGAGCATGTCTTGGTCAAAAGTCAAAGGTACAGTTGACTTTTTCCGCGAAACCCTAATTGCGGTTCAGATGAAATTGAAACTTGTTGCTCAAGCTTCTTGGATCTATCCATTGTTGCAAATGGATAAATGTAGTTTATTGGAGACCCTCAAATCCTCGTTTGAGGTCTTGGCTCATGATTTGTCCCAAAAGTCAACTTAGGGGTGAATTAGGTCAAGAAACCTTAATTCCTGATTTTTGATGAATGCATCCCCTGAGGCTAAATTGACTTGATGATTGGGTTCATGATGTCCCTTGGGGCATCATAGGTTATGCTTTGAAGCATTGGCTCATGCCCAGGGGAAAATTTCCATCTGGGGGCCTTGGTCGACCAAAACCCTAATTTGGTGACACTGGCGATCTCGAGGCTTAATCCACTTAGAAGGCTGCAACCTTGTGCCTGATCCTTGAGGTGAGAGTCCTTTTGATCCTTTGTAGATGTTTGAGGGGTCAGAGAAGTTGAAGAGCATGTCATTCCTTGATTGATCCTTTGTCTAAGAGCTCGGAGAGGGCTTGAAACCCTAATTTTGATTGTAGTGGATGCTCACCCATCTTTGGGGAGACTTAATGAGGCATAATGGTTCATCCATATTGTGATGATGATTTCCACAATGATGGGAATCTTAGTGGTCAAAATTTGGGGTATGACAGATGCCCCTATTTAATCTTCTTGGACACGTAGGTGTGAATGGCGAAGGTATTCGGGCATTCGGGGTGCAAGAGGATTAAATATCGGAATACCCAAAATTTTGATGGCGATTATGAATGGTAGCTTACGCATTCATCTTCTTTTGCTACGAAATGATGCTAAGAAAAGGTAAAACTTCCCCTCGATCCTGGTTACCAAGGAACTGGTCTTAATTTCTGATTTAAACTTCCCCTCGATCCTGGTTTCCTACCAAGGAACTGGTCTAAGTTTCTTTTGTCAATAAACTTTATTGAAAAGGTACGCTATGCGTAGCGGTTTTCCTCAAACTTCTCGCCGAATTTTCCTGGGGAGATGCCATTTGAGTGGAAAAAGTTTTTATGGCAGACTTGCTGGGGAACCCATTCGTCTGAGTTGTAGAGGTACGCAAACTTCTCTGTTTGGAGACACCATTTGTCGACTCTACTGGGAAAAGCGAGTCTCTTGAGAGACGGCTGTCGCTTGGGGATGTTACATCATACTTTTCTCTGGATCTCCTCGGAGAAACGCCATATGATGTGATCCAATTTTGAGGTGCCGATGGCTTTGTTAACCTTGACTTTCTGGAGAGAAGAACCAATGTGCTGCTGAGAATCTTCGGTTGAGAGGCTTTCTCTGGGATTTTACTTAATCCAGGAAAGCGAAGACATCATCTTCACTGGCGAAGAGTGACGTTGGCTGAGGGTTCTCTGGTTTTTCAGAGGTTCAAGTTATCAAAGTGGTGAAGGGCCAACTCTAGTTCAGCAGCAAAGTGGAGAAGCGGTTGTCCCAACACGACGTTTCCTGACAAGGAAAGAACTGACAACTCGATTGACAAGAGGACGTTTATCACTAGGGGATAAGACCGACTAGAGTGATAGTGATGCAATATGAATGCGAATGTGAATCAATAATGCATGATGTATGTATGTCTATGCTGACAAAACTGACGCGACACACAGACTAGTAGATAAACATGACTGGATACTCGGCCATGGTGGGAGACGAAAAGTATCACTGGTCCAAGAGTAGCAATTCCTCCTTGCTTAGGAGAGATAGTGCCTGTGGGGGACAACCGTTGGTCGGGCTTAGGAGGGAAGAACTCTGCCGAGGATGTCAGACGGAGTACTCGCATCTGATATAGCTGATCCTTCATTCAGACGTATTGGCTTAGAAGGAGTACTTCGATTCTGCACTTTGAAGCTCGATTACTTCTGGAGTAGCGATCGATGCTCTTTCGATGTTCAACAGTCAAAAGAAATTGCCATCCTTATTTTGAAAAGCTGAAAAGTTTTAACAAGTAAATTCATTTTTGTTTTATTTCAAGAATCGTTAATCATATTAAAATGTCATTCTGTAAAGCTAAAATAAATAAGAATTGCAGACAAAAGAACAAGGGCTCAAATTTTATTGATAGGATGGAAATCGGCCAAACGCGTGATTCCATAGAGTATTTACAAAGTTAGAAAATGGTAATTTACAAGGAAAAGGGCTACATCAAAACATAACGACCAATATCCTTCTACCAACTTTGAATTTCGGACATCCTGAGCTTCTGTCAAAGATGACCTTGATCGGAGTTTTTTGGACGGATGATGTAACTGCTGCTGAGGGATTTGCCCTTGTTTGAACATAGTTACTTGCCATTATCCCTAATTTTTGCCTGGATTGTACTGTGACATTTCCAATCCACCGAGATGATTTTTTTTTGCTTTTGTCTCTAATTTTTGCCTGGACCGCCCTTTCGGGTTTTCAATCCACCGAGACGCGTTTTTTTTTTAGTTTAGGCGAAGTATTTCTTGACTACGTCAACATTCGTGGGGTAGGCAAATTCCTCTCCGTCCATGGTGGCAAGTCTCAAGGCGCCACCTGAGAAAGCTTTCTTGACCACATAGGGGCCATCATAATTCGGGGTCCATTTGCCCTGGGAATCAGTGAGAAATGATTGTATCCTCTTGAGCACAAGGTCTCCTCTTCTGAAGACCCGAGGTCGAACCTTTTTGTCGAACGCCTTCTTCATTTTTTGCTGATACAACTGACTATGGCATAGTGTCGTTATTCACTTTTCTTCGATCAGATTCAATTCGTCGTGTCGACTTTGACACCATTGAGCTTCTGTAAGCTTAGCTTCCATCAATACCTGGATTGATGGGATCTCTACTTCTATGGGGAGCACTGCTTCCATGCCATATACTAGAGAGAAAGGGATTGCCCCTATTGAAGTGCGGATAGATGTGCGATAACCGTGAAGAGCAAAAGGTACCATTTCGTGCCAGTCTCTGTAGGTTACAACCATCTTTTGAACGATCTTCTTGATGTTCTTGTTAGCCGCTTCTACCGCGCCGTTCATCTTGGGTCGGTAGGGAGATAAGTTATGGTGTTTAATCTTGAACTCAGCGTACAACTCTTTCATCATCTTATTGTTCAAGTTAGATCCATTATCCGTAATGATCTGGCTCGGAACACCATAACGGCAGATGAGATTGTTTTTGATAAATCGAACCACGACTTGTCGGGTTACATTGGCGAATGACGCTGCTTCGACCCACTTGGTGAAGTAGTCAATGGCTACCAGGATGAACCGATGTCCGTTCGAAGCCTTAGGTTCAATCATTCCAATCATGTCAATTCCCCATATAGAAAAAGGCCACGGGGAAGAAAGAACTTTGAGATGCGTTGGCAGTACATGGATTTTGTTTGAGTATATCTGACACTTGTGACACCTCCTCATGTACTTGTAGCAGTCGGATTCCAAGGTCAACCAATAGTACCCTGCTCTGAGAATTTTTCTTGCCATTGTGTGTCCGTTGGCATGAGTGCCAAAGGATCCTTCATGAATTTCTTTTATCAGCATGTTTACTTCTGGTCTATCTACGCATCAGAGCAAGACCATGTCAAAGTTTCTCTTATAAAGAGTATCGCCGCTCAGAAAGAAACTGCCAGCCAGTCTTCTGAGGGTCTTTCTGTCCTTCCTTAGTGCCCCAGGTGGGTATTCTTGTTTCTGAAGGAAGCATTTTATATCGTGATACCAAGGTTTGTCATCTATGACTGCTTCAATCGTGAAGATGTAAGCGGGCCTTTCAAGGCGCATTATGTCGATCTTAGGTATGTCACTCCATCGACCTACAGTAATCATGGAAAAGAGAATGGCTAATGCATCAGCCATGTGATTCTCCTCACGAGGGATGTGATGAAACTCGATTCTGTTGAAGAAGGGCAACAACCTTCTTGCATAATCTTTGTAAGGAATCAATCCTGATTGGTATGTGTTCCAATCTCCTTTGATCAGATTGATAACCAGGGCTGAATCGCCGTATACATCCAAGTTCTTGACCCTTAAGTCGATCACTTCTTCGAGACCCATGAAACAAGCTACGTATTCGGCCTCATTGTTTGTACACTTGAATGTCAGTCTGGAAGTGAAAGGAATGTGGGTACCCCGAGGTGTTATGATGATGGCCCCAATTCCGTTTCTGTAATGGTTGACAGCTCCGTCAAAAATAAGTTCCCACTGGGAATCTGGTTCTGGCCCTTCACCGGGTAGCGATTCATCGCAATCTTTCATTTTCAAATACATGACATCTTCGTATGGAAAGTCGAACCCGATTGATTCTTGATCGGAAATCGGTTGATGAGCCAAATGATCGGCTAAAATACTTCCTTTAACGGCTTTCTGAGCGTGGCATTCTATGTCATATTCTGATAGCAACATCTGCCAACGGGCAATCCTTCCCGTGAGAGCAGGTTTTTCAAACACATACTTGATTGGATCCATTTCGGAGATTAACCAAGTAGTGTGACGAATCATGTACTGGCGAAGACGTTTGGCTACCCAAGCTAAAGCGCAGCAAGTTTTCTCGAGCACAGTGTACCGAGTTTCACACTCAGTGAATTTCTTGTTCAGATAGTAAATGGCAAACTCTTTCCTTTTTGTTTCGTCTTGTTGGCCAAGTACATAACCCATCGAGTCTTCCAAGACTGTTAGGTAGATGATCAGTGGTCTTCCTTCCACTGGAGGTGATAGAATCGGCAGATTCGAAAGGTATTCCTTGATACGTTCGAAGGCGGTTTGACAGTCCTCTGTCCAAACGCGGTCCTGGTCCTTTTTGAGTAATTTGAAAATCGGCGCACATGTCGTGGTCATGAGGAATATGTATCTGGAGATATAGTTCAAATGTCCCAGGAATCCTCTGACTTGTTTTTCAGTTTTCGGAGAAGGAATTTCTTGAATGGCCTTGACCTTGTCAGGATCAACCTCAATTCCTTTCTGGCTGACGATGAACCCTAAAAGTTTCCCTGAACGGACACCGAATGTGCACTTGTTGGAATTCAAGCGGAGTTTGTACTTTCTTAACCGCTCGAATAGTTTTGACAGGTGCGTCACATGCTTCTCTTCTGTCTTAGATTTTGCAATCATATCATCGACATATACCTCGACTTCCTTGTATATCATGTCATGAAAAAGAGTAGTCATGGCCCTTTGATAGGTTGCCCCGGGGTTCTTCAAACCGAACGGCATTACCTTGTAACAAAAAGTACCCCATGGGGTAATGAATGAAGTTTTATCCATGTCTTTGGGCGCCATTCTGATTTGGTTATAGCCCGAGAATCCATCCATGAAGGAGAAGACTTTGAACTTTGTTGTACTGTCTACAAGCATGTCAATGTGTTGTACGAGAAAGTCATCCTTTGGACTGGATTTGTTCAAATCCCTGTAGTCTAAGCACATTATGAGCTTTTCGTCTTTTTTTGGAACTGGTACTATGTTGGCTAACTATTGAGGATATTCTGATGTGGCGAGGAAACCTACGTCAATCTGTTTCTGTACTTCCTCTTTGCTTTTGATGGCCATGTCTGGATGAGTCCGTCTTAGTCTTTGTTTTACCGACGGACATTCTGATCTCAATGGTAGATGACGTTCCACGATGCTGGTATCCAACCCTGGCATATCCTGATAGGACTAAGCAAACACATCGGGGAATTCTCTGAAAAGCTTCGTCAAACTCTCTTTGGCAGTCGGACTGAGCAGTGCCCCAATCCTGATTTCTTTTTTCTCTTTTTCCAAACCTAAGTTGACCGTTTCCAACGGCTCTTTGTGAGGTTTAATGGATCTTTCCTCCTGTCTGAGTAGTCGGGAGATCTCTTCTGGAATTTCGTCGTCATTTTCTTCTTCAGCCCCAAATACCGGGAATTCAAAGTTGGGAGAAGGCATTAGATCGTATGTTTCAACAGGGTTTAAAACAAGAAATCTGCATGACGTGATGATTTGTGTTTAGAAGGGATAGAGAGAATGCAAAAGTGTGTGCAGTGTATTTTCTTTGGAAAACTGCTTCCTTTTATTATTGAATTGTTTTTTTAGGGTTACCATTTTCTAAGAAAAGCAAAAAGAGAAAACAGCAATTAATGCAGAAATTATAGAACGATGTTATTTTATTAATGAACAAGTCGAATCTTGAATCTACAGCCCTATAAAACAAAACTCTGTCGCTTTGGGCAAAGCGAAGAGGGACATCTACAGAAAGCGAGCCCTATCAAAACATCCGTTTCATTTGGGAAGGGTGAAAGATTAAAGACAACAGTTACTTTGACTGATGAACAATCTTCGGAACATCGACAGTAACCCATTGGCGGCGAACTCCTCGGTGAATCACAAAGTCTGGTACCTTCCTTGATTTGCTTTCAGAAATGACACTTATTTCTGGTGGAGCAGGATCATTGGAATCTGTCTCCCAGGCAGAATTGTCGTAGAAGGATTCCTCAGTTGTATTTTACGTAGTATTTGTACTCTCTGCTGTATCTCCCCATCCAGTTGGCTGAATGTCTTCGAGCCTGATACGAGAGCTTTCAGGAGCGGTGTATTTGACCAAGTAGTCCTATTTTCCACTCGTTTGTCCCAAGGTATCCCACACTTCTTTGGAACTGGAGGAGTCATCTCTCTCGATGACGTTGACCTCGGGAAAAGCATAGTTAATGAATTCTAGTCCTGCAAACATTGCGAATTCATTGTCGTGCTGAGTATTTTCAGGACAACCTGGGTATTAATCCCATAACATGGTGGGGACGCAGGTATTCTTTTCAATGATGCTCAGCTGATTTTCATTGTTCGGATGACTTTCTTGCCCCAAGTCTCCTGGGTAAGGCTGCCACATTAGCAGGCCATCCATCGGGCCATAATAGTTATGGTCGAAGTTGTCTTTCATCAGAGTGTCCTCCTCTAATGAGTTTGGCGGAGCACGACATCCTTCCAGATCACAATCTCCGTATATCATTTCGACATCTGACTGGAGTATAAATCTCGGACTCTGTGTAGGAAAGCAAAAGGGAGTCTGCTTTTCGTCCTGAGACATATAGCCGTCCTCATTGAGATAGGACCTCCATTCTTCATCCCTATCGGGTGAATCATCTTTATTGATGGTATGAACCTCTTGAGTCAATAGTTGAAGGAAGCCTCCACTATGGAAGAAGTTCTGAATGGGATGAAAACTTTCATCGTTAGCAACTGTCTGGGTATAGGTCGCAGAAAAACCAAGACCCTTCTTTGTTTTATTGTCAGTAGCAATGACAAGCTGCCCACATCCTATTGTATTGGCACTCTGAACCGCTTTGATAGCATCTTTGTACGAGGAAATCGAAGTTCCCCCTTCGAATTGATCGTCCTTGTGTAGCAAAAGTGCTTAGAACTGGGTTCCGATTGCCCCGTCTGGTTCTACATGAGTGGATGACGATAAATTGCTTACGAGCAATGCCTGTTTTCCATAGACTGTGACGAGTTGGTCGTTCTGGACGAACTTTAGTTTTTGGTGGATGGTTGAAGTGACCGCCCCAGCTTGATGTATCCAAGGTCTTTCTAATAAACAACTGTATGTTGCCCGGATGTCCATGACCTGGAAAGTGACTTGGAAAGTGTGAGGACCGATAGTTATGGGAAGATCGACTTCGCCGATAACCGTTCTTCTGGATCTGTCAAATGCTTTGACGACGACTTCACTGGTTCTCATTGGAGGGCTTTTGAATGATAATTGCATCAAGGTGGACTTCAACATAACATTAAGGGCTGACCTTATGTCTACCAGTATGCTGGCTAAAGCATCGTCCTAGCAGTTGACTGTAATATTGAGCACCATGTTATGACGGCGACCTTCTTCAAGTAATTCCTCATCACTAAATCCCAAGTTATTGCAGGAGGTGATGTTAGAGACAATGCTGTCGAATTGTCATATTGACAAATCCAATTCCACAAAGGCTTGCTCCAAGACTTTCTGTAGAGCCTCCATGTGTGCTTCCGAACTAGGTAACAGTGATAATACCGAGATTTTTGAAGGAGTTTGCAACAGTTGATCAACAATATTGTATTCACTCTTCTGGATGAGCTTTAGCATCTCATCACTGTTTTTTGAAAGGTCGGGATCACTGGATTGACCGACCGGTGGATTGGGAACTTCTTTCTGAGGTTCCTTTTCTCTCTTAGGTTCTTCAACTCTTCTGTTGAAGATTCTACCACTCCGTGTTACTCGACTGATGTCTGCAATATTCACGACGGAGGGTAACGGAATTTCCTTTCCATTCTCAATTGTTGTTGCACCGTATTTGTAAGGGATAGCCTCAGTTGATTCATACGGTAGTGGTCCTGGTAGATAGATGACTATGGGAACCTTCTGATTTTTTTGACCATCGTAAGTAATTTCAATCCGTTCCCGGTTAGGAACTCTCGATTCGTCAAATAGAGGGATGAGGGCACAGACATCCCTAGCCCTCTGATGATCGGAGATTATGACAACGTTTTCGATTTGATCAGCGCAATAGTCTGGCATCAAGTTTATTGACCCAGAACTTGACCATGGCTGAATCTCTTTGCGGTCCAACTGACTTTGAAGGGCTGCTCGCACGAGGTAGCATCCTTGATTATCCACTGAGCAAACTCCACACCGCTTATAGTTGTGTAGTGAAACCTGGCCACATCCGCTTTGAATACAGTGTAACCTGAAGAGGTCTGTTTCCATCGACCGAACATCCTGACATTGATATCTAGTACGATTTCTGTTAGTGATACTAATTTGCTGGGTGTCTTCGTCCATATAGATTGGAAGCCACCAGTGGTTCAACAAGTGCTGAAGTATTTCCTGGACAAGGGCACAACCTTGATCATTTTCGCAACCCGCTTTACAGCTCTGATAATCATGTGAAGTGAGAAAACCGAGTTGGACTTGCGTAGCGTGTAACTCCACTCGGCTGATATTCATCGAGAGAAATATCGAAGATTTGAATCATGTTGATCTGATAATGATTCCTATCATGGTAGTCTTGGATCCATCCAAGATCCATCTGACGCTGGAGGGCCTCTTATACAAAAGAGCATCCCTTTTTGTTTACCAAGCAATTCAGACATGAATTGTACTCATGCCGCTGCAGATTATGACACTGGCTTTATCTTGAGTGCATCGCCACCAAGTTGGCATTCATTGAACGGATGTCGTGGTTTTGAATGACGTTGGAATTCGTATAAACCATGTTAACCCCATGAACTCGGTGCTCCTGGATCTATCTGAGATCCATCTGTCCCTGTAGAGCTGATTGCACCACAGAACATCCCCGATTGTTTTTAGAGCAGATATCACACTGGTGATAATTATGAGGTGGCACATGGCCATGTCCACTCTGTCTACAATGCATCTTGACCAAGTTGGCCTTCAATATGAGTACATCGTGAAATTGATAGATGTTGCTAAACCCTCCTTCTATCAAATTAACTGTAGCTTTCTCGTGTTGAGGCAGCGGGTTCGTGAGAATATTTGGATTCATATCTTTGAAAGATAAGACCCCGCTCCTAACAAGCTTTTGCACGTCGAACTTGAAACTGATACAGTTTTCTATGTTATTACCTGGTCCTCCTTGATGGTAAGGGCAAGTCTGATCCACCTTAAACCAAAACGGAGGATTTTTCGGTACTGTAAGAGGAGCCTTGGTCTGGACATACCCCTTGGCCAGTAGTAACGGAAATAGTTCTGCGTACGATACGGGTATAGGATCAAATCCTGGTGGCCGCGTTGCACGATTGTTAATGTATGGAGGGCGAGCCTGCTGAAGAGGTTGTTGTGTACTTTACTGAAATTTCTATTGATTAGGTTGGCTCTGCGCAACCTAAGGTTGATACGTAGGCGCGGGGTTGATAGCAGGAGTTACAGCTGCTACTGGTTGGTACCGTCGCCTTTGCCTTCCGAGAGAGATATTCCCAATATCTTGCCTTTTTTTCTTAGGGAGAGCACTACCGTATTTATTAGTACCGCTTGTCGACGCAGTGTCCTTGAGTAGACATCCTTCTCGAACGGTTTCCTCAAGACGAACTCCCATGCCTACCATTTCGGTGAAGTCACTGGGCGCACTGAAGACTATTTTGTCATAGTAAAATGAGCTCAAGGTCTTTAAGAAGATCTTCGTCATCTCTTTTTCCTCAAGAGGTGGACAAATTTGAGCAGCAATTTCACGCCATCTCTGAGCGTATTCCTTAAAGGTTTCTTTGTCCCTTTACGGCATTGATCTGAGTTGATCTCTGTCCGGTGCCATGTCCAGATTGTATTTATATTGTTGGACGAAGGCAATGCCAAGATCTCTAAAAGTGTTGATCGTAGCGCGGTTTAAACCCATGTACCATTTGAGTGCGGCACCGGTTAAACTATCCTAAAAGTAGTGGATCAGCAGATCCTAATTCTCTGTCTGAGCTGACATTCGCCAAGCGTACATCACCAAATAGCTTTGAGGGCAAGAGTTACCCTTGTACTTTTCAAAGTCGGGCACCTAGAATTTGTGCGGGACTTTCACATTGGGGACCAAGCAGAGGTCCGCGACGTCCTTTCCAAATAAATCCTGACCGCGCAGGTCCTGCAGTTCTCTCTGTATTTCCAAGAACTGCTCCTGGAATTCATCCATTCTGTCAAACATAGTTTCCTTTCTACCAGAAGGTATATGTGGAATTTGTCCTTCCGGGACAGTGTGCACCGCAGAGGGTGGTACCGTTACTACGGCAGTGAATCTTGGCGTTTCCCGAAGTTTGTAACCTTCAGGAGTTGTAGGTATGCCCCTGGCATCTACGTTTTCCCGAAGTTTGTAACCTTCAGGCCCAGCGGCTTCTGTTATGATTCCCTGATCTTCAGTGATCGGCGGAACATATCCTTTCGGGATATAGTTAACAGGTATGCCCCAGGGACGATCTTTCGGCATTCTGTACCTAGGATCATATTTCTCCACTATGGGCGTTGAGGTGATCTCTGAGATCACAGTTCTTTGTAGCTGAGCTTCTGCCATGGCTTGCATGTCGTTATGAAGCTTTCTCATATCCTCTCTCAGAGCGTCAATCTCTTCTTTCAACTCTCTGTTCTCTTCCTCGAGATCATCCATCTTTTTCTGATGATTGGCCCGACTATTGTATGAATGAGACAGTTTGACTCTAGAACCGAGACACAAACGTGAGATTCGTAGGTAAGAAGAATACGTTACGTAAGAATGATGAATGCAATGATTATATTAATTGTTTTTTGTTTTAATCAAAATAAACTTCGACAATTAGATTGCAAATATCAAACAGTGGGGAAATCCCCGTTTTATTGAATTCAAAGGATTGCAGAAATGGAAATACAGTAAATTACAAAGTGCGGATTCAAAGGATTGCAGAACTCGGGTGCTGATTCTGGTACTTTTCTTTTCTTTGACCGGGGCTCTTGGGCCGTTGTCGGGTTGTCATTCCTTTGCCAAGTGAAAGGAGCGAGCAAATTCCTTTGGTAATCCTGATTTTCTACAGCATGTTGCTCCAAAATCACAATCAGAGCATCCTTATCTTTCAGTAGTTGTTGTATTTTGATACACTCCACATTGAGAATGCGGTACTTGTTCTTCCAAGACCTTCTCTCCTGTTGAACATTGCTGAGAGTAACCTGAAGTTTTTCCATTTCAGTCATGAAGTACAAGACAGATTGCCTTGGTGGAAGATCTCTGTGATGAGGATAAGGCATTTTAAGCTTGAGAGCTCTAGTTTGTACCCCGTGGAGATAAGGCTCCACTGAGACACAGTCTGGTTTTCCTAGAGACTCTTGTCCTTTTTTATGAACATGTTTCCAAGCGTGCACTATTTCCATCTTTAGTGCCCTGTCATTTTCTCCTTCCTTGAAGAAAAGACCTTCCAGATGAGCATTACACAGAACATGCCTCATCGGGTATAAGAATTGACGACGAACCAACACTGGATGGTAATTGATTTTTCCTTTAGTTCCTATGTGGGGTACGTTGGGGAAGTTTCCACAATGGTCAATGATCCTGATCCCATCATAAATCCTATTGCACCAATCTATGTCAGAGCTGGTAAGAGACATAATTCTCTGCGACCAACTTAAGGCACTCTTATGATCCCAAAAAGCGGCAGACTTATTCAAATGGGAGATAAACCATTTATATAGCAGGGGTACACAGCACGTGATCTCCCCTCTGTTGTACAAATTCCCTAAGTGTTCAGAATGATACGCATCTGCGAGCAGAGTTGGTACAGGGTTTCCAATGAGAAAAAACTTAATGGCATTGATATCTACAAAGTTATCGATGTTGGGAAACAAAAATAACCCGTAGTGAGAAAAACAAAGATGCTCTCGAAAGCGGCCACGTTCCCTATACTAGCAAAGTACAGAGCCTTCTTTACCAGAAACTTGGTTGGTAAACCTGGGATTCCTCCTTTGGTGGTCATGTGAGTCTTGACTTCTGACTCATCCAAATAAATTGCTTGTGCAATGGTTTGATCTTTTGGAATTTCTTTCAGTCCAGAAAATGGAGCTCGATCAGTGATATGTAAATCAGTCAGATGAGAATACTCCTCCAGCGTTGGTGCGAGCTGGTAATCCGGGAATGTTAAACAGTGATAGACCGGATCGTAAAACTGAATGAGTGCCTCCATGATTCTTTCAATTACTTGGACCCTTAACAGAGGTAGCAGACCTCCGTACTTGGCTCGAAAAGCGTCAGGGTTAGTGATCATCCTTTCTAATCCTCTCAAATTCTCTAGTTTTGGAACCTTGAAGGTATACTTGTGAGTTTTCCTTCTACCGAAATCCATTAGCGCAATGTTTTTTTCTCTGACATTTGCAATCATTGTCTTAGTTTAATTTGAAAAAGAGAGACTAGAAGAGAAAATTTTCTTTGTTTAATGCTTTTAAAATGAATGCATGAATGCAGCACACAAAAACATAGAAAAACATGGGGTCAAAGGGTCGGTGTCATGAAGTCAAGGCTCTACCCATCCCAAAGGTTTATACTAGTGATTTTTGTACCTGTTGTAATACCCCAAAATTTGCTCTCCCTCTTTGTCATCATAGCATGGCATTATCATTTATCATATCATATCCACCTCATTAACATTACATTGCATTTAACATAGAAAAATGAAGCATAACATCCTTCTTACCATCAGGGCATGTGATCAGGTGGAAGGTGGACAATCAATGGATCCTTCAGAGCACAAAAGGTCAATCAAGTTGGCTCTAGGCAAGCCAAGAGGTCTCTCATGTCTCATACTATCCCAATTGATCTTCCACAACCTCAAGAAGGTGAGATTCAATAGGAGATTGAAGCATTACATCCTACACTATGCAAGAAGTCCAAAAATTGAAGGAAAATCCTCAAAAGAGATAGCTCATTGATTCAAAATCATCCTCAAGTGGCATTTCTCATCATCCTTTAAGAGGATACACAACATACTCTGAGGAATTTGGATTTGGAAGATGTGCAATTTCCTCCTAACCAGAGGGGGTCAAAATTAGGGTTTACAGTAAAATCAGGTTATCTTTGATTTTTTGGACAAAACTTGATATCATGGTATTCTACATGTCCTTAATTGTATGTGTATGGAAAATTGCCTCTCAATTGGTTGTAGAAGTGGTTCAATTGGAAGAAAGATCAAATATTAGGAAAATTGGGGCTAAGTCAAATAATCAGAGGAAAAGTCAACTCTTGACTTTTTGAGGCCCAAATTCATGAAATTCATGTTATATGTGACCAATGTACAAAATTTGATCAAGAAACTCCAAAAGGATCATAGAAAAATCAAGATTTGAAAAGTTGCCATTTTTGGAAGAAATAGGGTTTCCAAAAATAGTAATTTTAGGCCATTTTGCATCAGAGTTTGAGCTAAGGCCATTCAAAATTGGAGCATCAAATGAAAATTCCACTCGGCCACAACAAAAGATCTTGTTTCAAGCTTCAAATCTATGTGTAGAACATCTCCATTGGATAAAAATTGAGTGAGATATGAGTGGCCAAAGTTTGAGCAAAGTAGGTTCAAAACTAGGTCATGACCAAGTATCTTCAGGTCACGCGCGTGTCATTTCTACAAACAGTTGGTGTGCCATATATTCGCCTATTTTTCTCATGGTTAAAGGCCTCAAATGAAAAACTTGTCAACATCAATATTGTTCCTTGCAATGCCCTCTTCAATGTTCATGTTGGGCAAAATTTCATCTGATCAAGTTATGATGGAGAAATAGTGGCCTCAAGTCATGGTAATCATGCTGAAAATCCAGGTGCCAAGATGCATTGTCAACCAACCAGTTGCCACGCCCTTCTATCAGTTCCAAATGTGGATGTTATAAGTCATTTTGCAACTTATTTCAAGCCTCATTTCAATTCATTTTTCATACCAAACATGTTCTACTATGATCCCTCTTTCTAATGATCACAAAGCCTCATCAAATTATTCACAATACATGGAGAATTTCCTTCTCAAACTTGCTTGTTTTCATTGGTTCCAACTGTCATAAAATCAGAAAAAAACAAGTGTTGTTGCTGTTGTTATTTCAAAGTGTATGCACATATCCCACACCTTATGACACTTTGCCTTTTCAGAACTAACATTGTCCTTGCTTGCACGTGCTGCTCAGGCTCATTACATGGAAGTGGAAAGAATGAAACTTGTAGAGCAAGTTTATGTTGCTGCAGCTCACACACGAGTTTACCACCACCACTGATCCTTTGTAATCCACCCTAGCTCGCCATAGATCATCATCACTATATCACAGCTCGTCCCCTAACTAACTTGACTCAGTTAGTTAGGATGGACTGACCTAAACCACTTCAACTCAGTTAACCAACTCAGGTTAACCATGGTTAGCTCATACTATAAATCAAATCCTCACTCTCAATTTTCATTTTCAGCTTCATTTTTTCACTCTCCCTCTCCAATACTTCAAACTTTTTCTCCCAATCTCTTTGTTTTCTCTCTGACTGCACTCCATTTTCACCATCTCCTTTCACATTTCGCCTCCATCATCTTCATTGTTTCATTCTGGATCAAGAATAAGAGCATACACATCCAAGTAATCAAGTTCAGTTTCAAGAGATTGGAATTTTCAGTGTGATTCTCTGCACGATTTCAAGATTCTCAAGCCTTTATTTGGCCAAGAGTAGCTCAAAGAAGAAGCACGATTCTCTGTTTTTTTGTTTAACTCCAGTTTGCAGCATTTTCAGGTTTCATCATCTCAAACTTTTCTGGCATGATTTAGAGTTTGTTTAGCTTATTTTGTTGATATGAGCTCACTAGGAGCATTTGAACTCCGGCTAGTTGATAGAGCTTCTTAGAAGCTTAGATCCAAAAAATTAGGGCAATATGTGTGTGCTTGTTTCTTGCCGTATGTGAATAGTTTGATGATTTCATTGGTGGATTTGGAACGTGTGTGACTTCCTCTTCATTTTGGTATAACATTTGTGAAATTCTGGGAAACATAAAGTTGCAGACGGTGGCGCATTACCGGAGAAGGTGACCGGAGGTCATCTCCGGCCGGTGACTGTTAATGCTAGGGTTTTGTATGTTTTAATCGTGGCCATTGATTTTTCATGATCGTGTGGATAAAAGTGTGCCAGCACATTAAAAGAAGCATGCACCTCACGTGATAATTTTTTATTTCATTTTAATCCATATGTGGTGTGGTGCATGTTAGTGAGTGTAGGCCTTCATGTGCGTGTGTTAGATCCAAATACTTTGACTTTGGTATTGACTTGACCTGATCTAATGGTGTGAATTGATTGACTTTTTTGTTGACTGAGTGAGCATGATAGTTAGTGTGTATTGCGCAGACTTGGACCCAAGATTGTTTGCTATTCACACCCTTGCGTTCCAAAGCCCAAACAATTTGAATTGAACAATTGCTATGCTTACACCTCCCTCTCTTATTTCATTTCTTTTTATTTTCTTAATTTTGTGCACGTTTCCTTTTTAATTTTTAAAATTACAAAATGTTATTAGAAAATTCTGGGAAAATTTATGAATGTTATTAAGACATTTAGGAAATTTTTGATATTTTCATTTCATGATTTTATGACACTTTTGCCCCTGTTGCACAATTTTCTTTGAATTTCCATTTAGATGCATTCTAAGCATGATACATGAATTTGTTTAATTTTGTTCTTGCTCATTACAAACTGTTTTGACATGATTCTTTTTGCATTGATTCACTAATACATTGAAGCATGTTAGATGATTTTTGTTTGATTTTTTAGGTCACTTTATGACATGTTTTGATGCCTATATTTGCACCACTTTGCATGATGTTTCAATTTGACCTAATTGCTTTGTTTGAAGTCATTTTGCTCTGAATTTTTACATGCTATCTTGATGTATGATGCACTTCTGACTTAGGCATTCCAATAATATGCTGGCATAATTTTCATGAATCCATTTGGTTTTTGTTTGATGCATTACATTTGAAGTATAATACATGTCATGTCATTTTAACTTTAGTGCATGTTTGCATGAATTCTTTTGTGCATATTTGTATGAGCATTTGCATATTTGTATGAGTCATTCAAGTGATATTATAGGTCATTGTTGCACATTATAGGTCATCTTCACATGTTCATTTCAACTTGAACTTTGTGCATCCTAACATGTATTGTTTGCACCTTCTTTTTGAATTTTCATCTCACTTCTTCTTCTATTACTTCTTGAATGTCTTGATGGCTGATTCATGGATACTTTTGAGATGTTCATAAACCTTTTTTCATTTAGTTTCAATTCTGGTTGTTGATGTACATGTTCCATTTATGCATGTCCTTTTCATTTCTTTCCATCTTTCATCTATCCCTTCTTCTTGTAACATGTTTAAATGCTAATGGGTGATGATTATTGCTTATTCACTTGCATTTGTATGATGATATTCACTTGTTATCCATATGATGCACATTCTGGTTGTGATATTAGGATTTGATTTTTCATCTTATTCTTTTGAATTTTAATGTTCATTAAGTGCTTTTTACTCCTTATACATGTTTCTATTGTTTACTAACCATGTAGGGGCTTTGGTAAGTTGGAATTGAGTGTGGATAAGGAATCCACATTCAACTTCTATCCTTTCTCTTTTACAATTCCATTTTATGTTTTGTTAAGTACTTATGTGCTTTCTTTGATTAAATCATTACTTCCCCTTTTGAGTTACAATTCATCTTCTACTTTAGAAGTGAATTGTTTAACTCATTCCTTCTTTAGACTTTAGGTTTTAAACCTCACAAACCATTAGGATCACTCCCTTAACTAATCAATTAGGATTGAGTCTTAGTTCACATAGATTTTTACCTTTCTCCTCTCTTGAGTCTTTCTTCTTCTCATCTCAAAGAAAATTCAAAATATCTAATAAAGGTAGGCATTTATTGCATTTAGGCCTTTCATATAAAGAAAAGATTATACGGGGTCTTCTCTTATAATCTTAGAATGTGTAGCATATGGCCCATCTTGGGTCAATGTGTTACATATTTGATCTTGTATGAGGGACTTAAATGCAATACTTGTTGAAAATACAAATAAAGAAAAACACTTCTTCATTTCATAATCAACAAAAACACTTAATAAACACAAGTATGCTAGTGTGTTTGAACCTTAATAATTGGAAATAAGTGTGGGGGTCTTCTTCATGCTTAGTGTACTTTCTTCCTCATTCCATCTTGGAGTGTGAGAATGTACACACTCCAATGACTAAGATTTAGATACACTATCATATGCAAACAAATAACAAAACTTCTTAAAAGACAAAAACAAACAATAACGTCTTTCCTTCGGGAATTCTTTTCTCACCTCACTCACTCTCAGCGTACGAACGTGCTTCTACTCGTTCTCTTGCAAGATGGTAACGCACTCGGACCAGCGAGCCTGCACCACCTGAGCTAGAACGTAAGCCGTTCTCTAAAAAACACAAACAACTTTCCCTAGTGAGGGGAACTACGTCGCTCTGATTCTCATGCTCCCGATGAGATACGTAGGCAGTGGGGTAGGGCCCGTGCGAGCACTTCTTTTATTTTCCCTACATTTGTTTCTTTCTCTTTCCATTCCTTTTCTAGTTCCTCTTCCAGTATTCTTTTCTATCACCCTTTGATCGAGACAAGCAAGCGCGGATCCCATCGAGTACGATGGACGCGAGAGGGTGCTAATACCTTCCTCTCGCGTAACCGACTCCCGAACCCATTTCTCTTGGTCGCAAGACCATATTCTTTCCTTTCCTTCAGGTTTACGCGGTGTTTCCTTTCCCTCTCATGGGATAAATACACATTGCTGGCGACTCTGTTTTGGTGCCACTTTCGCGTTTGTACTAGGATGAAAATCCCGGGAGCGACAGCTGGCGACTCTGCTGGGGACCTGGTTGACCTATTGCTGGTCCATCCTAAGCGAGTCAATCCTAGCGCTTGTTTTTTTTTTCATTGGGTGTTTACTGTTGTGCTATATGTTGCTGTTTATTTATTTTACTGCATTTACTGCATTTTAGCATTACATATCATATATTATATTGTGTTGCACTGTTTTGTCTGTTTGGCGGGATGGGATTTCTGAGAGATAAGCCCATTACACAGGCTTGAGTATACACTTAGAATTAGAGTGGAGAGTAGTGGTACCTACGTGCCGTTTGGAGTGCGTTGGGTGTTCACGAAATTCACAGCTAGACGAGGCTATCTTGGGACACGTCGTGGCATGCGCATCTTGCGTATTCCAGGATGTAGATCTAGAGAGCTGTCGACTCTAGTGACCGATCATGAGGACCTTAGTGGAAACATCCCTCTTTAGCGGTGACAATGGCAGACCACATTCTATGGCAAACCCATTCGCACCCGAGGACCCACTTTGGAACTTGCATAGGATGATTTTATTTTCTAAGGGGAGTCAGTGGACGACCTCTTTGATTGGCATAGCATTGTATCCTACGGGCTGAATGTGCTATTGCTTCTCAAACCTCCGAAGCTGACAAGCCTTATTTTCTAAGAACCACATGTGAGTATGGGCGGGATGTTTACAGGTTTGCAGGAAACCCAGCCTCCTACCTACCTTACTTGTGATTCTATGATGATTTCAGACATTGTATCCTATGACAGTGATTTAAGTGTTCATCTCAGATATTGCCAGATTCAGTACAGAGACACAGTGCACACAGTTCAATACAGACACAGACACTTGATTACCTGATCACATGCCCTTTTGCATTGCATGATCATATCATAACAGTTATGTTTGTCATTTTCAGGTGCATAATACATTTCTGATTCCAATCCATGGGTTCAACAGAGATCGTTGCCGAGAGAAAGAACAATGTGTCTTACAAGTTTCCAGATCCTGTCTTGGATTCATTGCTCAAAGTTATAGATATGGCTGGTCCGGGTATTCTTGATAGGTTTCAGAAGAGCTACGGGAATTTGGTTGGGATGGTCCGTACAATCACCAAGTATGAACATGATGCTTTGCACACTCTGCTGCAGTTCTACGAGCCTTCGTTGAGGTGCTTTCTTTTTTCAGATTACATTTTGATGCCAACACTGGAAGAATTCTCATTTATTTTGGGAATTCCGATCACGTCGGCAATACCATTCTTCTCTGGTAGTTCTCCCAGCGTAAAAGAAATTGCTGCTGCTTTACAAATGGATCAGGCAGTGATAAAGAGTGGTGTGAGCAGTAAAAATGGAGTTAGCGGATTTCATTTAGAATTTCTGTCTGGACAGGCCCAAGAGGCTGCAAGTGCTAAAAATTGGACGGTTTACAATTCCATTCTGGCTCTCTGCATATATGGCCTAGTTTTCTTTCCCAGTCAGCAAGACTTTGTGGATATGCAAGCAACGAGAGTTTTCGTCCTTAAAAATCCAGTCCCTACTTTGTTAGGAGATTTTTATCATTTCGTGCATTACAAGAATGAGAAAAGGAGGGGAGGATCTGTTAGTTGTTGTACTCCACTGCTGAGTCATTGGTTTTTCAAACATTTGCCTCAGACAGGTGCCTTTGTGGAAACCAAAGATGTGGCGAAATGGTCTAAACGATTGATGAGTTTAACTGCTGATAACATTGTATGGTTTGACCACCGGTTATTGAGAACAGAGCTTGTCACAAGATGCGGAAATTTTCCAAATGTGCCTTTGATTGGCAGAAAAGGAGGGATCAATTATAATCCAGTTTTGGCCATCCGACAGTTTGGGTATGCTTCCAGGGATCCTCCTACAGAGCAAGATGTGGAAGAATCTTTATTTTTTATAGGAACTAAAGATGCGAAGGTGGTAGAAGTAGTGAATGCTTGGAAAGATAAGCACAAAATTGGAAAAGCAGTTTTTGGAAAAGGAGATTGTAGATCTTATCCTGAATATGACAGGTGGATTGAGACGAAAGTAAAGGAATTGCTTTTACCCTTTTCAAGGGGACCTCTTTTATGTTCAGTACAGCCAGAACAACCCACTATGGTGGCTATTGAAGAATGTGAGAAGTGGAAGAAAATGGTCAGAGAGTTGCAGATAGAGAATTCTGGAATGAGCAGATGTCTTCAGAAAGCTCTAGCTGACAACAAAGAGTTGGAAAAGAGAGCCTTGAAAGCGGAAAAAACCTTGGCTGACAAAGAGGAAGATTTTGATGACCGAGCTCGGTACTTTCGGAAACTTACTTTGGGAGCAGATGACACTAGTCAGGCTCACAAGATTACAAAACAGGCTTTAGCCCGAAGCAAGGATTCATTAGCTCAACTTCGTCAAGCTTGGGATGAAGTCAGAATTGAAAATGCCGAGTTAAAGGATCAGTCGAAGACTAAAGACGAGGAGCTTAAAAAGGCACATGAGCAGAGGAGAAAGTATCGGGAAAGTCTCGATAAAAGTCAAGAACAGTTAGAAGAAGTTAGAAGCCAGTTGAAGAATACCAAGAAAGAGCTTGAAGAAGCCATGATAGAAAGAGAGATACTCAAGACGCAAGCTGGCATAAAGAGACACAAAGGAGTGCATGATGACGAAGCTCTTATACTGCATATGGGTTCTTTAACTGAAGCTCTTGAGAAAAGGGATGTCTTGATCAAAGAAATGATTGAAAAGCCGAATCACCAGCGTACCCGTATACTTTTTGAGGAAATCAAGTATTCAAGTGATAAGCTGAAGGATGTGGAATTGTCAGATTGATGTTCTTTTCCCTGTATTTTGTTGTTAATGGCTACCATCAGGCTTGTTGATGGATCCATTTTTTTCCTTGAATTGCATTTGTGGTTGAACCTTTCTTAAATGTACTTGAATATTTTGTTGAATGAGTATGAGCAGTTTTATTCAGGATTATTTCTTATCAGATAACCGCACACAAGCACATGACCACGATACGTCTCTTTATATCACGATTTCTGGTCTTCAGATTTCTGTGGTTTGGATTGGAATCAGGGTATAAAAGCACCTAGGAAATGACAAACATGGCACCGCATGGCATTGCATATCATTTTGCATTTTGTTACTTGCTTTTCAGGTACTCGTTGCAGGGTCTCTAACCTTTATTTGGTTTCAGGCAGTATAGCGGAGAATCATATTCACCGATATTCGACGCGAAGAAATCAAGTAAGAATCATGGATCAAGTGCAAAGTGATTTGGCTGAAATGAGGGCGCGTATGGACCAGTTCATGACCCTCATGACTGGCATGCCGCAAAATCAGGAGAGATTGAGGCTTCTGGTCGAGCGTCCAGACAATGGGCCCGAAGGTGATCAGCATGACAATTCACAGGGACATGGCATTCCTCCTCCCGGTGGCAACCCTCCTCCTGGTGGTAATAATCGGGGTAATGGAAATGGTAGGCATGCTGGTGTCACTCTTGAAGATACCCTGGAAGACCAATTTACTCTGCTGGATGCTGATGTGGGTAATCAAGGTGATCGAAGGTATGAGGAGTTAGCAGAAAAGATCAGGGCCATAGAATGCAAGAACTCTATGGGTATTGATGTTACCAGCTTGGGGCTGGTCTCAGGAGTCAGAATTCCCCCTAAATTCAAGCCTCCCACTTTTGATAAGTATCACGGCAATGCGTGTCCCCAAACGCATCTTCAAGCTTACTTTGGGAAGATTTCAGCCCATACGGATGACGAGAAGCTATGGATGCACTATTTTCAGGACAGTCTGGCTGGGGCGTCCTTGACCTGGTATATGAAGTTGAATAGAGCTGCTGTGAAGAATTGGAAAGATCTGGCAGAAGCGTTCCTGAAGCAATACCAGTATAATATTGACATGGCGCCCAACCGCACTCAATTGCAGGGGTTGTCACAAAATGCCAAGGAGAGTTTCAAAGAATATGCACAGAGGTGGAGGGAAATGGCTGCCCAGGTTCAACCTCCCTTGTCAGACAGAGAAATGGCAGATATGTTCATGGGCACCTTGCAAGGGGCCTATCTTGATAGATTAGCTGCTTGTCCGTCAACTGGATTTGCTGATATTGTGATTACGGGAGAAAGAATAGAAAGTCTGTTAAAGCTTGGAAAGATCCAGGATGTGAGTGGGGATGGCTCTTCGGGGACGAAGAAACCGTTTGCTAGTAACCAGAAAAGAAGAGAAGGTGATACGAATGTTGTGTTTAGAGGACGAGGCAGAGGGCGTTCTCAAGCTTATTATCAGGTAGATGCTGTAACCATCCCCACACCGTCTGTTCAGAAACAACAACCCCAACAACAAGTTCAACAGCAACAACCTTTTTTTCAACAAAGATCTAGGCAGAGGGATCGTAAGATGGATCCTCTCCCTATGACTTATGCCGCGCTGTTGCCCCGGCTACTCGAGTTAAAGTTGGTAGAACTCCGTACTATGAAAGCTCCGGTTGCTGGAAACCTGCCACCTAACTTCGATGCTAATGCTCGTTGTGAGTTCCACTCAGGTGCTCAGGGGCACTCCATTGAAAAATGTTGGGCTTTCCATCATAAAGTACAAGATTTGATTGATGCTAAAGCCATCAATTTCTCTCCCGCTCCTAATATTACTCAGCATCCCATGCCTGATTATAGTGCAGCAAATGTGTACGCTATTGAAGATGGGAGGAGATTGAATTTGGTGTTAGACGTTCATCAAGTGAAAACTTCTTTGTTGGTTGTAAAAGATCGTTTATTGAAGGGACAGGTGTTCCCGGGCTGTAATCAAGATTGCTCTGAGTGTATGAATCAGGAGAACGGCTGTGATAAGTTGAAGATGGGTTTACAGAATCTGATCGATGAAGGATGTCTACAGTTCGCCAGAGTCGTGAAAGACACTGATGAGATATCAACCGTGACCATCTATTACACTCCCGCTGAGATTCAAATGCCGGTCAATGCAGTTCCCGTGGCGAGTGTTGCGCCAGAAAGACCCAGTCCTGTCACTATCATGGTGCTAGGACCAATTCCGTTCACGTCTACGAAGGCTATCCCATGGCACTATGGGGCAGATGTATATTACGAAGGTAAAAAGCAGGAAGTTGAGTCGTCAGTCAGCCCAAGTATTGATAACGTAGGGGGTGTAGGGGGCTTTACAAGGAGTGGAAGGTTGTTCGCTCCCCAAACCTTGAGAAGTGATAAAGAGGCAGAAGCTGCAGCAAAGGCTAAAGGTAAACAGGTGGTTGAAAATGCGCCTACACCTGAAGCAGAGACAAAGATTACTTTTGATAATGAAATGGAAGAATTTATGAAGATAATCAAGAAAAGCGATTATAAGATTGTGGACCAACTGAATCAGACCCCTTCAAAGATTTCAATCTTGTCACTATTGATGTGCTCTGATGCGCATCGGCAGGCGTTGTTGAAAGTATTGAAGAGTGCATACGTGCCACAAGAAATTACTGTTAATCAGCTCGAGGGCGTAATCTCTAATGTTAATGTTAGCCATGGCTTGGGCTTTACAAGTAGAGATTTGACTGTTGAAGGAAGGAACCACAATAAGGCTTTGCATATCACGATGGAGTGTAAGGGCGCAGTGTTATCTCATGTACTGGTAGACACTGGTTCATCACTCAATGTCTTGCCCAAGAAGGCATTAATGAAGCTGGAAGTTGATGGTTTGATCTTAAGGCCTAGTGAATTGGTGGTCAGAGCATTCGATGGAACTAGATGATCTGTGTTTGGTGAGGTGGAATTGCCCGTACAAATTGGACCATAGGTATTCAAATCCACGTTCCATGTAATGGACATACAACCTGCATATAGCTGCCTATTGGGACGCCCTTGGATTCACGGAGCCGGGGCTGTTACTTCTACTCTACATCAAAAGCTAAAGTATGAGTTTGAAGGGCAGGTTGTGACGGTGTGTGGGGAAGAAGACATCTTTGTGAGTCACTTGTCCACGTTCAAGTACATTGAGATGGATGGGGAAATTCATGAGATGTTGTGCCAATCATTTGAAGCAGTCAATACTGACGATGCACCTGAGTCTTCTTCTGTACCAGTTGGGGCTGGTACCTCCATTTCATCTTACAAACAAGCTGTCGAAGTCGTCAGGGCAGGCAACGCCCAAGGTTGGGGCAGGCTGATAGAGACCCCAATGAAGGAAGACAAATTTGGTATTGGTTATCATCCCCCTACAACTTCAGATGCGGGGAGCAGGGGACCCATTACTTTCAATAGTGGGGGAATTATCTACACGGACCAGTCTTGTGCAGCCACAGAGGATAGTGTTGACAGTAATTGTGACCTGGACAACTGGGTACGCCCTCATGCTCCGGGCCAACAAGTGCAAAACTGGTCCGTTGAAGAAGTCATCCGGGTTACTCTTCAAACAGAGTAATTTTTCTTTGTTTTTTCTAACCATAATGCATGTCAAAATCTTGCGCTCTGCCCAAGGCGTATAGATTCATTTGTAGGGCCACCATGGTTGCATTTGCAATGTTTAATCATTAATAAAGGACGTTTTGCAATCAAATTTTGTTCTCTGTCTTTCAGTTTTTATTTTTGCACAAAAATAAAATGGCAATGTTTCCTTTTCTTTTGTTTTGCTTAAAAATAAATTCTAAAATAAGGCATGAACCCGTTCATGCAGACTTGATCCTCCGGATACCACTGATAACGATTTTGATATGACTATGTATGACTTTGACAATCCGATTTATCAAGCCGAAGAAGGGGATGAGAAAGATTGTGAACTCCCTGAAGAACTGGCCAGATTGTTGAAACAAGAGGAAAGGGTCATCCAGCCTCATCAGGAGACTGTAGACATCATCAATATTGGTACCAAGGATGCCAAAAAAGAGATCAGGATTGGTGCCAGCTTGCAAGCAGATGTGAAGCAAACGTTGACGGAAATGTTGCGCGAGTATGTTGACATCTTCACCTGGTCGTATCAAGACATGCCGGGGTTGGATACGGATATTGTCGTGCACAGGCTGCCATTAAGAGAAGAATGTCCGCCAGTCAAGCAGAAACTTCGTCGGACTCACCCCGACATGGCTTTAAAGATTAAGGAGGAAGTCCAGAAGCAGTGGGATGCTGGGTTTCTTGCTGTGACAAAGTATCCTCCGTGGGTAGCCAACATCGTGCCAGTACCGAAGAAAGATGGAAAAGTGAGAATGTGTGTGGATTATCGAGATCTTAATAAAGCTAGCCCGAAAGATGATTTTCCACTACCTCATATTGATGTGCTGGTCGATAATACAGCTCAGTTTTCAGTGTTCTCATTTATGGACGGTTTCTCCGGATACAACCAGATCAAGATGGCACCTGAAGATATGGAGAAGACCACGTTCATTACTCCGTGGGGTACATATTGTTATAAAGTAATGCCTTTTGGGTTGAAAAACGCAGGGGCAACGTACCAGCGGGCGATGGTGACATTGTTTCATGACTTGATTCATAAGGAGATCGAATGTTATGTAGATGATATGATTGCCAAGTCGAGAACAGAAGAGGAACATCTGATTAACCTGAGAAAGCTGTTTGAAAGGTTGAGAAAGTTCCGTCTGAGATTAAATCCAAACAAGTGCACGTTTGGGGTACGTTCTGGAAAGTTACTGGGTTTCATTGTGAGCGAAAGAGGAATCGAGGTTGATCCTGCCAAGGTGAAAGCAATACAAGAAATGCCTGAACCGAGAACAGAAAAAGAGGTTCGTGGTTTCTTGGGTAGATTGAACTACATTGCAAGGTTCATATCTCACCTAACAGCCACGTGTGAGCCAATATTTAAATTGTTAAGGAAAGATCAAACGGTCAGGTGGAATGACGATTGCCAATTGGCATTCGATAAGATAAAAGAATACTTGCAGGAACCTCCGATTCTAATGCCTCCAGTTGAAGGGAGACCACTGATAATGTATCTGACAGTGCTTGAAGGTTCCATGGGTTGTGTTCTCGGTCAACATGACGAGACAGGTAGGAAGGAGCATGCTATTTACTACCTGAGCAAAAAGTTCAATGATTGTGAGTCCCGATACTCAATGCTTGAAAAGACATATTGTGCGCTTGCATGGGCCGCTAAGCGATTGAGGCAATATATGGTTAGGCACACAACCTTGTTGATTTCAAAAATGGATCCTATCAAGTACATTTTCGAGAAACCAGCATTGACAGGCAGAGTTGCACGGTGGCAAATGGTCTTGACAGAGTATGACATTCGGTACACTTCACAAAAGGCCATCAAAGGAAGTATCTTGTCTGACTATCTTGCGCAACAGCCGATTGATGATTACCAACCCATGAAGTTTGACTTCCCTGATGAGGACATCATGTTTCTCAAAGCTAAGGACTGCGAGGAACCACTCCTGGAGGAGGGGCCAGACCCTGAATCCAAATGGAGTCTGATGTTTGATGGGGCTGTCAATATGAATGGGTGCGGAGTTGGAGCAGTTCTTATCACGCCGGAAGGTGTTCATATGCCTTTCACTGCACGAATAACTTTCGGATGCACCAACAATGAAGCAGAGTACGAAGCTTGTATAATGGGGATCGAGGAGGCGGTTAATCTACGGATTAAAACCCTTGATATATTCGGTGATTCAGCTTTGGTAATCAATCAAGTGAAAGGGAGTTGGTACACGCACCAAGCAAATCTAGTGCCGTATAGAGATTATACAAGGAGATTGCTGACGTTTTTCACAACAGCGAAACTGTACCACATTCCTCGAGATGAGAATAGGTTCGCTGATGCCTTGGCCACTTTGTCTTCCATGATCAAAGTGCAAGGATGGAACCATGTACCTAAGATTGAGGTATCCCGCCTTGACAGACCAGCATTTGTGTTTGCGGTCGATGCAATGTCTGATGACAAGCCATGGTTTCATGACATTAAGTGTTTCTTGAAAAGTCAAGAGTACCCGTCCGGGGCATCGTCCAAAGACAGGAAGACGTTGAGAAGGTTAGCTGGTAGTTTCTTCTTGAACAAAGATGGCGTGCTGTATAAAAGAAATTTTGACACGGTCCTGCTTAGATGTGTGGATAGACATGAAGCAGACTTGTTGATGATTGAAGTGCACGAAGGCTCTTTCGGTACCCATGCCGGAGGGCATGCAATGGCTAAAAAGTTGTTAAGATCGGGATATTATTGGTTGACTATGGAGTCAGATTGTTGCAAATATGCCCGCAAATGCCATAAATGCCAAATCTATGTAGATAAGGTGCATGTGCCTCCAAATCCGTTGAGTATCATGTCGTCGCCTTGGCCGTTTGCCATGTGGGGCATTGATATGATCGGAAAGATTGAGCCTACAGCTTCCAATGGTCATCGTTTCATCTTGGTGGCAATTGATTACTTCACCAAATGGGTTGAAGCCGTATCCTATGCCAATGTTACAAAACAAGTGGTCGCTCGTTTCTTAAAACGGGATATCATTTGCCGATATGGAGTTCCCGAAAGAATCATTACTGATAATGGTTCTAATTTGAATAATAAGATGATGGCTGAGTTATGCCGGGACTTCAAAATCGAACATCACAATTCTTCTCCGTACCGCCCAAAGATGAATGGCGCGGTCGAAGCGGCCAACAAAAATATCAAGAAGATTGTGCAGAAGATGGTTGTCACGTACAAAGATTGGCATGAGATGTTACCATTTGCTTTGCATGGGTATCGAACGTCGGTACGCACGTCCACTGGGGCAACCCCATTCTCACTTGTATACGGTATGGAGGCAGTACTACCAGTTGAAGTGGAGATTCCGTCCCTCAGAGTCATGATGGATGTTAAGCTAGATGAGGCTGAATGGGTACGAGCCAGATTTGATCAGTTGAGCCTTATTGAGGAAAAGCGATTGGCGGCTGTATGCCATGGGCAACTATATCAGCGCAGAATGAAGCAGGCATTTGACCAGAAGGTGCGTCCTCGGGTTTATAAAGTCGGAGATGTGGTACTCAAAAGGATCCTTCCTCCCAATACAGATCATAGGGGCAAATGGACTCCTAACTATGAAGGTCCATTCATGGTTAAAAAGGTCTTTTCGGGCGGAGCTTTATTGCTTACAACCATGGATGGCAAAGACTTTTCATCCCCTGTCAACTCGGACGTAGTCAAAAAATACTTCGCATGAATAGACCCGCTGGATAATAAAAATAAAAAAATCCAGGCAAAAAAGGGCATCCCGGCGAACCAAAAAAAGAATAAGGTTCGGGCAAAAATTAGGGATATAATTGAAAAAATTGTACACCCGGTAAGTTGAAAACCCGAAAGGGCAACTTAGGCAAAAAAGGGTATCCTGGTGGATCGAAAACCTGAAAGGGCGGTCCACACAAAAGAGGGATTTAAGCGAATGAATATGGTCTGAGTTATCTATCCCCCATTACCGTTTGAACAACTGACGTTCTGAAGGATAGGAATCGGTCTGATCATTCCTCAGAAGGCAAGGTCGGGGAGTTTTGAAGACATACTGGTCATAACAGAATGGAAACTCAGTGGAATTCCGTTTTCACATTGCCATTAGGATAGTTTCTTTTCTCAATTTTCAGCGATCACCTCTTTCCAGGGATTGCTTCCAGATGTAATTGCCTATTCTGGGCTCTCAGTCAATAAATTGAATTTCAATAAAAAGCTTTCTATTTTTGTTTTATTGCTTTGTTTGCAAAAACGTCCTAATTTTTGATAAAACATTGCATTTGAAAACATGGCAGCCTTGCAATAACATGCGCAGAAAAAACATTTGAAATTACTTCGAATGTTGAATACTCTCGGATGGTGGATTCTAGCCACGCAATATTCGGGGCATGTGGGCATATTCTTTTGTTGCAGGTAGCAGGTGCAGATGATTTTAAGCACAAGACCAGCAATAAATCACCCCACGCAAAAGACTGGGGCAATTATGGGTAAGGAGATCGGCGTTCATCGTTCGGTCGACGATTGTTCATAACGGGTCGATCTCAGTGAATTAAGTTCAACTGGGTACCGTTGTATCTTATTAAGTCGATTCTCTCATTCAGTACTTCCAACAGCTACAAGCTTTTCTGTGTCGATAATGGTTGCGAATTCCCCAGTAGAGTTTGATGGTCAATCCCCGTTGAAATCACTAGGAGTTTGAAGAGGCTAAATCTTCTGTAAAATTCTCTTATGACATCCTCTTCGGGGACAAATTGTTGGTTTTCTTAAGCATGGGGCATGTTGTTTCCCCAGCATGAAGTGTTGATCACCCCCCAGTAGAGTTTGATGGTCATTATCCCCAGCGAAGTCGCAGGAGTTTGAAGAAGCTAAATCTTCTTTAAAATCCTCTTATGACATCCTCTTCGGGGACAAATTGTTTGGTTCCCCAGCATGAAGTGTTGATCATCCCCAGTAGAGTTTGAGGACAGTTGGTCTTCTGTAAAATCCTCTCAAAAGGCATTCCCCAACACGAGACGCTTTAAAGCAGTTTTCTCCAGCAGAGTTTGTTATAAACTCGTCATCCCCAACGGAATTGTCTAAAGGAAAGCTCGCCTAACATGGGGCATTGTAGTACTTATCCTAAGCTCGACAGTCATATTCTTCAGCAGACTACTGTGGATTTGCTTTGGGTTTCCCCAACAGATCTCTAAGGACTCTTTCTAGCAAGTTGCAGTGGAATGTTCTAACCAGGATTTGCATATCCCTGGCAGAGTAGCCATGATCCCCAACAAGATTGTGTCTCTGGTAATGATCCCCCACAGAGGTCAGCATCGAATCTTGTCAGCAATACTCCCCAGCCGAGTTATAAGGTTGATAATCCCTATAAAGGATCTTGGGTTGAATAAATCCCCAAGCAGAGTTTTAATGGCTCATTTCCCCAGCAGGACGTCATTTAAAAATTCTCATCCCCAGCGGAGTTGCTGTGACCAGAATCCAGCCCCAAACAGATGGAATAATTCCTGGCAGAGTCATCATTCCCTCATATCTTAAAGTCCAATTTATTGTTGGCAAGCTTGACAATTCGAAGCAGACGGATTATTCATCCATTCGCCAGCAGAGATATTATCCTTTTAGGAGTCTCCGAGATTAAATCATTGATTGTGGTTCCTCAGCAGAGTCGGCAGAGATGTCTGGCGCAGAGGCAGAGAGTAATTCAATTTTGAAATTCTAAAAGTCCAACAGTGGATTGGCAAAAGTCCGTCTTCGGGTGGCAAAAGTCCAACAGTGGATTGGCAAAAGTCCATCTTCGGGTGGCAAAGCAGCCAAAAGTCCAACAGTGGATTGGCAAAAGTCCGTCTTCGGGTGGCAAAAGTCCAACAGTGGATTGGCAAAAGTCCGTCTTCGGGTGGCAAAAGTCCAACAGTGGATTGGCAAAAGTCCATCTTCGGGTGGCAAAGCAGCTTAAAGTCCAACAGTGGATTGGCGAAAGGTCCATCTAAGGGTGGCAAAGTCTAAAAGTCCAACAGTGGATTGGCAAAAGTCCGTCTTCGGGTGGCAAAAGTCCAACAGTGGATTGGCGAAAGGTCCATCTAAGGGTGGCAAATTCTTAAAGTCCAACAGCGGATTGGCAAAAGTCCGTCTTCGGGTGGCAAAAGTCCAACAGTGGATTGGCAAAAGTCCGTCTTCGGGTGGCACAAAGCTGCAAAGTCCACCAGTAGTGTGGCAGGCCAGTAGTCGTCTGGAGTTGCATAAAAGACATTATGGAAGTCCACCGGCAGCGTGGCCAGCCAGTAGTCGTCTGGCTTCGTTCAAAAGACGTTATCAAAGTCCACCAGTAGCGTGGCAGCCCAGTAGTCGTCTGGAATTGCATAAAAGACATTATTAAAGTCCACCAGCAGTGTGGCAAGCCAGTAGTCGTCTGGCGTCGTTCAAAAGACAGTTTTCTCCGACAATGTTTCATTGAAGATTCAAGCCAGCAATGTCGTGGAAGTTTCTTCCTCATCATCCAGAGCAAATTTTTGGTTATATTTGGTATTCAATCACTATATACCTTGAAAGTCCGAAAGCAATTGCTTTCAGGCATTCAGGTCTACAGCACTTGAATAGGGGCAGCTGTAATACCCTAAAATTTGCTCTCCCTCTTTGTCATCATAGCATGGCATTATCATTTATCATATCATATCCACCTCATTAACATTACATTGCATTTAACATAGAAAAATGAAGCATAGCATCCTTCTTACCATCAGGGCATGTGATCAGGTGGAAGGTGGACAATCAATGGATCCTTCAGAGCACAAAAGGTCAATCAAGTTGGCTCTAGGCAAGCCAAGAGGTCTCTCATGTCTCATACTATCCCAATTGATCTTCCACAACCTCAAGAAGGTGAGATTCAATAGGAGATTGAAGCATTACATCCTACACTATGCAAGAAGTCCAAAAATTGAAGGAAAATCCTCAAAAGAGATAGCTCATTGATTCAAAATCATCCTCAAGTGGCATTTCTCATCATCCTTTAAGAGGATACACAACATACTCTGAGGAATTTGGATTTGGAAGATGTGCAATTTCCTCCTAACCAGAGGGGGTCAAAATTAGGGTTTACAGTAAAATCAGGTTATCTTTGATTTTTTGGACAAAACTTGATATCATGGTATTCTACATGTCCTTAATTGTATGTGTATGGAAAATTGCCTCTCAATTGGTTGTAGAAGTGGTTCAATTGGAAGAAAGATCAAATATCAGGAAAATTGGGGCTAAGTCAAATAATCAGAGGAAAAGTCAACTCTTGACTTTTTGAGGCCCAAATTCATGAAATTCATGTTATATGTGACCAATGTACAAAATTTGATCAAGAAACTCCAAAAGGATCATAGAAAAATCAAGATTTGAAAAGTTGCCATTTTTGGAAGAAATAGGGTTTCCAAAAATAGTAATTTTAGGCCATTTTGCATCAGAGTTTGAGCTAAGGCCATTCAAAATTGGAGCATCAAATGAAAATTCCACTCGGCCACAACAAAAGATCTTGTTTCAAGCTTCAAATCTATGTGTAGAACATCTCCATTGGATAAAAATTGAGTGAGATATGAGTGGCCAAAGTTTGAGCAAAGTAGGTTCAAAACTAGGTCATGACCAAGTATCTTCAGGTCACGCGCGTGTCATTTCTACAAACAGTTGGTGTGCCATATATTCGCCTATTTTTCTCATGGTTAAAGGCCTCAAATGAAAAACTTTTCAACATCAATATTGTTCCTTGCAATGCCCTCTTCAATGTTCATGTTGGGAAAAATTTCATCTGATCAAGTTATGATGGAGAAATAGTGGCCTCAAGTCATGGTAATCATGCTGAAAATCCAGGTGCCAAGATGCATTGTCAACCAACCAGTTGCCACGCCCTTCTATCAGTTCCAAATGTGGATGTTATAAGTCATTTTGCAACTTATTTCAAGCCTCATTTCAATTCATTTTTCATACCAAACATGTTCTACTATGATCCCTCTTTCTAATGATCACAAAGCCTCATCAAATTATTCACAATACATGGAGAATTTCCTTCTCAAACTTGCTTGTTTTCATTGGTTCCAACTGTCATAAAATCAGAAAAAAACAAGTGTTGTTGCTGTTGTTATTTCAAAGTGTATGCACATATCCCACACCTTATGACACTTTGCCTTTTCAGAACTAACATTGTCCTTGCTTGCACGTGCTGCTCAGGCTCATTACATGGAAGTGGAAAGAATGAAACTTGTAGAGCAAGTTTATGTTACTGCAGCTCACACACGAGTTTACCACCACCACTGATCCTTTGTAATCCACCCTAGCTCGCCATAGATCATCATCACTATATCACAGCTCGTCCCCTAACTAACTTGACTCAGTTAGTTAGGATGGACTGACCTAAACCACTTCAACTCAGTTAACCAACTCAGGTTAACCATGGTTAGCTCATACTATAAATCAAATCCTCACTCTCAATTTTCATTTTCAGCTTCATTTTTTCACTCTCCCTCTCCAATACTTCAAACTTTTTCTCCCAATCTCTTTGTTTTCTCTCTGACTGCACTCCATTTTCACCATCTCCTTTCACATTTCGCCTCCATCATCTTCATTGTTTCATTCTGGATCAAGAATAAGAGCATACACATCCAAGTAATCAAGTTCAGTTTCAAGAGATTGGAATTTTCAGTGTGATTCTCTGCACGATTTCAAGATTCTCAAGCCTTTATTTGGCCAAGAGTAGCTCAAAGAAGAAGCACGATTCTCTGTTTTTTTGTTTAACTCCAGTTTGCAGCATTTTCAGGTTTCATCATCTCAAACTTTTCTGGCATGATTTAGAGTTTGTTTAGCTTATTTTGTTGATATGAGCTCACTAGGAGCATTTGAACTCCGGCTAGTTGATAGAGCTTCTTAGAAGCTTAGATCCAAAAAATTAGGGCAATATGTGTGTGCTTGTTTCTTGCCGTATGTGAATAGTTTGATGATTTCATTGGTGGATTTGGAACGTGTGTGACTTCCTCTTCATTTTGGTATAACATTTGTGAAATTCTGGGAAACATAAAGTTGCAGACGGTGGCGCACGACCGGAGAAGGTGACCGGAGGTCATCTCCGGCCGGTGACTGTTAATGCTAGGGTTTTGTATGTTTTAATCGTGGCCATTGATTTTTCATGATCGTGTGGATAAAAGTGTGCCAGCACATTAAAAGAAGCATGCACCTCACGTGATAATTTTTTATTTCATTTTAATCCATATGTGGTGTGGTGCATGTTAGTGAGTGTAGGCCTTCATGTGCGTGTGTTAGATCCAAATACTTTGACTTTGGTATTGACTTGACCTGATCTAATGGTGTGAATTGATTGACTTTTTTGTTGACTGAGTGAGCATGATAGTTAGTGTGTATTGCGCAGACTTGGACCCAAGATTGTTTGCTATTCACACCCTTGCGTTCCAAAGCCCAAACAATTTGAATTGAACAATTGCTATGCTTACACCTCCCTCTCTTATTTCATTTCTTTTTATTTTCTTAATTTTGTGCACGTTTCCTTTTTAATTTTTAAAATTACAAAATTTTATTAGAAAATTCTGGGAAAATTTATGAATGTTATTAAGACATTTAGGAAATTTTTGATATTTTCATTTCATGATTTTATGACACTTTTGCCCCTGTTGCACAATTTTATTTGAATTTCCATTTAGATGCATTCTAAGCATGATACATGAATTTGTTTAATTTTGTTCTTGCTCATTACAAACTGTTTTGACATGATTCTTTTTGAATTGATTCACTAATACATTGAAGCATGTTAGATGATTTTTGTTTGATTTTTTAGGTCACTTTATGACATGTTTTGATGCCTATATTTGCACCACTTTGCATGATGTTTCAATTTGACCTAATTGCTTTGTTTGAAGTCATTTTGCTCTGAATTTTTACATGCTATCTTGATGTATGATGCACTTCTGACTTAGGCATTCCAATAATATGCTGGCATAATTTTCATGAATCCATTTGGTTTTTGTTTGATGCATTACATTTGAAGTATAATACATGTCATGTCATTTTAACTTTAGTGCATGTTTGCATGTATTCTTTTGTGCATATTTGTATGAGCATTTGCATATTTGTATGAGTCATTCAAGTGATATTATAGGTCATTGTTGCACATTATAGGTCATCTTCACATGTTCATTTCAACTTGAACTTTGTGCATCCTAACATGTATTGTTTGCACCTTCTTTTTGAATTTTCATCTCACTTCTTCTTCTATTACTTCTTGAATGTCTTGATGGCTGATTCATGGATACTTTTGAGATGTTCATAAACCTTTTTTCATTTAGTTTCAATTCTGGTTGTTGATGTACATGTTCCATTTATGCATGTCCTTTTCATTTCTTTCCATCTTTCATCTATCCCTTCTTCTTGTAACATGTTTAAATGCTAATGGGTGATGATTATTGCTTATTCACTTGCATTTGTATGATGATATTCACTTGTTATCCATATGATGCACATTCTGGTTGTGATATTAGGATTTGATTTTTCATCTTATTCTTTTGAATTTTAATGTTCATTAAGTGCTTTTTACTCCTTATACATGTTTCTATTGTTTACTAACCATGTAGGGGCTTTGGTAAGTTGGAATTGAGTGTGGATAAGGAATCCACATTCAACTTCTATCCTTTCTCTTTTACAATTCCATTTTATGTTTTGTTAAGTACTTATGTGCTTTCTTTGATTAAATCATTACTTCCCCTTTTGAGTTACAATTCATCTTCTACTTTAGAAGTGAATTGTTTAACTCATTCCTTCTTTAGACTTTAGGTTTTAAACCTCACAAACCATTAGGATCACTCCCTTAACTAATCAATTAGGATTGAGTCTTAGTTCACATAGATTTTTACCTTTCTCCTCTCTTGAGTCTTTCTTCTTCTCATCTCAAAGAAAATTCAAAATATCTAATAAAGGTAGGCATTTATTGCATTTAGGCCTTTCATATAAAGAAAAGATTATACGGGGTCTTCTCTTATAATCTTAGAATGTGTAGCATATGGCCCATCTTGGGTCAATGTGTTACATATTTGATCTTGTATGAGGGACTTAAATGCAATACTTGTTGAAAATACAAATAAAGAAAAACACTTCTTCATTTCATAATCAACAAAAACACTTAATAAACACAAGTATGCTAGTGTGTTTGAACCTTAATAATTGGAAATAAGTGTGGGGGTCTTCTTCATGCTTAGTGTACTTTCTTCCTCATTCCATCTTGGAGTGTGAGAATGTACACACTCCAATGACTAAGATTTAGATACACTATCATATGCAAACAAATAACAAAACTTCTTAAAAGACAAAAACAAACAATAACGTCTTTCCTTCGGGAATTCTTTTCTCACCTCACTCACTCTCAGCGTACGAACGTGCTTCTACTCGTTCTCTTGCAAGATGGTAACGCACTCGGACCAGCGAGCCTGCACCACCTGAGCTAGAACGTAAGCCGTTCTCTAAAAAACACAAACAACTTTCCCTAGTGAGGGGAACTACGTCGCTCTGATTCTCATGCTCCCGATGAGATACGTAGGCAGTGGGGTAGGGCCCGTGCGAGCACTTCTTTTATTTTCCCTACATTTGTTTCTTTCTCTTTCCATTCCTTTTCTAGTTCCTCTTCCAGTATTCTTTTCTATCACCCTTTGATCGAGACAAGCAAGCGCGGATCCCATCGAGTACGATGGACGCGAGAGGGTGCTAATACCTTCCTCTCGCGTAACCGACTCCCGAACCCATTTCTCTTGGTCGCAAGACCATATTCTTTCCTTTTCTTCAGGTTTACGCGGTGTTTCCTTTCCCTCTCATGGGATAAATACACATTGCTGGCGACTCTGTTTTGGTGCCACTTTCGCGTTTGTACTAGGATGAAAATCCCGGGAGCGACACCTGTCTCTCAAAATCATTAATTCTTGTCGAGATCACATCAGCGGGCCGGGAACCGTGCTAGGTGATGTAATTTTGAAGAATCTCATAAGAGGGTAGTATCGCGTAACAGCTATTTTCGATAGCTTCTACACTACTAAAAGACGTTTTTCCTAGGTGTATACTCAATCTTTCCATATGCGGCATCACACGCATTCCCATTAGCAGAAAAATAAACACAGATGTCAATTAGGAAAAGCAGTATATATATTTGTCCTAATGTCCTAGACTTTTAAGAGCTATAAATACTATGTTCCTCACAGAAAATGGCTCCCCGGCGGAGGCTCCATTCTGTGGTACCTTCCCATTTTAAGGGTTTTGACCTAAGATTCTAGTGAGGGCCGATCCTAGCAATAATGACATTCCCCGATGAAACCGTCATGAAAATAACTCGTCCAAGGTTTTCACCTTAACTTGTAGGAAAGAAAGATTTGGCCCCACGGTGGGCGCCACTTTTCTGTAGCGAGCGATTTTGGACGTGGTTCTTAAGCACTGTCGATCTTTGGGGGAACTACAGGTCGATTCATTTTTTATCCTATTGAAGCTGATGAAGGAAGGGAAATAGATGTCTCCAACTAACCCTACTTGCATACTGAGTTTAAACAGCGGTCTGTTAGGTTACGGATGCTATATGGAAGTGGGGGCTCTTTCTGCTTACTTTGTTAAGGCTGAAATGACGGGACTATGTTATCGGTAGGATGTTAGGACTGATGTTTTTCGATTGATGTGTGAAAGTACGGGATTTTGGGTTTTTTATTAGTGTGCTCGCTAAGATTTTTCTTTCAATCTTATGCCTACGTATTCCCGTTTACCGAAACAGGGAAATCAGAGCGATCGTAGTTCCTTCTATTCTATGGGAGGAAATGGTGTTTTGGTGTCTTGTTCAAAGCACAAGACGTGAAGCTAAAAATGATTTGTATCTTGTTCGAAGCCCAAGATATGAAGCTGAAGGTGATTTGTTTGTATCTTGTTCAAAGCCCAAGATATAAAGCTAAAGGGTTTCGCCTTTAGAGAGAATTTGTTATCTCTAAAGGGGTCTGTTTGTCACAACAGTTGGGTGACTGATTGTAAAGGAGAATTACTTTAACTGGACATGTGAATCCGGCAATGCCATAATTTCCTTTATAGGGGTTTTTAACCTGAAGGAGAAGACTTTAACTCAGTTTAGAGTAATGTCATCTTTCCTTAGGAATTTCTCATGCTAAAAGAGGGACAGTGGCGTGGATGTAAATAATCCAGTGGCTTACCGCTTACAACGATTAGATGGGGGAAAAGGAGTTGTTGGTGTTTGTATGTTGTGACCAAAGCATGATTTGATGCTAAAAGGTTGATTGTCTCAACCAGAGTTTCCTTATACAAAGCCTAAGAGGAGGCTAAACGGTTGACTTTTCCAGGGAAAATGTTCTTTCTGTCTTGTACAAAGCCCAAGATTTGAAGCTAAAAAGGGTCTGACTCAACAAGAGAGTCTTTTGTGTGTCTTGTACGAAGCCCAAGACGGAAGCTAAAGGGGTTTGACTCAACGAGAGAGTCTTTTATACTCAACAAGAGAGTGATTTGGTGTCTCGTATGAAGCCCGAGATGGAGGCTGAAAGTTGTTTTCACTCAACAAGAGAGTCTTTTATACTCAACAAGAGAGTGTTTTTGTATCTCGTACGAAGCCCGAGATGGAGGCAAAAAGGTTCGTGACCCAACAAGAGGATCTTTTATACTCAACAAGAGAGTGTTTTGTGTCTTGTACGATGCCCAAGACGAAGGCTAAAGGAGTGATTCACAAGAGAATCTTTTATACTCAACAAGAGAGTGTTTTGTGTCTTGTACGATGCCCAAGACGGAGGCTAAAGGAAGTTGGTTGACTCAGCAAGAGAGTCTTTTTGTATCTTGTACGAAGCTCGAGATAGAGGCTAAAAGGTTTAGCTCCGCTGGGGAGAATCATTGTGCAAAGCCCAAGAGGAGGCTAGAGTAACTGTTTCAGTTGAGTGACAGGTCCAGTATGTTGGTTAAAAGAGAAAATCAGTTCTTATATGAGTAATTTTTCACTCATGGACTTGATTTGAGGGTTGGGATTATTTCCTGTTCTCTAGGGAAATGGGTAATCCAAAGGGTTTTTGAGACTGTCCAAGTCTACGGGTGTTCTTCCCTTTCTTAAGAGGGGCTTGAGAATGTTTTTGAGACTCAAGGGTCTTAGACTATCCAAGTCTAGAGTTTTATCTTTTGCACTATGTTTAATAGAATTTAAGGGACAATACATTTGCGGTGTAAAGATCTAGACTCTTTGAAAGACTGTTCTATTAAAATGACTAATTTCTATTCCTATACCTCTAGGAGGTCGTCGGGACAATTTGTATGAAGCCCAAGAGGAGGCTGGAAACTTTTAAGAAGCCGAGGGACAATTTGTATGAAGCCCAAGAGGAGGCTATCTTCCCGGAGGAAGAATCATTATATGAAGCCTAAGAGGAGGCTGTGAAAACTTCTAAGAAGCCGACGAGTCCTTGTACGACGCCCAAGAGGAGGCGGGGATGCTTTTAGGAAGCCTGCGGGTCCTTGCACGAAGCCCAAGAGGAGGCTGATGAACAGTTCCAGAAGGGGTTTCACATGGAACAATGTCCTTCTGTATATGAACTGTTCACGGGGAAATTCCTTAGATCTAGTTATCTAATGTTGATGTAAGGCGGCGAGGTTTTATCTAGTTCTAGACGTAGTTGTCGGGGAAACTCTAAATATCTATACTATTATTACACAGTTGATATGAGTTTATGAAAGAAGACTTACAGTGAGACAGCCCCACAATACAGTTATATACATATGAAAGCGGTAAATGAAAGAGGGTAAACACTTACTCGTTTGTAGAGCTTCCATGCTGTATTGTTAGTTGTTCAACAAAGAAAAGTTTGAAACAACAATGTATTACATAATCAAAGGAGAAAGTGCTTTGAAAGGAAAATTGGGGCTTACAGCTCAAGGAGAGGCCCAGGGTTTTATCAGTGATTGCACTGTCGTTTTGTACAGGGACTTATACAAGTGACTGAGGCCCGGGAAAGGTTTTCTATACAAAGGGATGGGTCTTACACTCTCTCAAGAGGCCCAAAAAGTTTTAAAGAAAAGAAATGGGGCTTATAACACGAGGGTAGGCCCAAGGGTTTGATTTTTCAATTGGCGATTGCGCCGAGGTTTTCTTTTAACACAGAGGGACTTATACAATATCTGAGGCCCAAAAAAAGGTTTTGGTTAAAAGGGGATTGGGTCTTACACTCTATTAGAGGCCCAAAATGATTTTGAATGGGTCTTATAGCTCGAGGAGATGCCCAGATGGTTTATTTTATTTTGGTTTTAAGTTTGAAAAATGAGGTTTTAATCACAAGATGAATTAAAACCTATTTGGTGTTGATTTTTTAATATGAATATTTATTTTTAAAAGGTTTAAAAACAAATACAAAGTATTTATTCACAAAAATACTAATTATATTAAATAAATAATATAAATCCAATTTTTTGTGGAATAAAATATTTCAACATTTTTGTGATTTTTTGCAAAAAGAACCAATCAAAAATAATTAAAATTGAAGGAGTTATTAATTTTCCAATTAATTAATAAAACATGAAAATATGAGGAAAATAGCAAAAATGTGAGAAAACACAAAATGGCATGGGTGGGGTTTGAACCCACGACCTCAAGGTTATAGGGCGTGCGCCTTACCACTGGGGTGGTGATACACCCGTTGATTGAAACAAACCAACAAATACACAAGGCATGCCTTGTTTTTGGCCTGGCCCAAGGCAAGGCAAGGCAAGTTTTGGCAAGAAACGGGAAGGTCCATAACTTTCTCATTTCTCAATGTTTGGGGACCAAATTTATATGCATCTGGCCTAGAATTTCACAAGGAATCCAATGGTGGTGGTATTTTTCTCAGATCATGCTCCCTCCTTAAAATCCGATAGTGGTTTTGAAATAGGCCTATAATTGCATTTTCTATACTACACTTTGGTACAGGCATGAATTACATGATGAATTGGTTCAAACACAACACATATGACATATATAAGAGATGCATGATCAGTGGACCTCAAAACAATGCATATTTTGGAAAGTTCAAGTCATGAGGCTTACCTCCTTTTGAGTTTTTTGGAGTTTTTGTGCAATCTGTCAAGCCTCTTGTTCCAGAAATGGTTTGATGCTTTGGACACTCTTAAATGATCCCTTAGAAGCTTTTAGGGTGAGTGGAATTAGTTGGAAGCTCCAAAAACACAAACTGGTCCTTTCTTGCATAAGGGGTTAAAATGGCCAAAATAGCAACTCTCTCAAATGGTGTTCCAAATGGGGGGAACCATTTGGGACAGTTTAAGGATGTTTTTTGGAGTATGTTTGAGGTTTTATCTGGTTTGGAAAGTGACTGAATCAAGGCATGGCTTGAGAAATGCACAAAAGTACTATTTTGAGGTTTTAAGAGGTGACTTTATGATTTAAGGATTACAGGTCACTTGTGAGAGATTGGACAGCTTATGCATGACATATATGAGGTTTGTGTGTGATTGGTTTGGTTTGAATTGCTCTCTAACTCAAAAACTCAGAGTTACCTTGCTAAAGAAGGCATTTTTTCCAAGAGAAAGAGATTTTGAGGAAACCATATGTTTGATGGCTTTGGTGTACTCAAACTGAGCACAAATGAGCTCTATTTATAGTAGAGCAAGTTTGTTTTGGGATCAATAGTGAATGGCAACCACAGCAGAGGTGTGGCCAATGTTGATCAATGGGAAGCCAAGTCTCCTCTATCCATTGACTAGAGGTTAGGGCACAGGCCTTTGGTTCCCTAGTTGTTGGATCATTCTTGACTGAATTCTGTTGCAAATGTGTCAGTCCATGCCACCTCTAAGTATCCATTAAATGCTCCAATCCAAAATTGGAGTCTTGTCCCTCTTTTAGGGATTTCTAGGTTTGGCATGCTACTTCTTGTTCCAAGGACTTTGGAGGCTTGGCTTAGTGTTTGTCCCCTTTGGATTTGATCCTCAGATATGTCCAAGATGATGACAAGGCTTGGAATTAGCTGATATTGCCAAATCGAGCAAAAATGCAAAATTCTGCCTAGCCTTGGCAGTTTTCAGCAAGTCATATTGCCCTTGTCATATCTCATGGCTCAAGTGGAATTTGGTGATGTTCTTGGTCATTTTGGAAAGCCCTCATATGATACAACAACTGTTTGATCATAATTGTTTTTGATACTTTTTGGATCCAAGTGAAAAATGCCCCTACATTTGGAAAAAAGTAAGGCAGATTTTGACTTAGTGAAAATTTCACTAAGTGTTGGAAAAAGTGACATTTCATGTTTTCAGCCATTTTGATCATTCCATAACTCAAAATCCATAATGAATTGGAATGAGGTGTAGTTGAAGCTTTTGTAGAGGGCCATGAGGGCTATAAATCCAGCTTTGGATGGGGAAAAATGGCTTTGTGGTTTAGGATTTATGATCCTCCAAAGTTGGTACCCTAGCCACTTTGTTTTTTAACTTAGAAAATTTCTAAGTTTTTTATGGTTACCCCTTTTACAAGTTATCCCACTTTCTTTGTTTTTTCTTGATGGATGATGATTCCAATCACATATTAACATCATTTTAGGGTCAAAGAACCATAATTGTGAAAAATCTCAAAAAGTCAAAGTTAACTTTTGTGCACAGTTGACTTTTGTCAGATGAATTCCAAACTGTGTGATCCTCTATGAAATCAAGTCCTTGACCTAAATCAAACTTGATGGATTGATTTCATAGGTGTTATAGGGTGTATTGAATCATGTCCAAAGGTTTGGGAGCATGTCTTGGTCAAAAGTCAAAGGTACAGTTGACTTTTTCCCCGAAACCCTAATTGCGGTTCAGATGAAATTAAAACTTGTTGCTCAAGCTTCTTGGATCAATCCATTGTTGAAAATGGATCAATGTAGTTTATTGGAGACCTTCAAATCCTCGCTTGAGGTCTTGGCTCATGATTTGTCCCAAAAGTCAACTTAGGGGTGAATTAGGTCAAGAAACCTTAATTCCTGATTTTTTATGAATGCATCCCCTGAGGCTAAATTGACTTGATGATTGGGTTCATGATGTCCCTTGGGGCATCATAGGTCATGCTTTGAAGCATTGGCTCATGCCCAGAGGAAATTTCCATCTGGGGGCCCTGGTCGACCAAAACCTTAATTTGGTGACATTGGCGATCTCGAGGCTTAATCCACTTAGAAGGCTGTAACCTTGTGCCTGATCCTTGAGGTGGGAGTCCTTTTGATCCTTTGTAGATGTTTGAGGGGTTAGATAAGTTGAAGATCATGTCATTCCTTGATTGATCCTTTGTCTAAGAGCTAGGAGAGGGCTTGAAACCCTAATTTTGATTGTAGTGAATGCTCACCCATCTTTGGGGAGACTTAATGAGGCATAATGGTTCATCCATATTGTGATGATGGTTTCCACAATGATGGGAATCTTAGTGGTCAAAATTTGGGGTATGACAGAAATGAAGCTTATTTTGAAATTTATCTTTCTCGAGTACCTTAAAACCAATTGCATTTGCATTGTATCTTGCATTCTTTGCTAAGCTATCAAGAAACTAACCTTGTTTTACAGACTTCGTAGAAATAGATGCTGCTAGAAGGAGAATATGGTCGTATACCTTCGAGGTTCCTGAGTTGGAGCAACTGTTGGGGTTGGGAGATATGATTGAAGACCCACCGGCTTTCACTGACAGATATGGGGGAATCCTATCATTGCTGAAACTCTAAGTGACCAAAGGACCGCTTGAGACACTAGTCCAACTTTATCATCCTGTGTATCGTTGCTTTGTGTTTCCAGACTATCAACTTATGCCAACTCTGGAGGAGTTTTCTGCTCTGATAGGCATCCCTGTCAAAAACTCTCCTCCATTCTCAAAAATAGAAAAGGAACTCACTGCCAGAGACATCGCCAAGGGAACAAGAATCAGATTGTCTGATGTTCAAGCTCATCTAACCATCAAGGGGGGGCGTCGCGGATTACCCGCTCAATTCTTGGTTGAGAAGGCTGTTTACTTTAAGGATAGGGGAAATTCTGCACTCTTTGAATCAACCTTTGCTTTGCTCGTCTATGGTTTATTCCTGTTTCCTAATGCCAAGTAATTCGTCGATGTTCAAGCTATCCAAATCTTCATGATCAATAACCCAGTTCCTACACTGTTGGCAAACACTTATCATGATGTTCACACAAGATATGTGTGAAATGGAGGGCCCGTTGTCTGCTGTGTTGCCCTCTTCTATAAGTGGTTTATTTCGTACTTACCGAAGACTCCAGCCTTTTGGGAAGTTGAAGATAGCACAATATGGTCTAAGAAGCTTATGGAATTGAGACACACTAACATCGAATGGTACAACCCAACCGATGAAGGAATCCTTATGATCCATAGCTGTGGGGACTTCCCAAACATACCTCTCATGGGAAGGAATGGGTGTATTAACTACAATCTTGTACTTGCTCACCGCCAACTAGGCCATCCTAAAGAGGGAATTCTTGATTACGAGGACCTAGAGATGGTTTATCTCGAGGAAGAGGAAGGTTTTGAGTTCAAAATCAGAATTGAGCGCGCCTGGCGCCAAATCAACAGACAAAGGTGGACCTATGATTGCACTGTCACTGAGGCCTACTTAGAGTGGTCTCGTGAAATAGCTCTTGTGATGAGGAAGCCTTTTCCCCGTCATGAGTCACCCATAAAGGAGAATCAGAAGTTGAAGAATGCACTAGGAGAACTGAGCCTTGAGAAAGCCAAAGTCAAAGAGCGAATCAACAAGCTCATGAGGAAGATCAATGGAGAGGAGGGGCCGTCTACCAGTGGGTCCAATCCTTAGTTTCCTTTCGTTGTTGTATTTTCCATTGCCACTTATGTATTTTGCATTATGAAGATGAACTACTTCTGATGTAATATTTGCAAGAATTTCTAATGAAGAAGCTTATTGTTATGAACATCCTGTGCCTACCTTGTTTGCAAAATTTCTTGGTTTCTTGATAGTTTAGCTTGCATTTGCACTAGCATTTTCATTTGCATCATGTCATAACATGTGCATTTTCTTCCTTGTCTTTATCTCATGTCGTCTTAATTCTCTTCAGAACCGTCACACTGAATTTCTGACACAGCTACAACACACAAGCCCAAGCTCATCAAAGGATGTCAAAACAGTATTGTGATATGGACAGAGTCAATAATGAATTGAGTGAGCTCCGAGGAGGAATGGGGAAGATTCTGGAAGCAATTCAAGTTATGAGGGCAAAGATGGATACCCAGGTCATGATGGTCTCCGAGATTATCACTACAATTGTAGAACCTCCTGCTATTACTGTGAACCCCACTTTGGGCATGCCTTTTGATTTTATACGTGCTCTGGCTGTCAATTCTACTCAACAAGTTGTTCCTTTGGTTAATAAAGCTCTTCAAGCTATTCCTACCTTCACTCCAGCAACAGTGCAAACTCAGGTGCACCCAGTTTTTCAGAACCCACATCTGGTTTATGATTACGTTGATATGTCAGAAGAAGGAGATGATAGACATGAAAGGCTGAAAGAAAGTATAGAGACAATTCAGAGGAAAATGAAACCAATGGAATGGTGCAATGTATTTAGTACTGATGCTAAAGACATGTGTTTAGTCTCAGGCTTGATAATTCCACCCAAGTTCAAACTACCCAATTTTGACTTATATTCAGGTGCAACGTGTCCTAGGTCGCATCTGATTATGTATTTTTGAAGAATGGCTACATACATGGATAATGATAAATTGATGATCCACTGCTTCCAAGATTGTCTGAAAGGGGCTGCTGCCAAGTGGTACTTAAGTCTGGACCAGTCCAGAATCCATTGTTTACAAGATTTAACAGATGCTTTTGTAAAGCTTTATAAATATAACATGGATTTGGCACCCGATCGCAGACAATTATTGAGCATGTCTTAGAGCAATACCGAGTCTTTTAAAGAGTACGCTCGGTGTTGGAGAGAGACAGCATCTCAGGTTAAACCACCTTTGTCCGAAAAAGAACTAGCTGATTGGTTTGTGGATACGGTGAGCCAGAGTTCTACGAGAGGGTGATCAGCAGTGTCAACGCTAACTTCGCTAATATTGTTGTTGTAGGCTTAAAAGTAGAACCAGGGCTGAAAAGTGGAAAGGTAGTCAGTTCCTCAAGCAGTGCAACCAATACCAATACCAAGAAAGCTCCTAGCCACTTCCACAAGAAGAAAGAGGGAGAGACTAATGCCATCATGGCAGGAAAGGAAAAGAACCCAAGGTGGAAACAGCCAATGTACCAACCACAGTCGGTTCTGAACTTTACTCAACAGCCAATCTACCCTATGCAGTATGCTCCACAGCACTATGAAGCAGCGGTAACACCTACCTTTAATCATCAAGCAGTGCAACAGGTGCCGGCCTATCAACAGCTAGCTTATCAGCAAGCACCAAATGCTCAGAATTATCAACAAAGACAACATGCTTCACATTCAGGTGTTCCTCAAAGGAGACAAGGGGGAACGACCATATTTCCGCCTATACCAATGTCCTATACTGAGCTCTATCCTTCATTAGTGCAACAAGGACTGATTATTACCAGACCTCTGGGTCCACCCACTGAGAAGTCTTTACTATTCCACAATCCAAACGTTAATTGTGTTTTTCATCAAGGGGGAGCCAGTCATGACTTGGAGGGTTGCCTAGCTTTGAAACATGTGGTGAAAAGGTTAATGGAAAAGAAGATCCTATCTTTCATGGACAATCAGCCAAATTTAAAGAGTAATCGGTTGCCCACGCACAGAGCTACCAATGCCATTGAAGACGAGAACAATGAGGTGTTACTAATGGACGCATCGAAGATCCGAACTCCCATGAAGATCTTCCATGCTAAGTTGTTTGAAGCTGGGTTGGTTAAATTTTGTCATGGTAAGTGAGAAGAGTGTAATGGCAGTATCAAGGGTTGCCCATTGGTCCAAAACGACATTCAAAATTTGATCGACGGAGGGTTTCTGCAAGTGTTCAGTAAAGAGAGGAAGGATGAAGTTGCAGTAATTGAGCCTGTGTTCAACCTGCCAAAATCAAGAGAGCAAGTGCCTGTGTTCAACATACCAAAGTCTGGTTCTGTGATTCTTGTGTTTAATAAGCCAGTGCCAATCTTCAACAATGTTGAACCCGTTATTGCTTCCACTGCTAATCATTCAAAGCCAAGCAACATTCGACAACCCGTTCCATTGCGTTTCAGAGGTTCAAAAGTTGTGTCGTGGATCTATGAGAATATTATGGGTGATAAAAGACATGAAGAAGTGGTTCCAAGGAATGAGGTGGGAACCACTAACGAAGAGGTGACCAACATAGTAGGATCTGGAAGAATGACTCGCAGTGGTAGAGTTTACACCCCTCCATCCAAAGGAACTGTGCCCAGGGAGACTGTTGTTCCCGTACCCTCCAAAGATAAAGAAAAGGTGGTTACGAAAGAGGATGACGACGAATTTCTGAGAATTATCAAGAGAAGTGATTACAAAGTGGTGGACCAGCTTCACTAAACCCCATCCAAGATCTCAATTTTGTCTCTGCTAATGAATTCTCCTACCCACAGAGCAGCCTTGCAGAAAATTCTAGCCCAAGCACATGTAGCCCAAGACATTACTGCTGGACAATTTGACCACATCGTTGCTAACATCACAGCCTGCAATACACTCAGTTTCAGTGATGAAGAATTACCTCAAGGAGGCCGAAACCATAATCTAGCCTTGCATGTATCCATAAAGTGCCAAGAGGATACTTTAGCCAGAGCACTTGTAGATACTGGTTCATCTTTGAATGTCCTGCCGAAGAGAACTCTAGAAAATTTGACCTATCAAGGAATTGGGATGAAGCCTACTTCACTTATTGGCAAAGCCTTTGATGGTTCGAGAAGATCAGTAATGGGAGAGATTGAGTTACCTATTCTAATTGGTCCTCATGTGTTCGAAGTTGTTTTCCAAGTCTTGGATATCAATCCTGCTTACAGCTGTCTGTTGGGAAGGCCTTGGATCCATGAAGCTGGTGTCGTAACATCAACTTTACGTCAAAAGATGAAATTTGTAGCCGATGAGAAGTTGGTCATTATCCATGGTGAAGAAGATCTAATGGTCAGTAACCTATCCTCTTTCCGATACATTGAAGCTGATGAAGACGGCTTGGAAACCTCTTTCCAAGCTCTTGAGATAGCTAATGCTGTTATGATTGATGATAAGGAGCCAGTGGCCTCAAATAGTCCATCTTTTGCTTCTTACAAGAGTATCCAATCTGCCCTACAAGAAGGTGTGCCAGAAGGCTGGGGCAAAGTCATCGAGATTCAGGAGAGAGAGAAGTACCAAGGGTTAGGTTACAAACCAACTCTTGAGGAAAAAGCTGCTACAACAAGACGACTGAAGACAATTCAGGAAGTATTTGTTAGTGGAGGACATCAGGTTCATGCCATCATTGAAGACGCTGAAGACGAAGACATCAGCCACTTGGTTTTTCAGTGTGACGCCGCATTGAGTAATTGGGAGGCTATTGAGATCCCTATTTTGTACCTAATGCCAGAGTAATTTTCTTGCTTTTGTTGTTGTTTTTAATTCCCTAGCACTGCCCGAGGCTAGTGGATTATTTTGTATGGGCCATCGCTTTTAATTCTTATTAATCAATGAAAGTGATGTTTTGTTAATCTCTTTGTCTTTATTTTACTGTTTTTGCTTCTAAGGAAAAATGGCAATCTTTTCAAAACTACAAAATCATTTTCTTCTTTCATTTAATTTTTGTGTATTTTAATAAAATAAGTCCCTCCATCATGTAGAATAAATCCCAAACCCATTGTATTCAATGACCCTACTCTCACTATTGACTTTGATTCACCTATCTATGAAGCTAAGGATGAGGAGGATTGTGAGGTCCCTGATGATTTGGTAGAGATGTGTGAGTATCAATACACGGACCTTCAACCGCATGTGGAACAGGTTGACATCATCATTCTTAGTACCAAAGAAAAGAAGAAAGAGGTCAAAGTTGGGGCAACACTTGGGGCAGAAATCAGACAACGGTTAGTACTGCTTTTGGAAGAATATGTGGATGTGTTTGCTTGGTCTTATCAAGACATGCCTGGTTTGGATACAGATATAGTAGTTCATAAGCTACCGCTCAAACCTGAATGTCCTCCGATGAAATAGAAGCTTCGTAGAAGTAGATCTGACATGGCTCTCAAGATCAGAGATGAGGTTAAGCGACAACTGGATGCAGGTTTCTTGGCAGTTTCAAAGTATCATGAATGGGTAGCCAACATCGTGCCAGTAATGAAGAAGAATGGTAAAGTGTAAATGTGCGTAGATTACAGGGATTTCAACAAAGCCAGTCCTAAGGACGATTTCCCTCTACCGCATATCGACACTCTTGTGGATATAACAACTCGATTTGCGGTTTTCTCCTTTATGGACGGTTTCTCAGGCTATAATCAGATCATAATGGATCCGGGCGATATGGGTAAAACTACATTCATCACTCCATGGGGAACCTATTGCTACAAAGTCATGCCCTTCGGTTTGAAAATGCAGGGGAAACCTATCAGAGGGCTATGGTGACCTTATTCCATGACATGATCCATAAAGAAATTGAAGTGTATGTGGATGATATGATTGCTAAATCTCAGAGTGAGGAAGAACATTTGGACCATCTTCTGAAGTTATTCAAGAGACTCCGGAAATATCAGTTGAAGTTGAATCCTACCAAATGTACTTTTGGTGTCAGATCAGGAAAGCTACTTGTTTTTATCGTCAGTCAACGAGGAATTGATGGGGACCCTGATAAGGTACGAGCTATTCAAGAAATGCCAGCTCCGCAGACTGAGTCTCAAGTAAGAGGTTTTCTAGGCCGTTTGAACTATATCTCTATATTCATCTCCAACATGACTCCCACTTGTGAGCCAATCTTCAAGTTGCTCCATAAAGATCAGACTGTAGCTTGGATCATGAAGAAAAATGGCCTTGAAAGTGGCTGCATGGCATGAAGAATTTTCCAAAAATGGAAAGTTTCTAAAACCCTAATTTGCCCAAAATGGAAACCTTCCACAATCTTGATTTTTAATGATTCTTTTGAAATTTATTGATCAAATCTCACCCATTGGTCGTATTTTACATGACAAACACAAAGTTGACCTTAAAAAGTCAGGATTTGACTTTTTCCCTACACAGTTGACCTTGTTCCCAATCTGGTTGATTCTCAATCATCTAGCAAATTGAAACCCTTCTGAATGAAAGTAATGGTCAATACTCCACCCCTAGATACTTGAGTACATATAGAAATCCATGAAATCAAGTTTTCCCCAAAGAATCAGAAATAAATTGATTTTACACAAAACCCTAATTTGGCCCCAAAAGATAGGAGATGTTGATCAATGGTCAAAACCCTAAATCCTCTTAAGAGACTTGAGAATCCCTTGAACTAAGATGTTATACATGATATGTGGATGTTGAGGCTTCAAAATCCTTGCCCATGAGGGTGACACACACATAGATAGACAAAACCTTAATCTGAGGATTAAAGATAGGAGAGATTAATCCTTTTCAAGTTTCTTACAAGTCTCAATCTCCTGAGGAAACGATGAACCAAATATGATGTCTTGAGGCATGAGAAGTCTTTGTAGCTTGAGTGCTTGAGTATATCCCATTCTATTTGCTTTGAACAATCAATACCATAAAAACCTCTGATCTCATGCCTTGGGAAAACCAATGATGCATGTAAGATGTTTATGACCTAAATGCACATGAATATGAAGCATAAGCCACTTATTGATGGTAAAGTATGAGGGATAATTTTGGGGTGTTACAATACCCTCTTTCATTAGAGGGTGTAACACCCCAATTCCCATAGCGAATAAATAATACATAATTAAATCAGAGTAAGTAAAAAATTATTTTTCCGACAGAAACAAGGATGCCACAATTAAGGAAAGAAAACACAATCCCTGCTCAAATATTTGATACATAACACAAACTGGAATAACCTCAAAGGGAAACTTTTTTCAAATAAAAGGAAAGTTCAGTTATGGAATAAAGCGGAAAGATCCATAACTATCTTGGTTCGCAAAATGAATCATTTTATAACATCAAAATATACATACAAAAGTAATACAAAATAAATTCAACAACTGTATACATATATAACAAAAGCGTTCCCCGACTCCCGTGTTACGTATCAGAGCTGACAGACCGACAAAAGAATGGAGAACTAATCTTCACAAAAGCCTGCAAGACATATATCTGCAATTGCCTCATAGAGCAACAAACCACAGCAGAAGGGTGAGAAATAACAACTAAATCAAGATTGCATAATAATATGCAAACACATAAAAAATTCACACGCATAGCTATTCTCACCACAAGCATCACATATTAATACATATAGCATGCCACAGATACATAAAATTTCACACATAATGCATATCAAAATTATAACATATGGAAACACACCACCACCTCACATAGCATATGTCTATGCATAAAACATATTATCCACAACCAATGCATTTATCACATATGCACTCCAATTCACCATTTCAAACATAAATCTCAACACATACTCAATCAATTCACAATTTCCCACACATAATCAATCCATTCATGATTTTCCACACACAATCAATCCATTCATGATTTATACAAATACAAAGAGACCGACACAGCGACTCTATGCAAATGCAATGCGGTACCATCCATCCATCAATCTCATCATCAATTCACTCAAGAACTATTGGAATCATCGCTTGTTACTTAGTGTAACTCCCCATCGGGCAAACGATGTTCCCCTTCGCTTTAGGTCCTCTTGGTATAAGGCTCACGACGTTTATGAATCACTTTAGGTCCTCTCGGTATAAGGCTCACAATCCGATCGCTTTAGATCCTCTTTGTATAAGGCTCACGATCATCTATAATCATCACTTTAGGTCCTCTCGATATAAGGCTCACGATGTTATAGTGGATTCCCTCTGGAACCATTTCGTCGCTCACACCCACTAGGGCAAACGACATCACAAGAATGTATATCATGATGCTCGGCATACAATGACTCATGACATTCAAATGCACACATAAAAGCAACCATAATCATGCATTTACAACCAAACACAACATGTTGCATTTACTTGCCCTTAGGCCAAAAATCATCATCACAACATGTCATCACATGCATTCACATCATATAACATCACACAAGTCATACGATATCCATATCAAAAGCACATTGCATGATACACATCAATTACACACAATTACGACGGTAAAAGTCGACAAAACGACACTATTCCAAATTCCCAACTTAATTAAATCGGCCAACAATCTCAAAACCATTATAATAAGAAAGTACATCTCAATAGCTTTCCAACGATACCAAGAATGTTCAAAACGGATAATCGGAACACAAGTTATGGAATTAAAAAGAAAAGGAATCGCGAAATGGCAACATTCAGCACCCTCTCGGGTCATACGTGTATTGCCCTAAGCCATACGCGTATTGCCCAGCTCACTCGCCCATCCATACGTGTATTGCCCAAAGTGAAATGCGTATGGGCAGAGACCAAATTCTCCCCAAAAATTCCACTAAAACTCCATACGCGTAATGCCTCACTTGTTACGCGTAATGCCTTGCCAAGTACGCGTACCATTACGCAAATCAGCATAAGGCCGTGAAAATGAGCTTCCGTACGTGTATTGCCCTCATTTTTCCCTTGCCATACGCGTATTTCCCAACTCAATATGCATAATGCCAAGCCTGATACGCGTATGGGCAGCGAAACTCAGAATTTTTCCTGCATAATTACTGTTACGAATTCTACCCCTAATCCTCTCCAAATCTCATCTAAACACTTCCAAATCATAATCTATCAGCCCAAACATGTCCCAACATAATCAACAAGTATTATACGCAGTTTATATCGAGTTTCGACCGCGAAAACATCGATTTCTATCAATTATTCATCAATTTATCAATTAGAGAAAAAGTTGTGAAACAACCAAAACAATTACAACAAACAACACATATACATACACAAGCAAGATATAATTGAAACTTCTCACCCTTACCCGATTAATCGTGCTTGAAATGGATGAATTCTCGATTTTCCTTTTCTCCTCTCTTTCCCTTCTCCTCCTTTCTCTCTTCTCTTTTTCTTTCTTTCTATTTTTCTCTCTTTCTAACCTCTATTTTCTATTTTATGAAAAATACCCAAGCAAAATACCAAAATACCCCTCAGCTCAAATATCTCGCAAATGCTCTCAAAACGCGATAAAACATAATAACGATGAAAAATAATATATTGTCAAATAAAAGTCAAGAATAAAATAATATAAAAACAAAAATAATTAAATCGACTCGATTAAATAAATCTAACAAAACTGGGGCATTACAGAGGGTCAGGTATTCTATTCTCTACACCTTTTCTCTGTACTTGCTTTCTCTCTTGCTGAAACTTACTTTGGCATCGGAGTACCTTGTAGGTACACCCCACTCCTCTTCTCCACCACCGGTGAATAAAGGAGCTCACGACGTGTTGCTGGCTGCTGATCCTTTTCTGATCCGGTAAGATCAGTGGCACCGTCTGTGGGAACCCTTGCTTCCCCATTCTTTCTCCCATAGAAACTCATGAACCAATGCAGTTTTTCAATCTCCGTTGATCATGGCCATCCCACACACTAACGACAACACTCTAGAAACCTCCTTCACCACGTTCACCATCAGCGACGGTCACGATCCTAACGTGGCTGTTCACGTCGAAGAAGGCGACCCCAGGGACGGGCATACCGCCTCTCCCTCCTCGGATGATGCGGCCTAGAACGTCGCCCGACACTTAGATAGCCCAGTTGTCTACTAGCCAATCCCTATGCCGTCCAATGCTGACCCGACCATGGTGGCTTTGTTCGCAGCGATCAATCAGACAAATCTGATGATATTCCAACAGAACGAGCAGATTGGGATGCTCGAGAAGGAGCGACAATAATGCTCTACCCGCGGAGACATCGTCACCCCGTTTCTCACAGCCCTTCCCCTCCCCGCGGAGGCCACGACACGATGACTCTCAGAGTCCTTCTCATCGGCAGCTGGAGCGTCGCCCACGTTCAGAAAGGCCTTAGCCCGTGGCCACCCAGAAGTGCGACCAATCCCCTCCCCAGAAGGAGCGACGCTTCCCCACTCGTAAGAGGAATAAAGCTGACGAATACACCAAGAAGCCAAAGAGCCGGCCAAGGAGCCCTCCCCACCGAAGCAGGAACGCTCAATGTGACTTGTCCCTGTCGCGATCACCTGTCAGGAGCGACGAGGATAACCAGCACACGCTGTTATCCAGAGCCATCATGGAGACTCCCTTGCCCGTCGGGATGGAAAAACCCCCGTCCTTGGCGAACTATGATGGTACAACCCACCCGGACGACCACATCGAAAGCATCGATGCTATACTAGACTACCAGAACGTCCAGGGAGTCATCAAGTGCAGGCTCTTCCCCACAACCCTGAGGAAGGGTGCAATGACGTTGTACAAGAGCCTCAAGCCCCAATCCATCGCCTCCTGGAAGGAGCTGAAGAGGTAGTTCTCCAGGCACTTCACCGCTTCCCAGCGCCACCCAAATATGGAAGCCATCATCCAGGGAAAAGATGAATCTATCCAGGACTATATAGAGAGGTTCAACCGAGAAACTGTCCAGGTATCCACCTCGGGCGACATGAAGAGATATTTGATCGAGCGAGGACTGCGACCTCGCACCGAGTTCGCCAAGGCAGTCGACATTGAAAGGCCCAACACCTTAGACGCGCTCCTACACAAGGCCCAGGCATACATCTAGAATGAGGAGATAGAGGTCGCCCACTGCGCCCGCGACTCGCGGAATCAAGAGGGTGCCAAGAGCTCCAGGCACGAAGATTCCACCGCTCCCCGATGAAGCGGGGAAATAAGAAGAGAGGACCGGCCCTGAGATTCCCGATAACAAAGGGGACCAGCAGGCCGCTTCACTGAGTATACGCTACTCACAGCTCCCCGCAAGTGCATCCTGGCCGAGTGCATAAACTCGGAGTTCCAGCGAGGTGGTGTCCGCTTCCCGAAGCTGACACCCCCTAAGCCAAACGTCGATAAGTTCAAGTACTGCCGGTTCCACAGGAGCCACGGGCACGTCCCGGAAGATTGCATCCACCTCAAGGATGCCATCAAAATCTTGATCAAAGAGGGGCACCTGAAGCAGTACACAAAGAGGAGTGAAGCCCCCTGACAGGAGACCCGGGAAACGGAAATGGTCGAGGAGGCGACCCCATCCTTCGGCGATAACGGGCTACAAGTTGCTCTGTGTGTCACCCGGCCAGAGGACTTCTACTTTCCCTGCGAGCCCGACACGCTTGTAACCGCTCGTAGCCCTTAGGAAACCTTCCCCACCACCATGGTCATATTTGGCGGGGGGTTCAACAAAGTCTCTGTGGGGTCGGGGAAGCCGAAGTTCGACGAATTGATAGAGGCGAGCTCGGCGCAGAATGCCACCTTTGAGAAGGTCCAGGGAAGGTTGAACCCTATCACCTTCTACCTCAAAGAATTGTCGGGTAGCTCCCCCAACTCCAACATCCCTCTCCTGATCAGGGCATAGATGGCAAACTTTGACATCCGCGACATCCTGGCCAACCAAGGGAGCTCAGTGGACATAATGTATGCCCACCTGTTCACTACCCTCTAGTTCGACGAGACATATCAGACCCTGTACGTCGGCTCTGACCTGCAGGGTTTCAACAGCACCACCACCAGACCATAGGGCCACGTCGAGCTAATGGTCACCTTCGGGAACGACGAGACTGCCCAACAAGTTAAGGTACGCTTCCTGGAAGTAGAGTGCCTCTCTCTATACCAGTGCATTCTAGGAAGGCCGACCCTAGCCGAACTCATAGTTGTGTCATCTACAGTCCGCCTGAAGATGAAGTACTACACAACCAAGGGTCGTGTCGTCACCCTCCACGGGAACATTGAGGCTTCTAGGAGATGTTTCGAGGTTGCAACCAAGGGTTTGACCGCGGGTATGTCAGCCCAGGATGAGGAGCAGAAGCCACTCCCCTGCATCAACGTGGTTGACCTTGACAGTCGCTTCCCCAGCAAGCAAGAGCAGAATGAGGTAGCATATGACACCCCTCCAGCTGAAGGCAACCGGCACTCTCTTCACCCCATACGCCCCATTCTAGATGGAGACTTCGAGCTCATCACGCTCGGGGACGACTCGGACAGGAACATGAAGATTGGCACGGGCTTCCCCGACTTGGTAAGTAAGCAGCTGAAGGCCTACCTCAGGGAGAATGTTGACCTGTTCGCATGGAGCGTTGTAGAGATGCCTGGCCACGACCCATATGTGGCCTACCACCAGCTCACAATAGATCCTGTCGCTAGGGTTGTAATACAACGTAGGCGTAGGCAGTCTCCCGAGAAAGCAGAGGCTGTTGAAAGGCTGTAAAAGACCTCTTAGAGGTGAACTTTATTTCTGAAGCCCAGTACACAACTTGGCAATCCAATGTTGTACTTGTTAAAAAGAATAATGGAAAATGGAGAATGTGCGTTAATTATACCGATCTTAACCAGGCATGCCCGATAGATGCATATTCATTGCCTAACATCGACAAACTGGTCGACAATTCTGCAGGTTTTAAATTACTGTCGTTCATGGACGCATACTCGGGATACAATTAAATCCTCATAGCGAAGGCCGACAAGAATTACACAGCTTTCATGACCGAGTCAGACAACTATTACTACAACGTAATGCCCTTCGGTCTGAAAAACATCGGTGTGACCTACCAACGGATGATGAACAAAGTCTTCCGGGGAGAGATCGGAGACATGCTCAAGGTCTCCATGGATGACATGATCATAAAATCACGAGAAGAGATCGACCACACTGCCCATCTCAGAAGGGTCTTCGACACCGCGAGGAGATGCAAGATGAGGTTCAACCCGGAGAAGTGCACCTTCGATGTCCGAGCAGGCAAGTTCCTCGGCTTCTATCTCATAAACCGAGGAATCGAGGCAAACCCCAACAAGTGCAGGGCATTCTACGAGTTCCCAACACCGAACTCGAAGAAATCGATCCAATCGCTAAACGGGATGCTCACCTCGTTGTCCCGCTTCGTGGCCAAATCGGCCCAACACGCACTTCCATTTTTCAAACTCCTGCGCAAAGATGCCACATTCGAGTGGACCGAGGAGTGTGAACAAGCACTCCTCCACCTCAAACAAGTCCTCTCGCAGCCCCTGGTCCTCTCGCGACCAAAAAACGGGGGGACATTATACTTGTACCTCGCTGTCACAACCGACGCGGTCAGCGCGACTCTTATCAAGGAAACCCCTGAAGGACAGAAGCCGACATACTTCACCAGTAAAGCTCTGCAAGGCCCCAAACTTAAGTCCAAGAAGGTTAAGAAGGTTGCTCTGGCCCTCGTCACTGCGGCCAGAAGGCTGCGGCACTACTTCTTGGCCCACACAATCGTCGTACGGACAGACCAACCCGTGAGGCAGCTCCTCGGCCGACCCGACATGGCGGGCAGGATGCTCAAATTGTCGCTCGAGTTCTCTGAGTTCGACATCTAGTATAAGGGTAGGAAGGCCCTGAAGGCTCAAGCACTAGCCGACTTCGTTGCGGAGATGACCAACCTGGAATCCTCGACCGACGGGTCCCAGAAGTGGACAATCTACGTCGACGGGGCATCCAGTTCGACGTGAAGCGGAGCAGGCATCATCCTAGAAAAAGAGGGAGGCATCTTGATCGAGGTCTCTCTCACATTATCCTTCCCCACGTCAAACAACCAGGCCGAGTATGAGGCCTTCCTCGCCAGACTACGCCTGGCTGAGGACCTCGGTGCGAAAGAGGTAAAAATATTCACCGACTCCCAGCTCGTGGCCTCCCAGGTGCGGGGAAAGTACCAGGCCAAGAGCGAGATCCTCATCGAATACTTGGCCCTAGTGAAAGGGAAGATGAAAAAATTCGTCTCGGTGGAAGTAAGTCACGTCCCGCGCGAACACAAAACCCGGGCGGACATCCTATCTAAGCTAGAGAGCACGAAGAAAAAAAGAGGGAACAAGTCCGTCATCCAAGAAGTACTTCCACGACCAAGTATCGAGAAACCCACCTCGATCGTCGACGTAAATGCTATTGGGGATGGCCACTGCTGGATGACCCTGGTATACGAGTACCTCAACACAGGGAAACCACCCGACGTCTCCGAGGAGGCTAGTGTAGTCAAGCGACCTGCTTGCTCGTACGCCATCATCGAGGACAAGTTATACCCGTGGGGTTTTTCCATTCCCCTCCTCAAATGCGTCGAGGAGTCCAAGGTCCCCTGCATACTCCAGGAGTTCCACAAGGGGATCAACGCGCAGCACCTCAGCGGACGGTCCCTAGCCCGCAAGGCATTGCAGGCAGGGTACTACTGGCCCACCATGTAACAAGACGCCAAAGAGCACGTAAAGAAGAGCGACAGGTGCCAACGACACGGGGACATCCACCTGGCCCCACCCAATGAGCTCAAAATTCTCTCATCCCCATGGCCATTTGCCTAGTGGGGGATAGACATCCTCGGGGCCTTCATCATAGGGTCATACGAAAACAAATATTTAATAGTCTGCGTCGACTACTTCACTAAGTGGATATAGGCCGAAGCCTTAGCCAAAATCACGGCCACACAACATACTCCGTTTCTACAAAACGAATATACTTGCCTGGTTCAGCGTACCCCAAGAAATCGTCACCGACAACGGGACACATTTCACCGACAAGAACTTCTAGGACTTCATTACCAAGTTGGGCACGAGGCAACACTTCACATCGGTCGAGCACCCGCAAACGAATGGACAGGCCAAAGCCGCGAACAGAGTGATATTGCGAGGCCTGAAATGAAGAATGGGCAACGCCAAGAAAAGGTGGGCCGAGGAGTTGCACAGCATGCTCTGGGCCTACAGAACGACCCCACACTCGACCACAGGGGAGACCCAGTTCCGACTGACCTACGGAACCGAGGCAGTGATTCCGATAGAAATAAGGGAACCCTTAAGAAGGTCCAAGTCCCCCTCGACGAGGAGACTAACGACGAGGCCCTAAGGGAGGAGCTCGACCTAGTCGAAGAGATTCGGTCGGGGGCATCCCTCCGCGAAGCCTCGTTCAAACAGAAGATAACTTTGCGACATGACAACAAAGTTATCAAACGTGAATTTCAAGTGGGCACCCTAGTCCTGCGAAGGAACCAGAAAGATTCACATGAAGGCAAGCTCGCCGCGAACTGGGTGGGCCCCTATCGCGTCTGCGCAAAAACGGGGACCGGAGCCTACTACCTCAAAACCCTGCACGGGGAGGAACTTGATCGACCATGAAATGTTGAAAAGCTTAAACAGTACAATAGTTAAATTTTTCCCACGACCTATTCGTGTCGCGATCGCAGGGGCGCGCTAGGTTACAAGCGCGACTTCTAAACTCGAGGCAAGAAGACAAGAGCCCGCTCTTGTGTGTGCGAGCGAACTCTTGATCCAACGGGGACATCATAACCGAGCTCCACCGTCACCGTACCAACTAGGCAAAATGCCCAGCTCGCGATGGGAAGTTCACACTTCAGAGCGAAGACCTCGATCGAGCTCTTAGCTTCATCGAAGGTCAGAATCCGACTCCGACCACTCGACCAGTTCCTTACACTATCAAGGAATAACAACATCGAGCAAAGGCCCCAAATACTTAAACAGAAACATGCAAATATAAAACACGTATTCGTTATACAAGAAGCACACACAAAATATAAACATACCAAAAGATAGAGCACGATGCATTATGTCGGGCAAAACCCTTGTTCAAAAAATTACAAGTTAAAACCCCTGGCACGCAGGCCGAGAAAAGTCAACTACTAACTACGGCACGTAGGCCGAACAAAATAATTCAAATGGCATGCAGGCCAAATAGCTAAACAAGAAAAGAAATCAAGCAGTAGCTTCCTCCTCGGGCCTAGGTCCCCCATCACCCCGACCAGCTCCCTCATCGGACTCCTTAGGTACAACCACCCTACCATCAATCCCCCGGTGGAAAGGGACAATCCCCTTGAAGACAAGCTGAGCCCTAGGATTCACGATCTGGACCTGCTCCAAAGTATTTCCGAATCCCACCTCGAGAGCCTCCAAGCAGTCCTGCTCGAGCTCCCGGATCCGGACGACCAGGGTACCACAGGAGACCAGGGCCTTGGTATTAATCAATTGAGCTTCACGGCAAACTTCCCCACGCTCGTCAAGGATGAAACTCCCATCCTTGTAGACATATTTGGTGGGAGTGAAACCGAAGATGAATTCTACTATCTTCTTGTAAGATTGCTGGTCGTCGGCGTCCAGGTCGCTGTGCTTCACAATGTAGTTGTCCGTGCCCTTCGCGAAGTGGTCTTCCTCATACTCGAGGGGAAACTTCGACACCAATGTCTCCTCGCGCCGCCCGTCTTCCTCTGTGACCACAAGGTTGTACAGGGAGTCGACAGCCATGTGCGAGATGGGCTTGATGACATAGAACCTGTCCTTGAAGGTGCGAACATAATCCTCGTACGCCCGGAACAGCTTCCTCGGCTACTTCAGGGATACCCAGCTATGCCGACCATGAGAAAATGCCCGTTGTAGGTGAAAAGTACATAAGAACAAATGAAGAGTGGCCCCGATATAGAGATGTTCGCACAAAAGTTTGAACGCTTACGTGAACGCTGTTGCGTTGGGGTGAAGCTGTGAAGGCACCAGACGCAACCACTGGAACACCCCCTTCTAAAAATCACTGAAGGGGAGACGGATTTCCGCGTCCTGAAATGCGAACTCGTACATCGGGCAGATGCGATGCTTTTCTTGGGGCTTATACACCATCCAACTCGGGGAGGAGCCCACGACGAGATCCTCGACAGTGGCGAAGGCATCCGTGTCGTCGACGATAAAGCGCGACGTGATGCTACGAGGTTCTTGCTAGGCCCAGTCTTTGGGCGTGCGAGCTCGTTTGGCTCCAACTTGCTCAACGGGTGTGTCGGACTCGGCTTCATCGTCGATGTGAATGACGCCCTCGATCCTTACGTCCAATTTACCTGAAAAGAAGGGGAAAACGGTGAATTCGACTTCCAGGATCAAATCCACCCTTCCACCACAAATCAAGTGAAATGGAGAAGAGAAAGACGAGGAGCCCCTAGACAAATTCTTCCTGACACAGAATAATGAGCCCCCTCCTCTTCAGCAAGGCTCCTCGCATGAGAAGACCCCAGTAAACACGGGGAAACTCCTCGACAGAGACCTCCTTGCAATATTCGTACACTTGCTGGGAGCAAGGCTCCCCGAGACCTTCATCATAGGTCCTCGAGGCCTTCATCGGAAACTTCATAAAGTTTCCAGAATCCTTATGAACTTCCCAGTGTCTTGGCCGGGAACATCATGAGCACGGCCGGAAAACTTATAGTTCCGCCAGAAACTTCATGAAAGTCGCCGGAAAACTCATACGTCCCCCCTAAAACCCTACGAGCTCCCCAGAAAAGTTGTCAGTAAATTCACAATACTGGAAATAGGGAACGAAAACTTACTTGAAGGAAGAAGATCTGGATGGCGGAGAAAGGCTGACGGCGGCGGTGACAACGGCAGACTCGGTCTAGACAACTTGGACAGATTTGGAAGAAATTCTGATGGAGATGAAAGGAAAACGTGAAAATGAAGGGGACTTTCCCCCTATTTATAATCCTAGCACAGAAAGCGAGGCAGCACTAGGCACTCAAGTTCTCCTACGCGTAGCCGCCTTAGGCATTAATTACACATGACACATGGCCCTAGAAGACACCACGCGTGTTCTCTCAGCTCCCCCTCATGCCCGAGGACCAGGCATGCCCGTTCCTTTCCGTCTTCGCCATATCGGCAACCAGAACACCAAACAGGGACATATCTAGAGGGGGAAAAAGGGAAAGGGCCAGTAGTACGACTGACGGACAGACCTTCCCGCGAACTCCTGTCTCGTCGAGCATCTCCTACTCCTAGCCACACGCATCACCCCCCAGCACGGTGTTTTGGACATGTTGACGCTCCTTCGGACGGGTCCTCGACGCTTGAATTGACTCTTAAGTCATTACTCCTCTACTTCTGAGCAACGACTTGGGGGCTCTTATTCTGGACTGGTCCTAAGGCTGGCCCACCGTCGGGCAAGGCCCAGCCCAACTCCTCGTCGAGGAGGGCCCAATTAAGATTCAGCCCATCTGCACGCCCAAGGGCTCTCACACATCTCCCCCATGGACTCCACGTGCCCCCCACGCGGGGACACATCATCAGGTAACTACCCACTTCCGAAAGAGTTAGTCATCCCACCTTCCGAAGATCACGGGGCAGTTGATCCAGGGCGAAGACCACGTGTTGGTCTTCCCTACGCTACGTGAGCCCTGGCAGTTACTCATATTGGGCCTTCCGATCCAACCTAATGCAAAGTCACTGTTGGCCCTGCGTTGGGGGCACATTATAAATACCCTCTTTCACTAGAGGGTCAGGTATTCTATTCTCTACACCTTTTCTCTGTACTTGCTTTCTCTCTTGCTGAAACTTATTTTGGCATCGGAGTACCTTGCAGGTACACCCCCCCTCCTCTTCTCCACCACCGGCGAATAAGGGAGCTCACGACGTGTTGCTGACTGCTGATCCTTTTCTGATCCGGTAAGATCAGAAATGATGACAGTCCAACCAATCATACACCCTTTTCCAAACCAATCTTGTTATATGAAAGCAATAAAAAACATGGTAAATATCCTCTGCATAATGGAAGCAGAACACACAAACAAGGTCATGAGGATTATGAATAATCCCTTGAGATGCAAGATTGTTCCTTGTTGGAAATCTGTCCTACAAGACCCCCCACCCAAACACCTTCACTTTCAACGGCATAGACGTTTCCCAACATAAATTCAGCGCCACCTTAACATCATCCTGAAGAACAGCAGCACCAGCTAATAACTGCATACTGTCATAATACGAAGCCACAAAATCCCAACCAAAAGGACACCACGGATAACTAAAGCGATCTTCATCACTACCCGGAACTTGCACCTCTTCCAACAGTAATTTCAACTCATCACATTCACCTTCCAAGTCACTGCTGAGATCAATACTTAGTGCGGAAAAATTCAAATACCAACGCCCTCCTTCCCAACTCCCCACTTCACTGACTGTAATAGATTTTCTACCTGCAACATCAAGCAGGCCAGGAGAAACATAAAAAATAGAACATTGGCCAATCCATTTACTTGTCTAAAATCAAATTGATTCACCATTACCCAGTTTACAAGATAAAGATTCATTAAAGGATCCCTTATCCAATTCTACATGCCAAAAATTGAGATGACGCCTCCTAGAACGCTTGATCTACTCCAACACCTAAAAGGTTACTCTTCCACGAATTGATCTTTAGACCCGATACCATTTTGAATCCACTAAGGATAGACTTAAGACCCCAAAGATTAGCATAAGTCACATCACACATTAAAATTGTATCATCCGTGAATTGCAGAAGATTATAGCACAACGCATTATTTAGCTCCAGGCCAGTAAGAATGTTCAAACGATTTGCCCTTCTAACTAATAATGCCAATCCTTCAACCACCAAAGAGAATAGAAAAGGAGACAAGGGATCACCTTGTAGCCCTAAAATCCTTAGTAGTGCCTCCATTCACTAAAATAGAAAGATGACTAGTGAAAAGTCCAGCCCTTATCCACTCCAACCATCTCTTCCCAAACCCTATATCTTTCATAATTCTCACGAGAAACCCCCAATCCACACAGTCAAAGGCCTGTTCAAAGTCAATCTTGAACATAATGCAACTACCATTCTGTCTCTTCAAAAGATCTATCAATTCATTAGCTACTACAATTCCATCATGTATGTTACACCCCCGAAATGAATGTTGTTTGCGTATTTGACACCACTTTTCTAATTACTCTCTTCAGCCTAACAGCCAACAGCTTCTAAATGATTTTGTAAACACACCCAATCAAACAAATGGGGCGATATTCACCTAACTCTTGAGGATTATCCACTTTTGGGATTAAAGCAATGAAAGAGGATGGCATAGTTTTAGGAAGATTTGTAGAAAAAAGGAATTACACACTGCAATTAGTAACATCCTCTCCTACAACATCCCAACAATGCTTCAAAAAATCTAGATTGAACCCGTCCGGTCCCGGGCTTTTTGTTCCATCGCTATCAAAAACTGCTTCTCGAATTTAATCAGTCGTGAGAACTCTTTCTAGCTCAATACTTTCCTCCATGTTTAATTTTGGCAACTCATCCGCCTTCAAAAAAAGGCCACACTACCTCCACTTTTTTAAAACGAAGCTCAAAGAATTTGCGAATTTCTTCTTTAATTTCATTCACACCCTCTAACCAATTAATCTTCTCCTTCTACTTGATTAGACTTTCCTACAGTTTCAATTTATTCTATAACTCTACATTTGCGGTGCTTCTATCCATAATAGCCTTTTGTATATCCTCGGTGCCCCCAACAATCATCTCATCCTCTAACCTATTAAGATTATCAACCTTCTTGTCTATCTTAACGTCGACCCACCCAAAGACTTCTTTGTTCCACTTTCTTATACTTCTTCTAAGCACTTTCAATTTCTCACTCAAAATGAAAGTAGCGTTACCTCAAAACTTGAACGCATTCCATTCTTTTTTTACAAATTCAGAGAAATTCGGGTGTTCGTACCAGCAACTAAAAACTTTGAAGGGGTTTTCTCCATAATTCCAGTTGTTGGCTTTAATCCACAACAGTCTGTGATCAGACACATCTCTTACTCCTACAAGTTGAGCCAGCAAGTTCTAACTGTTAATCAACCCTTTTGAAATTAACATTTTGTCAAGCCTACTCATACAAATACCATTATCCTTGAACCAAGTGAATTTATTCCCCTCCACCAGAAGATTTATTAAATTCATTAATTCTATGAATGTCAAAAATTTCTCCAATTCACTCCAGTTGACCCTACCACGCCCGATCTTTTCCTCGTCAGATTTTATACCATTGAAATCTTCAGCCATTATGTATTCACCTTAAGGAACCTTGTTCTTCCATTCTATTAGATCCGTCCACATTTTGCATTTCTCCATCTCTCCACACGGAGCATATATATATATATATATATATATATATATATATTAACAAAATAACAATTCAGATCCTTCCACTTTGCATTGGTCCCTAAAAAACTAGCTCCTCTAAAACTAAAATTAGAACTAATAACATTGTTCTTCTAAGTCGTTAGAATACCTCCTGACTGGCCACTTGCATTAAATGCTGACCAACCACATTTATTGTTTCCCCAAAAACTCTGCACCACCTCTTCCTTCATAATTTTAATTTTTGTTTCTTGTAAAAAGCAAATGTTTGCCTTCCCCTCCAATATAGTTTTTCTTATTCTTCTTATTTTGATGGAACCCCCTCACCCCCCCCCCCCCCCCTCGCCACGAATATTATAAGACACAATATTCATGATCATCTTACTTCTGCCTCCAACTTATCTTGATATACTTTTCTATCCCTATCTTCCATGTTTCTTATTATTCCCTCGAAGAGTTCTTCATCCTCTTTGCCTTCAATTCCCAGATACTTTATCGTTTTCCACACTTTACCAGGAATACCTTCCAAATCTCTTCTTACCCTTGAATTTTTTTGGTTTACATCAGAATCATTGAGGGAATCGCAACACAAAATCAAGCCACCCGAATATCGAGAGTTGGATTCCTCCACAACAACAGTCTGTTTGGAAGATGATCTTATGTGCTCCTCAGGTGAAGAAGGAGACACAAATTTATTGGTTGAATGGATAAGGGAAGAAAAATATGATGGTGAAAATGGAATTTTGATATTATGGTAGATTTCATTTAGGAGTTTCTTTTTCCTTATTTTGGGCCCAACGTGTTTTATTATAAGCCCACCAGGAGAACATGAGATTGGGTCTGATTCTACAGTGTCCTAGCCCAATGACTTGATTAAGTTCCCCACAATTTGCCCTTTGTTAATATCCTCCTCAATGTACGCTTTTTTATTTTTATCCTGCATTGGTTATTCCAATGACCCACTTCCCATCAACCTGACACTCTTGAAAGGCGCATTTAATGTTTCAGTACCAACTAGATTGTTATTAGACACATTGGTTTTTCTCTACTTCCAACACACCCCTTTTTACCAGACTTTGTGGAACAATCCAACAACTTCCCTAGCTTAGCAACTGAAGTACACACGTGTACCCCATTGCTTTCAATAGCTTTCGAGACTTCTTTTCCTATTTGATAGGTATAGGCGCCATCATTGGTACTAAGTTGCTCAGAATCCTCGTTATCCGAACTGCCATCATCTTCTTCTTTGTTCACGCTCTGCACGCCATCTTCTTCGTCAGACTCCACCTTTTCAGAATCACAACTCCCCCTCCCCCCCCGCGCCGTTGGATCTACAAGTCATTTTGGCCCATGTAAATCTTCAACTAGTTTCAGCCTATAGACCCTATTATTGATATCCATGTTGAAAACCTAATTCAAGTTTGAACAATATTTCATTTTCACCAAAATCCTTGCAACATCAAGTTTCTTTAATTGATCTATCTCTTTATCACTGCAAATGTATTCACCCACCGTGCTGGAGATGAATTTGAAGAAATCTAGTTTCCAAGCATGTGGAGGTAATTTCTATCAATTCAGCGCTCATTGTCTATGTCCTTCGGCCACCACTGATGGATATCTTAAAACCATCTCGGAACCCATTCTTTACCTTCCTCTATCAGAGTCTTTAGTTCACCCACTTCCGTTTCCTCCATAAGACATAGGTTAGCCCCCATTGGGGTTGCAATAATATGAAAATAACCCTCAGTGTTCAAAGCTCCTTGAATCTTGTACGTTGCTCCCGGCTCCTCCACCACCCCAACATATGCCTTTTCAAATCTGACCAGCTCCTCCTTATATATTAAATTAAAGATGTGCAAAATTAGGTTTTGGCTCTCTGATTCTTCCCCTATCCTTGAATCCCTCTTGCTGAATGACTTGTTGAAACCTAACCTCCCCCGTAGGTACTCTAGCTCCTTTATCCAAAATATGGGCATACGATTTATGTTCCCTAACAATACTCTCATAAACTGATTTTGTTGTTTTGGAAACCTCCACTCCTGTGCCTCCCCCGAAGCTCTTGTTTTTGGATATGAATGTTTTCTTCCTTTGGAATTTGGGTACATTAGCATGAAGCTTTATCCCTTTGATGAAAATGTTATCTAATCTCACAGCCATGACCCTCACGTTTTTTACCTTTCTAAATCGTACAAATCCAAACCTTTTATCATATTTGTCACGCAGTTGTGGAATGAACACTTCAGAAACCAGTCCAAATTCCTTAAAAATGTTAAACATGTCCTTCGCACCAAAGTAATCTGGAAACTCAGTAAAGAAAAACGAAAAATTCCATTTCTTCTTCCTCATTTCCTTTTCCATTTTTCTCTGTCCAGACAGATAAGATCGGGTTTTTTCGTGATTGTTCTTTTCTTCTACGCACCTCCACCCACTCTTTGATTGTTTGTTTTGCCATAAGAGATAAACTAACAAAAAGAATTAAAAAAGGTCAAAAATGTAAGTGAAACTTTAAATATCTTAGAGAGAGTAACAACATATTCTTTGGTGTGATTGAACTCTCCTTGATGAAGAAGTTATATTCTCCATTCCAAATTTAATGGTTGCAATGGCTGATGGAATGATGCTTTCAACTCCCAGAATGAATTCACCGCCGTCTGATTACTCTTAAGAATATTACACTATGGGACAAAGCTTGTGGAACCTTTTTTGATCAACCACACTCTCTCCATTTGAGGATTAGGGTTGTTGAATTCAACAGCAAACAATTTACCTCAACAACAAACACAAGTTGAGCCATATATTTTGTTCCAATAAGTAGAAGGTAGGGATGGTAAATCATCTGACTTGTCAGAAATGTCTGTATGTCTATATCATTTTGTTGGACGGGTCAAAATTTTAGACACACACCTTTTTATATGTTTATCATGTTTCAACGTATTTTTTTCCAGACGTTTATGGATACGAACATTATCATTAATTTTTATAATTTTTAAATTTTAAAGATGTCGTGTAAGTAGATCCTGTAACACCCATCTAACCCCATAGAATAATTCACAAAATAATAAGGATAATTTGGCTTTATTCACCACTCAAGGGTGTCACACTTCATAGAAAACATTCATAATAATCATCCTGCTCCGTAACACGGGTTACAACATCTATAACATTATTTTCTTTTATGACTTCAACACATAAATTGAACTTTGCTGCGGAATCATAATCTTAAAACAACTTCATTCATCTTCATAATATCAAAATATCCTATTCTCGTCAAAAGTTGAAATTTAAATCAATTTAACATCTCAAACTCATGAAATATGCTAACAACATAACATAGCATCTGAATTGGAATTACAATAAATCGACATCTTCAAAATCATCATAAAATAAGTTAGTCAAGGAAACACAACATTCGTATAACTGGCGTTCCCAACCAGATGTTACATATCAGAGCAAGACACCTTCTAAGTAACGAAAAACTAATAAAATACTCCAAAGCTATCTTCAACGCTCATATAAGCTACTCCAGAGCATCTACGCGTTACCCACGTGGAGACAACATTCAAACAGGTAGAGTGAGTAATCACAATTCATTATGAAAGATATAAGGAAAAGACTCATTAGTAACATCATCATCATATTAACACATATCATTTATAAACGAATCATACTCACGTCTACACACGATAATCACACTCATACATCTTTCGTCATAAAACATCATATAATCACATAGTCTTGAATATCATCACATCACATCTCATCAACCAACTTCATGCAAATGCCACATAGAATATTAATGCACAACACTGCTTAATGCATGTGGTACCAATATTCGTGAACACTCTGGTTCACCGTTCTGATCCCCCACCTCATAGGATCAGAAACACTCACTGATCCATCACCTCCGAATCAACTATTGGCCCAATTGACACAATGGGATTTTAGGCTCACCAACAACGGACCATCTGACCACAAATGTATGCAATGCAACTATATATGCATAAAACAACACCAACACCCTCGTGCACATAACCCACCACCATGGTTATTGTACACCACCCAAATTGGCCAACAAGCATAAAATACATCTCATACAAGATGGATATATATGTCTTTTATGCAATCACAACAACACCATTAGAACATTTTCATATTACCATCATTAACATCACAACAACAACATTAAAACATCATCATATTACCATCGTTAACATCTCAACAACATTATTAAAACATCTTCGTATTGTCATCATTAACATCTTAACAACATCACTAAAACATCTTCATATTATCATCATTAACATTTCAACAACATCATTAAAACATCTTCATATTATCATCATTAACATCTTAACAACATCATTAAAACATATTCATATTATCATCATTAACATCTTAACAACATCATTAAAACATCTTAATTCACAACAATAACACCACAACAACCTCTTTATAACAACATTCAAGTTTTGCCACTTACAACAGGATTTCTTTACATGCACAACAAGTAATAGCCGTAATCTTCAACATATTAAACATAAAATATTATAAAAATGGCTCATATAATTATACCATGTTAAATTTCTACTCATTAGCTTTCCAACGCTTTAAACGGTTCGTTGTTTGAATTAACAGTTAAAAAATTATGATCGAAACCATTTCTGGCATTTTTCTGCCTATGAGTCGACTCAAAGGTCGACTCACAGAGTACTTAGGTCGATCCAAAACCTATAAGTCGGTGTATACTGTTAAAATTTCCATAATTTTGCATTCAGGTGGCTATGAGTCGACCCAGGGGTTCTAGCGGTCGACTCATACTGTTCCGAACCCCAAAAATTGCTTTTTTTAAAAGGACTTTCACTCCAGACTTTCACACCAAAGCCTATACCACTAACCCCTATCACCATAGACCCGATTTTATACCAAAACAACATCCTAAACCTCGATTATGCATTGTTTTACTCATGGATTATCAACAATTCATCATAATTTCATACTTTCGACTCGAAATTCCAAAACTCAACAATGGGGAAAACTTATCAACAATCCCAAAATAGATTATCACACGTATAGACAAACGAAAATTCATTATTTCTAAATCACCATCAACCCACTTAAGATCACAATTATATCAATTACATATCAAACATTATAATCAACAATTTCACCATACTTTTCATCATGCTTTTATTAAATCATCATACAAGACAAAACCTACATCTATCTTAACCACCTACCGATCATAATAAACCAGGATTACACCCCTTACCTCAATTCCTAGCAATCGATTTCTCTTCCTTCGTTTTTCCTACGGAATTCCCCTTTTTGGTTCTCTGTGCCCTAGCTCTTTTCCACAGCTTTTCTCCAATTTCACGATCGTACCGAATGAACCACCACTCTCTAATTTTCTCTTTTGTCTTTCTTACCCCTATGACCCTTTTTTTGATATACCTCTTATGCCCTCACTTATTCCCCACAACATTACCATCATGCCCTCATTCTCCTTTTTCACCTTAATATCTATTTTATTATTATTATTATTATTCCAAATACTATAAACTAAATTATCTAAATCTACATAATTTTACTTCTCACCTAATATCCCTCTTATTTCCCCACAACACATCAACATACATCATATAACTAAGTCAAAATTCACAAATAATTATTTAGACAAATAATTATAAATTTTTGGGGTTTTACAACTCTCCCTCAATTAGAATATTTTCGTCCTCGAAAATTACCTGACACAAATAACTCAGTATACGACCCTCGCATCCTGTTCACCAATTCCCATGTTATTTCCTCCGGAAGCGCCTCCCCACACGAGCTTCAGGAGAGCAATCTCCTTGCCTCGCAACTATTTCACCTCATGACCATTAATTATCACAGGTAAAGCCTCCACAGTAAGGTTATCCCTTACTTGCACATCGTCCATCGAAATCATATACGAAGGATCTGAAATGTACTTCCGCAACTGCGAAACATGACATACATCATGAAGATTGGACAAACTTGGTGGCAACTCCACTCTATAAGCAACAACTCCTACCCGCCCAGATATCTGATATGGACCGATAAACCGAGGAGTGAGCTTCTTCAACTTCAAGGCACGTCCAACACCGGTCACTGGAGTGACTCTCAAAAACACATGGTCCCCTTCCTAGAACTCAAGATCATTTCTCCTCTTGTCATGATAGCTTTTCTGTCTACTCTGAGAAGCTTTCATCTTCTCTCGAATTAGTTTCATTTTCTCCATAGTTTGTTGGACTAATTCAGGTCCAAGCACTACACTCTCACCAAATTAATGCCAACACAAAGGTGTCCTGCACCCCCGACCATACAACGCTTCAAAAGGTGGCATCTCAATACTAGAATGAAAATTGTTGTTATAAGTGAATTCAATCAACGGCAAGTGACTATCCCAAGCACCTCCTTGTTTTAGAACACAAACCCTCAACAGATCTTCTAACGACTGAATAGTTCTCTCCGTCTGACTATCCGTCTGTGGATGATATGCAGAACTCAACCTCAACTTAATGCCCAAGGCATTCTGTAAATTCCCCCAAACCTCGTCGTAAATCTCAAATTTCTATCTAACACAATGCTCGAAGGTATCCCCATGCAACTGCATAATTTCCTTAATGTACGTTTCAGCTACCTTCTGCATAGAATGATTAATCTTCATCGGTAAGAATGAGCTGACTTAGTCAGTTTATCCACAACCACCTAAATCGAATCATTCCCCTTCGTAGTCTTTAGCAAAACCGACACAAAATCTATGGAAACACTATCCCACTTCCATCCTGGGATATTCAATGTTTGCATCAGACCCAAAGGCTTCTGATGTTCAATCTTTGACTTCTGACAAGTCAAACACGCATAAATAAATTCAGCAATTTCCTTTTTCATACGACCACCAAAATAATTCCTTCAATATTTGATACATCTTTGTCGCACCGGAATGAATACTCAACCTACTTCGATGTCCTTTTAAAAGAATACTCTTCTTAATTTCTAGAACATCTGGAATACACACTCTATCACCGAACCTCATCACACCATTCTCATGTCTCTGAATTGCTCGATCAGTTCCAACTCTCTCACCATAAGCATCGACATAAGCAAGGACTTCCTACTTAAGCATCAGCTACCACCTTAGCTTTACTGGGAAGGTAACTCAAATCAAAATCATAATCTTTCAGAAGTTCAAGCCACCTCCTCTTCCTCATACTCAACTCTTTCTGATCGAACAAATACTTCAGACTCTTATAATCACTAAACACCTCCAATTTAGAGCCAAAAAGATAATGTCTCCAAATTTTCAACATGAACACTACATCTGCTAATTCTAAGTCATGCGTAGGTTAATTACTTTCATGAATTTTCAGTTGTCTGGAAGCATAAGCAACGACATGACATTCTGCATCGGTACTTCACCAAGGCCCATCTTCGACGCATCTCAATATACTATAAAAGACCCACTCGGATTAGACACATTAATACTGGAGTAGTCGTCGACTTCTTCTTTGATTCCACAAACTCCCTTTACACGCAACATCCCACACATAAGCTTGACCCCTTTGAGTCAACTGAGTCAAGCGTAATTCCAACTTAGAAAAGTCTTCAATAAACTTTCGATAATAACCTACTAGCCCAAGAAAACCTCGAATCTCAATAGTCGACTTCGGAGTTTCCCATTGCAACACAGCATCAACTTTAGAAGGATCCATAGAAATTCCACCACTAGATATCCCATGGCCAAGGAAATTCACTTCTTTCAACCAGAACTCGCATTTTGACGATTTCCGCATACAACCTCTCCTCTTGCAACACTTGTAACACAGTTCGCCACTGCTTAGCATGCTCTCCTTCTGATTTAGAATATATCAGAATATAATCAATGAATACCACGACAAATTATCCAAATATTCATGAAAATTTTGATTCATATACTCCATGAATACACCTGATGCATTGAGGACGCCGAATGACATTCACCAAGTACTCATAGTGTCCATACCGAGTCCTGAAAGTTGTCTTCTGAATATCATCCGGTATAACCCAATTCTGATGATAACCAGACCTCAAGTCCATCTTGCTGAAAACACAGGCACCAACCAACTGGTCCATCGGGTCATCAATTCTCGGAAGTGGATACTTGTTCTTAATCATCACTTTGTTCAACTGCCGATAATTTATACACAATCTCATACTTCTTAACCAATAATACCAGAGCTCCCCAAGGTGACACACTTAGTCATACCGACCTCGTCTCAATAATTCTTCCCACTATTTCTTCAATTCACACAACTCAGAAGCATACATTATGTATGGAGTTATTAACATCGGGCTCGTATCAAGTACTAGATCGATAGCAAATTCCACTTCATGCTATGGCGAGAAGTCACTTATGTCGTCTGGAATTACATCTGGAGATTCACGCACAACAGGTAATTCAACACTGGTAACTCCACAATCAACTTGCGACGATGCAAACATCAAGGCTTCATCATCTCGAAGTTCATCCACCTGCTTAGAAACCAACAACATCAATTCTCTACTATCACAAAACCCATATCCACACTCTGGAGGCAAGTCGCAATTATCTGTTTGTTCTCTCTCAGAAACATCCCAACTTCACCTACGGACAAGAAACTCGAATCTACTTCATCTTCAGATATAAGAATCTGCATCGACTCATCAAAACAATCTGTGAGCACTTGTCTTAACTCCAATCAATTCACTGTACACATCATCTAAGTTGGCAAGGCACGTCTACTCCATCCAACATGATCCCGTCTATTATCAACAAGAGATTAAGGGTGACCAGTTCCTCAATTTGTCAATAAACAGCCGACAATCATGATGGGGCATAAAATATCTTTACCAAACTATAGTAGCGTCTTTTATACCCCAAATTTTGACCACCAAGATTTCCCATCATTGTGAGGATCATTACCACAATATGGATGTGCCATCATGCCTCATCAATCTCCTCAAGGATTGTTGAGCATTCACTACAATCAAAGATTAGGGTTTTGAGCCCTCTCAAAGCACTTAGACAAAGGATCAATCAAGAAATGACATGATCTTCAAATTGTCTAACCTCTCAAACACCCATAAAGGATCTAGAGGTCTCCCATATCAAGAATCAAGCACAAGGTTGCAGCATTCCAAGTGGATCGAGCCTCAAGATCGCCAGTGTCACCAAATTAGGGTTTTGGTCGACCAAGGCCTCCAGATGGAAATTTTCCTCTGGGCATGAGCCAATGCTTCAAAGCATTACCCAAGATACTCCAAGGGACCTCATGGACCCAATCATCAAGTCAAATTAGCCTCAGGGGATGCATTCATCAAAAATCAGGAATTAGGGTTTCTTGACCTAATTCACCCCTAAGTTGACTTTTGAGGCAAGACATGAGCTAAAACCTCAAGACATGATTTGAGGGCCTCAAATACACCACATTAATCCATTTTCAATAATGGATTGATCCAATAAGCTTGATTCACAAATTTCAATTTCATCTAGACCACAATTAGGGTTTTGAAGAAAAAGTCAACTGTCCCCAAAATCAAGTTTGACTTTTTGGAATTTTTCACAAATATGGTTCCCTTAAGTCCAAAACAATGTTAATGTATGATTTTGACCATCATTCATCAATAAAAATAAGAAAAGTGAGGTAACTTGCAAAAGGGGCAACCTTAGAAAACTTAAAATTTTCAAAGTTATGGAACAAAAGTGGTTTTTACCCAACTTTGCAAGGTCATAACTCCTAAACCCTAAGGCATTTTTCTTCCATCCAAAGCTCAGATAAAAGCTCTCATTACATACTTCAAAAGTGTCAACTACAAAAGACTCCAAATCCTCATAGATTTTGAGTTATGGATTGATCAAAATCACAAAAAGTGAAAATAACCACTTTTTTCAACACAGACAAAATTTTGTCCAAGACAGATTTTGAGTAAAACACCCAAACTTGGGAGATGTTTACACCTAGTTGCAAGAAGAATCAATCTCAAATGTAAACATCAAAGTTGCCCTACATGTTGCCAACATTCCAAAGAGCTCACCAGCATGAAAAAACTCCACTTCAGCTAAGAGTTATGGAGTGTCCAACATGCCTTGTTGCAAACTGTTGCAAGGCAATTTTGGTAATTACTTGCCACACACGATTTTTCTTGTCAAGGGCAATGATCAAAATCACTCATATTCAGTGTATAACAGGTGAATCACCACAAACCTGCAAGATTGAACCAATGAGTCAAGGAAAACTCAAATGGCATGATTTGGTTTTGTCACTTTGTGCCTTGAATTCAAAATGACATTTATATGCAATAGTGCATATTCAACAAAAGGACATCCCTCAGTCAAGATGCTCCTATAAACAACAATAAAATCATCTGCAGAATGTGAATTGATCCAGTACATAGCTGAGCTATTTGGGACTGCCATTGTACCTTGTGTAGGAAGCAATTATGCTTGGCAAGACCATTGACTCCAATCTTATCCTTTGAGCTTCAAGTAAGAAGCTTCAGCACAACTCTTCTCCTATAAATAGAGCTCCTTGTTGATCATTCAGCGTACACCAAAGCACTTTACAACATAGCTTTCTCTCATTCCCTCTTGTGCATCAAAATTCCATTTTCTTGAAAAGTCACTATCGGGTTTTGAGTTGGAGACCAATGAAACTCAAACCATTGGTTTGCACACCTTATATACAACATATATAAGTGATCCAAACACCTTAATCACTTCTGTAACACAAGAAACATGATCTTACTAGTCAACTTGATCCAAGTGCAACTGATTTCCAGCCAAGTGATCTAAGGAGTTCCAAAGGGCTTTGAAGCTTGCAACACAATCCATACCATCAAAGGAAGCTGAGAGGATCATCATTTCACTTATGTAACACTTCAACAACAGAATTCGATTCTTTCTTGCAGAGGTAAGCCTTGAACTTGCAAACTCATTAATGCATGCATCATAAACATGTTCTCAAGTTACCATTGTGTTTCTGAATGTTCATAGATTGTTTTCCCTCAATCAATTGTTATTTATCTTGCATGTATAAGATTTCATATAGCTCTTGCATTTTTTAGGGTTCATCTGATTATAACATGTTATCTCTTGATTCACTTAATTTAAATAAAATTGAATAGAGCCGTCATATTCCTTGTTAAAAACGAACAATTTTCGTTTTTACATCTTTCAAAATGATTAAGAAACGAGAGAGATAGCATGCCTCTTGCAAACCAGAAGTTGGTTGGAGGAAGAAGATGGCCATGGCGCCATTTACAGGTTTTCAAAACCACGTTTAGTATATTTTATACACTTGCCACTATATATTTGAATTGACATTGCGCCCTAGTGGTTGGTCTGCTGGTTTTGTGTGTGTAGCAAGCAAAGTGTCTGGGGTTCGAATCCCCCTCGCCCCAGACTTTTTGGTTTTATTTTTTGAACCATTTTCAAAGGTTAGTTTCATATATTATCTACTCTTTCCATTCTCTATCAGCCAACGTAAATGGCTCAGATGGTAAAGTTTTAAACCCTCCACCCCAAGGGTGTGAGTTCAAACCATGGGAGGGCCATCCCATTTTTTTACTACTTATTTCTTTCACTTTTTTATACAATTTCTAAAATAACTTCAAAAATTAATTTCTCTTTCAATTTCAATCATTTTTTAATGATTCTTTTTTTCAAAATTCACAAATATGTTAAAATATTTTATTCTACAAAAAATCACAAAAATATTATTTATTTCATATATTTGGTATTTTTGTAAAGAATTATATTTTTTAATTGTTTTTAGGCATTTAAAAATATTTCTTTCTCTTGATTTTTCAAATTCAAATGATTTGTAAATCATTCTATGGATGAAACATGTTTTTTCAAACATTTATTCAAGATCACAACTTGTTTTTCACACATGTTTGATAATTTTGATCATTTTAATTGAATTTTATTCAATTAAATTACTTTTTTAAAAATCAAAATTAGGGTTTTGATAGTTTTCACCCTTACAAACCTTTTTCAAAACACTTTTGGGCCTCTAATAGAGTGTAAGACCCAACCCTAGTTATACAAAAATATTTTGGGCCTCAGTCATTGTATAAGTCCCGATACTTTTTAAAAATCTCGGCGCGATCGTCGTTTTCAAACAATTTTCACCTGGGCCTTCCCTTGTGTTGTAAGCCCCTTCTTTTTTCTTTTGAGTCACTTTTTGGGCCTCTTGATAGAGTGTAAGACCCATCCATTTATACAGAAACCATTTTTTGGGCCTCTGTCATTGTATAAGTCCCTACGCGATTTTCAAAATAGCGGTGCGATCAATGTTTTTCATCAGGGCTTCCCTTGTGTTGTAAGCCCCAAACTTCTTTTAAAAAAACTTTCTTTTCTTGATTTAGATTCAAATGAATAGTTGTTATCAAAACTTTTCTTCAATTTCTTGAATAACTAACCATACAGTTATGCTGGAAGCTTGCTCACCTGTAAGTCCTACTACACTCTTCAAACTAGTGGTTATTATTTTAACACAGTCAAAACTAGTTCCCCATAGGAAACTGAGATATAGTCTTGCCTTCTCTTGGGCTTATACGATATGGAACAGAGAAAGGCATTATTCCCGGTGAAACTTTTCTCTAGATTGTCACTACTAGAAATATTTCTTCAAACCTTCGAACTGTTCACTAAAGAAAGGATTATTCCCGGTGAAACCTTTCCTTGAACTTTTCTCAGGCTTGGACCCACAGGCTTCCTAAAAGCATCCCCAGCCTCCTCTTAGGCTTTGTATAAGGACCCTCAGGCTTCTTAGAAGTTCTCAGCCTCCTCTTGGGCTTAGTACAAGGAACAGAAGACCTCCTACAGGTATAGGACAAAACCTAGTCATCTTTTGCTAGTTCAATCCTCCAAAAAGTCAAACATCATACCAGTTTAGGGTTGATTTCTTATCCCTTAAAACGCCAGCCTCCTCTTGGGCTTCATACAAAGATAATCCTCCAGTTAAAAGAAAACCTTTTCACACCATATAGATGTGGAAAGTCTCATCTCCTCGAGAAAAACGAGAAACCCCTAATGATATCATCAATCACTAGCAGAGTTTAAACCTTTCATCCTGAGTTCCCCAGCTAGGGCCAACTTACCACCAATAAACCCTCATAAAAATCAGAACCTCGTGGTCTCTGATATCTCAACTCTTTTGTAAATCCTCAACAAGAGTTGATTCCCCACTTTGGACCTGTCTCTGGATCTCAATAATCCTCGGCAGAAGATAGCCTCCTCTTAGGCTTCATATAAGAAATTCCCCAGCCAGCCTCCTCTTAGGCTTTGTATAATGACTTTTCCTCAGCTGATTTAGCCTCAACCTTGGGCTTTACAAATCATATTCTCCAGCTGAGACGATTAAACCTTTTGGCCTCAATCTTGGGCTTTGTACGAGATAGATAAAACCTCTCACCAGTAAAGTCAGTCCCTTTTAGCCTCAATCTTGGGCTTTGTACAAGACACATATAAATATTCCCCAGTGGGGTAAATAAATCCCTTTTAGCCACAATTTTGGGCTTTGTACAAGACACATATAAATATTCACCAGTGGGGTCAATAACTCTTTTTAGCCTCAATCTTAGGCTTTGTACAAGACAGACAAAATATTTCCCCGGAAGAGTCAATTCCTTCCAGCCTCCTCTTAGGCTTTGTATAAAGATCTCCCCAAAAGAGTCACTCTCTTTTTAACCTCAATCTTGGGCTTTGTACAAGACATATATAAAACTCCCTAGTAGAGTCAACCTTTTAGCTTCAACCTTGGGCTTTGATCAAGGCACACATGAAACCATCATCCCCTCAGAGAAAATTAAGAGTTCTCTCTGCAGGAAGACATTTCTCTGTACATCACACATCAAAACAAAATGATCAAATAAACCCTAATCCTAGATAATTGCTGTAAGTGGCACACTTGTTGATTCAAAAATCCAAGCTGTGATCCCTCTCTTATCCTGGTAAACTTCCTCTTTCATCTAATTGCTGTAAGTGGAAAGCCTCTAGATTATTTACATCCAAGCCCATGTCCCTCTCTTAGCATGTAAAGACTCTGAAGGAAAATGGCATTGCTCAACACTGAGTTAAAGTTTCCTTCTTCAGGACATTACCCTTATGAAGGAAATTATGGCATTGCTGGATTCTCATATCCCAGTTAAAGTAATTCCCCTTTATAACCAAATACCCCAACAACTGTGATGAACAGGTGAGATATCTCCCTTTAGAGATAACAAATTCTCTCTCAGTCAAACCTTTAGCTTCAATCTTAAGCTTTGAACAAGACACAAATAAACCTATAGCTTCAATCTTGGGCTTTGAACAAGACACCATCATCTTTTTCCTCCCATTAGAAATAGGAGGAACTACGATTGCTATGATGTCCCTATTCTCATTAATGGGAATACGTAGGCATAAGATTGCGAAATCTTAGCGAGCACACATGTCAAAAACCTTAGGTCCAATACCTTACCAAAACAACAAAAATACTCTCTCAACTTTCCTAAAGGAGTAACTTTCCCAATTTACAGATAAACACCAGTAAAGTAGATAAAAGTAGAATTTGCTAACGATCTATGGATAACCATATATACGCTGGGTAATTAACAACTCCCCTTTGTATAACCTGACCCCGGACCCCCCAATCTCTTAGCATTTGTTAAAGAAAACATTTGCGTGCAAGGTTAGTTTTAGATAGCTTCCCTTTCCTTTCCAATTTCATAGGATAAATAAGAAATCAGAAAGTAGCACTCAATTCCAACCATTGCGGTAAGGTGGTCACGTCACCGACGAAAATCGTACGCTACAGAAAAATGGCGACTCTGCTGGGGAGTACTTTAGGATTAAAGTTCCTAAGAGGTCTAAGTTGTTAGCAATTTTTCTACATACTATATACTATATATATATATATATATATACTGTCTTTCCTACTTGATATCTGTGTTTAATTTTTCTGTCAATGGGAATGCGATTAATACGCACGTGGAAAGTTTGAGAGAACATTAAGATAAGGGTGGCATAGACAGGTGACACTTTTAGGGAGTGAATCCCGACCAAGCTAACTTGGTAGCCCAACAAATCAGTCGAGGTACCCGTACGGAAGTATCGATATTAAACGACCGTTTGTCGTGAAAGCGTTGTCTTACCTAGTGTGGTACCCATGACCCTGAGGATTTAGTAGACAATAACCATATGACCATTTGGTAGTGCGGTGACTATCGGGAATAATTGATACGCGATACTACACTCAAATGAGATTCATCCTAGGATATTGCAGCTCGCTCGAGTGAATCAGCTTGTTGTCGGTGTCCCTAGGGAGGTCAATGACTTTGGGAATCATAGAACCCATTCTACAGGTACAAAAATCGACCCAAATAGTACAACCTTTGGGATGGGTAGAGCTATGACTTCATGCTCGTGACGTTGAATCATTGAACCCATGTTTTTTCAATGTTTTTGTGTGTTGCATTCATACATTCATCTAAAAAACTCTTTTCAAACAAGAAAAAATCTTCTTTTTTTCAAAATAAACTAAAACAGTAATTGCAGATATCAGAGGTTTCGTTATGGATTTCGGTAGAAGAAAGACGCACAGGTTCACCTTTAAAGCTCCGAAACTAGAAGACTTAAGGAAATTAGCAAGGATGATTACCAATCTCGAGGCTTTCAAGCTAAGCACGGAGGGCTGTTGTCTCTGTTAAGGGTCCACGTAGTTGAAGGAATCATGTCTACGTTAATTCAGTTCTACAATCCAGTTTATCACTGCTTCACATTTCCAGATTACCAACTAGCACCAACGCTAGAAGAGTACTCTCACTTGATTGATTTACCTATCACTGATCAAGCTCCATTTTCTGGACTGGAAGAAATTCGAAAAGATCAAACCATTGCAAGAGCAATCTCTTTGGACGAGTCAGAAGTTAGGACTCACATGACCACCAAAGGAGGAATCCAGGGTTTACCACCTAAATTCCTGATGGAGAAAGCTCTATACTCTGATAGTATAGGAAACATAACTGCTTTCGAAGACGTCTTCGCTCTGCTCATCTATGGTTTATTCCTTTTTCCCAACATTGACAACTTCGTCGATACCAACGCCGTTAAGATATTTCTAATTGGAAACCCCGTACCAACACTGCTCGCAGATGCTTATCATTCTGTATAGTTAAGGAACTTGTACAGCGGAGGAATGATCACATGTTGTGTACCTTTACTCTACAAATGGTTCATTTCCCATTTGCCCAAGTCTGCTACTTTTTGGGATCACAAGAGTACTCTACGTTGGTCACAAAGGATTATGTCCCTTACAAACTCTGACATAGATTGGTACAATAGGATTTACGAAGGGATAGAGATCATCGACAGATGTGGAAATTTCCTTAACGTACCCCTCATTGGAACTAAAAGAGGAATCAACTATCATCCAATTTTAGCTCGCCGTCAACTCGGATACCCGATGAAGAATATCCCACATAATGTTTATCTGGAAGGTCTTTTCTTCAAGGAAGGGGAAAATGACAGGGCACTAAAGAAAGAAATAGTGCATGCCTGGAAACATATTCACAGGAAAGGAAGAGAGTCTCTAGGAAGACTAAACTATACCTCCATGGAGCCTTATCTCCACTGGGTGCAAATTAGAGCCCTCAAGCTGAGGATGCCTTACCCTCGCCAAGAAGTTTTTCCGTTAAAGGAATCTGTCCTTTATTTCATGTCTGATACGGAAAAACTCTAGGTAGCTCTCAACAAATTTCAACGAGAGAAGAGATCTTGGAAGAACAAATACCAGATCCTTAATTTGGAATGTACCAAGATTTAGGAACTGTTAAAAGAAAAAGATGCTCTGATTAAAATACTAGAATAGCATGTTATAGAGAGTCAGGAAGATCGAAAGAATTTGCTCGCTCCTTTCACTTGGAAAAGGACTGACAACCTGACAACGGATGAAGAGCCCCGGTCAAAGAAAAGGAAAATACAGGAACGGGCATCTGAGCTCTCTTTAAAGAGGACTCAGGATCCATGAGCTTAGACTTTTCCTTGCAGCACTTTGTATATACTGTACTTTTTTCCTTGTAAAAATACCACAGTCTTCCGAATTCAATAAAACGGGGTCTCCACCCTTCACTGTATGATATTTGCAATCTAATTGTTGAAGTTTCTTTTTTATTAAAACAAAAACTAAAAAATATATCATTACATATCATTCATCATTCTGACATAAACGCATTTTCTCTCATCTTTGAGTCTCACGTATGTGTCACGATTCTAGAGTCAAACTATCTCACTCATACAATACTCGGGCCAATCGGCAAAAGAAAATGGAAGATCTCAAGGAAGAGAACAGAGAGCTGAGAGAAGAAATCGACACTCTAAAGGAAAGTTTGGAAAAACTTAACAGTGACATGCAATCCCTGGCAACGGCTCAGAGGCAACAACAAAAGACTGTGATCTCGGAGATCACATCTACACCTGTAATGGAGACATATGATCCTCGGTACAACATGCCTAAAGGGCGCCCCTGGGGCATGCCTTTCAACTTTATACATAAAGGATATATCCCACTGGTCACTGAAGACCCAGAAACTACAGCAGGAACCATTGGAACTGAAGGTTACAAACTTCGGGAAAATGAAGATGCAATGTTTACAACGGCAACTCCTGAAGGTTACCAACTTCAGGGCACTGAAGCTCCAAGAGTCACCGCTGTAATGTTTATTCCACAACCAGTGGTACATGTAACACCCCAATTCCCATCGTGAATAAATAATACATAAATAAATCAGAGTAAATAAAAAATTATTATTCTTAGACAGAAACAAGGATGCCACATTTGAAGAAAGAAAACATAATCCCTGCTCATAAATTTGATACATAGCACAAAATGGAATAAATATAATTCGGGAAGCTTTTTCCAACAAAGGGAAAGTTCAATTATGGAATAAAGCGGAAAGATCCATAACTGACTTGTTTTACAAAATAATTTGTTTTATAACATCAAAATATTCATACAAAGGTAATACAAGATAGATCTAACAAATGTATACATATATAACAAAAGCGTTCCCCGACTCCCGTGTTACGTATCAGAGCAGACTGACTGACAAAAGAATGGAGAACTAATCTTCACAAAGGCCTCCAAGATACTAATCTGCAATTGCCTCATAGAGCAACAAACCACGGCAGAAGGGTGAGAAATAACAACTAAATCAAGATTGCATAATAATATGCAAACACATATAAATTCACATGCATAATTATTCTCACCACAAGCATCACATACTAATACATATAACATATCATAGATAATTAATACAATCATTGTAATGTACAACATCCCCACAAAACATAACATATGTCTATACATAAAATAGAAGTTGTCTACGGCTCCAGTTTTGATACTGCGTGATCCTGATGAACCGTTTGTGAGGTATTGGGATACGTCCTTGATGAGTTTAGTTAGTGTGTTAATGAAAGCAGGTAAGGTCGTAGCTTATGATTTACGACAATTGAGGATTCATAAAAGGATCTATACTATTCCGGATTTGGGATTGGTTGCGGTTGTATTGTGTTGGAATATTTGGAGGTATTATCTTTATTATCTCTAAACTTCGTCTCTTTTCAACACTTGTAATTCAAACCTCAAACACTCTACCTATTCTTCCTCTGAGTTTATAACAGATCTGAATATCCTCAATCAAAGCCATTACGAACTTATCCAAATAAATATGGAAGATACGATTCATATACTCCACAAACATTACAGACGCATTACTAACACCAAATAACATCACTGTACGTTGTAATGCCCAACCAAATTCCAAAAGATATAAATTCTTAAAGCTTTTGCAAAAATTTTCCCTGGGTAACTGGTTACTCACATACAAGCTTAACTGAGTAAATAACAGCCTATCCCGATGATAACAAACATAACCAGTCACATTAAATCGATCAAAGCCTCAACTCACACAATTCACCACTCCTATCAAACATTCCAAACAATTGTAATTTCACTCAAACTCAGCCAAACCATTCCAGTCATCTGTTTATGAAAGTGGACACTTGTTCTCCATCGTTACCTTATTCAACTGTCAGTAATCCATACACAATTTCTTCTCTGGACAGTCCAAATTCCATAAATCCCAACATGTAGCAACAACCAACCCCAAAAAGAACTCTCAAATATTACATCCACCCCTAGGGTTTTCTCAAGATTTCCATTAATGCCCTAAAACTTTTAAAAACTCCAAAACTCACCAAAACTCTAAGTTTTACTTTCCATAGTCTCAATACCCTTACACACATCATGCTTGTTATTCCGTTCAATCATCCTTCCTTTATGCTACTAACAAAGCTGAAGCTCTCTAAGATGACACACTTGGTCTCACAAATCCCTTTTCCAGTAAATCTTCCAACCGCTCTTTCAATCTGAGCAATTCTAACGCTAACATCCAATATTCCATCCGAAAACACCTCTAGAAATCACGCACAACTGACAGCCCATCGATGTGGCCTTTCTGCCAATTTCTAGAAAACTATCATCACAAAAATAACAAACATCTTAGTCCCATCCCCTGAGAGTTTTCTACTTACTTAGCAGATATAAACCTCAACTATTCAGCTTCGTCCAATTTGAGTTCACACTCTACTCTCGGAGATCAACCATTAACGATACCTAATCGTTCCCTCTCAACGACTTCCCAACTGAACCAACATACCAAAACCTCTAATCCGTCTCATCTTCCGATATAAGAATCTTTATCGACTCATCAAAACAATCCGTAATCATTTCCTTAATTACAAATAATTCATTGCACACACTATCAAAGCCGGAAAGACACGTCTATTCCATCCAACATAATTTCGTCTACTATCAACAAGAGATTAAGGGTGATCAGTTCCTTAATTTGTCAATAGACATCCGACAATCATGATGGGGCATAAACCGTCTTTACCAAACTATAATAGCATTTCTTGCGTCTTGTGCACACAACTACCTAAGGCACAAATCCTTAGTCAACATAAACCTTACCTCCGCATTCCCTCTGGAATCGGGAACAACACTGTCCAAATAACACTTACAATCTTGCAACCAACGCTCCACAACTGAAGCAACTTGGAGAAGCACCAGCTTCTCCCCCACTTGTCTCATTCTCACGCCTGAAGACAAAGGATTAGAAAAACCAGAAAGTACTAACAGTGTTTCACACACATATCACATACTAAGGGACAAACAATATCGACAGTATTCAACTGTCACACCAACTGACTCAACAACTTGGCCGGACGGACCGACCTACTCTGATACCACTAATGTAACACTCCAATTCCCATCGCGAATAAATAATACATAAATAAATCAGAGTAAATAAAAATTTATTATTCTTAGACAGAAACAAGGATGACACATTTGAAGAAAGAAAACATAATCCCTGCTCATAAATATGATACATAGCACAAAATGGAATAAATATAATTCGGGAAGCTTTTTCCAACAAAGGGAAAGTTCAATTATGGAATAAAGCGGAAAGATCCATAATTGACTTGTTTTACAAAATAAATTGTTTTATAACATCAAAATATTCATACAAAGGTAATACAAGATAGATCTAACAAATGTATACATATATAACAAAAGCGTTCCCCGACTCCCGTGTTACGTATCAGAGCAGACTGACTGACAAACGGATGGAGAACTAATCTTCACAAAGGCCTCCAAGATACTAATCTGCAATTGCCTCATAGAGCAACAAACCACAGCAGAAGGGTGAGAAATAACAACTAAATCAAGATTGCATAATAATATGCAAACACATATAAATTCACATGCATAATTATTCTCACCACAAGCATCACATACTAATACATATAGCATATCATAGATAATTAATACAATCATTGTAATGTACAACATCCCCACAAAACATAGCATATGTCTATACATAAAACATATCATCCATAACCAATGCATTTATCACAAATGCATATCAAATCACCAATGCTATCACAAGCTCAGCACATAATCAATCAATTCACAATTTCCACACATAATCAATTCATTCATGATTTTCCACACATAATCAATCCATTCATGATTTATGCAAATGCAAAGAGACCGACACAATGACTCTATGCAAATGCGGTACCATCCATCCATCATTCTCATCGTCATTAATTCACTCAGGAATTATTGGAATCATCGCTTGTTACTTAGTGTAACTCCCTGTCGGGCAAACGATGTTCTCCCGTCGCTCACACCTCTTTTTATAAGGCACACGATGTTTATGGATCGCTCACACCTCTTTGTATAAGGCACACGACCCGATCGCTCACACCTCTTTGTATAAGGCACATGATTGTCTATAATCACCGCTCATACCTCTTTGTATAAGGCACACGATGTTATAGCGGATTCCCTCTGGAACCGTTTCGTCGCTCACACCCTACAAGGGCACACGACATCACAAGAATGCATATCATGATGCTTGGCATACAAGGACTCATGACAATCAAATGCATCTTCACAAATCAACAATATGGATTATCTCATCATCATTATTCAAGCATTGGAAATCAATTCAAACAATGCATTTCAAACCATAAAGGCCACCAAACAACATATATTGAATTTCACATAAACAATGCATTTCATCATAAACCACACGCCACAACAATTAGCATTTTAGTATATACACTCATATCAATTCACATCAAGAATTACTCACCATCAACCACAACAATCCTACAATCATACAATGATACTCACAACACTAGGATTCACGCCACGAAGGCTACCCACAACAACATACATTAATACCATACATTTGTATTTCAATTCAACAAAGTATTTTGCCATAAGGCCACAACAATTCAACAACTTATCACATGCTTTAACATCATGTAAACCACATAAAATCTCCACGTCATATAACAATAGCACAACACACTGTAAAACACCGACCGCACGTATTTAACGCGATAAAAACCCGACAACCCAACACTTTTCCAAAACCACGACCTAAATAAATCATCTACTGCCCTCCAAACCATTTTTAATAGAAAGAATATTTTACTAGCTTTCCAACGCTTCGAACGGCGGCCAAAACGGACTTACGGTTCGAAAGATGAATTTTTGAAAATCATATTTTTCTGAAACTAACAGTGGTAACCGGTTAGCAGATATGCTGTAACCGGTTACTAGCTAGAAAACAGCCCAGAAACGTCATTTTTCAAAGGGTAACCGGTTAGCACATATGCTGTAACCGGTTACTGCGTAACAGAACCCAAAAATACCATAATTTTATGATGCAAAAACCCCCCAAACTCATCCTTAAACCCCCCGATCATACCGACAAGTATTCCCGACTAAATCCTGTCATTTCCCGACTCTTCTATGCGAACTATTCCTCATTCTAACCGTTAAAACATCGATTTCTATCGAATTGTTCACAATCTCAACCAAAGTAAAAACATATATTTAAAGGGTAACCGGAGAACACATACATATACAAGCAAGATATAATCGAAACTTCTCACCCTTACCCGATTAATCGCTATTGAAACGGAGGTTTCCTCGATTTTCCTCTTTCTCCTCTTCTCTCTTTCTTTCTTCTCCTTTTCTTTCTCTTCTTTTCCTTTCCCTTTCTTTTCTCTCTTTTTCTCTCCACTTTCTATTTATTAAAAATATCTAATTTTTCTAAAATATCTAACCTCTCAAAATGACCATTTTACCCCTCAGCTCCAATATCTCGCAAACGCTCTCAAAATGCGATAAAACATAATAATGATGAAAAATAATATATTGTCAAATAAAAGTCAAGAATAAAATATTATAATAACGAAAATAATTAAATCGACTCGATTAACTAAATCGGGCAAAATGGGGCGTTACAGTACACACTGTCCCGGAAGGACAGATTCCACAAACAATTTCTGGTGGAAACGAAGACATGTACGAAAGGATGAATGAGTTCCAAGAGCAATTCTTGGAGATGCAGAAGGAACTGTATGCCATTCACGGTCAAGACTTATTCGAAAAAGACGATGCAGACCTCTGTTTGGTCCCTAATGTAAAGATCCCGCACAAATTCAAGGTGCCTGACTTTGAAAAATACAAAGGAAACTCTTGCCCTCAAAGTCATCTGATGATGTACGCTCGAAAAATGTCAACTCAGACAGATAATCAACAACTTCTGATCCATTACTTCCAAGACAGTTTAACCGGTGCCGCACTCAAATAGTACATGGGTTTAAACCGCACCAAGATTAGTACTTTTAGAGATCTTGGGGCAGCCTTTGTTCACCAGTATAAATACAACTTGGGCATGGCACCAGATAGAGATCATCTCAGAGCAATGTTGCAGAAGGACAAAGAAACTTTTAAAGAGTATGCTCAGAGATGGCGTGAAATTGCCGCCCAAATTTGTCCCCCTCTTGAGGAAAAGGAGATGACAAAGATTTTCCTGAAAACCTTGAGTTCATTCTATTACAACCGAATGGTTGCAAGTGCGCCCAGTGACTTCACTGAAATGGTGAACATGGGAGTATGCCTTGAAGAAGCAGTCTGAGAAGAACGATTGGTCAAAGATGCAGAGCCATCTAGCAGTACTAAGAGATATGGTAGTTCTTTCCAGAAGAAAAAAGAGCAAGATATTAGTAATATCTCTTTGGGAAAGCAAAGGAGAAGGTATCAACCAGTAGCGCGATAACTCCCGTTATCAACCCAACGCCGGCTCTGACTTATCAACCCCAGGTTGCTCAGAGCCAACCAAGTCAACAACAGTATCAGCAAAGGATGCAACAGCCTTTTCAACAGGCTCGTCCACAGTACAACAACAACAATCTTACAATACGATCATCAGGGTTTGACCCTATACCGATGTTGTACGCATAGTTATTTCCACTTCTACTGGCCAAGGAGCACGTCCAAACTAGGACTCCTCTTGCAGTACTAGAAAACCCGCCTTTTTGGTTTAAGGCAGATCAAACTTGCCCTCAAGGAGGATCAGGACATAATATTGAGAACTGTCTCAGCTTCAAGTCTGATGTACAGAAGCTTCTCAAGAACGGGGTCTTATCCTTCAAAGATACTAATCTGAATGTTCAGACGAACCCATTGCCGCAGCATGAGAAGGCTGCAGTGAATTTAATAGAGGAAGAACCTAGCCGCAATTATCAAATTCACGATGTACTCCTATTAGGAACCAATCTGGTGAGGATGCATTGCAGACAGAGCGGGTACAGTCATGTGCCGTCTCACAATTATTACCAGTGTGATATATGGTCGAAGAACAATCAAGGGTGTTCCGTAGTGCAAACAACACTACAAGAACAAATGGATCTGGGTTGGATTCAGGATCACCGGATTCGTGAAGTAAACATGGCCCATGCACATCCCAACATTGTTCAGAACCACGACATCCGTATGATGAACGTCAACTTAGTGGCGATGCATTCGAGGCAAAGTCAGTATTATAATCTTCCACGACACGATTACAATGCTTGTCCAGTTTGCTCAACAGGCAATCAGGGATGCTCTTTTGTACAAGAGGCCCTCCAACGTCAGATGGATCTCGGATGGATCCAAGATTACCGTGAAAAAAATAACCATCAAGTCAATATGGTTCAGATCTTTGACATACACTTGATGAATACCAGTCTGGTAAATTTACATGCTAGGCAAGTCAGGCTCGGTTTTCTGGCTTCACATGATTATCTAGACCGTGAACAATGCTGCAAAGACAGTCAAGGGTGTGCACTTGTACAAAGAACGCTTCAACATTTGTTGGACCACTGGTGGCTTCCAATTTACCTGGATGAAGCTACACAACGGATTATCATGACTGATACGAATTCTGATAGACATCAGAGCTGTGATATTCGCTCAATGGAAACAGGTCTAGTAAAGATGCACTGCATACAAAGCGGGTGTGGCCGGGTACCACCGCACAACTATAAGCGTTGTAAGATATGTTCGAAAGATAACCAAGGATGTTATCTAGTGCGAACAGCTCTCCAAGAACAGTTAAACCAGAAGGAGATTCGACCATGTTCGAGCTCTGGATCGGTCAACATGATACACGACTACCTCCCTGGTCCAAGCAAAAACGCTTTCATGATCTCCGATTATGGAAAAACCAAGGACGTTTGCGCCATAATCCCTCTGCTCAACAAGTCAAAAGTCTCTCTTGACAGTAGAAGAATCCTTAACCTCGAACCAATTGAGGCTACCTATAATGGTCAGAGAAAACAAAAAGCTTATGTGGTTATCTACCTGCCAGGACCAATACCGTACGAATCAGATAAGGCTATCCCTTACAAATACGGTGCAACAACCATCGAAAATGGAAAGGAAACTCCATTACCCTCTGTCATAAACATTACCGACATCAGTCGAGTCACACGGAGTGGTCGGATCTTCAACAGAGGAGTTGGAGAACATGCCAATGAAAAGGAACCTCAAACAGGAGTTCCCAATCCACCAGTCAGTTAATCTGTTAATCCAGAACTGGTAAAGAACATCGATGAGATACTGAAGCTCATCCAGAAGTGTGAGTACAACATTGTAGACCAATTGTTGCAAACTCTGTCTCGAATCTCTGTACTCTCTCTTCTGCTTAGTTCAAAAGCTCACAGGGAAGCTCTACAGAAAGTCTTAGAGCAAGCCTTTATGGAACAAGATGTGACGGTAGAACAGTTTGATAGCATCATTTCCAACATCACTTCCTGCAACAACTTAGGATTCAGTGATGAAGAACTGCCGGAAGAAGGCAAAAACCACAATATGGCGCTTAACATTACAGTCAACTGCCAAGATGATGCTTTAGCCAGCGTACTGGTGGACACAAGATCATCTCTGAATGTTATGCCAAAATCAACTCTGGTACGACTATCATTTCAAGGAGCTCTGATGAGAAGCAGTGAGATCATCGTCAAAGCCTTTGACAGATCTAGAAAAATAGTTATCGGCGAAGTCGATCTTCCCATAACCATCGGTCCTCACACTTCCAAGTCATTTTCCAGGTCATGGACATCCGAGCAGCATACAACTGTTTATTAGGAACACCTTGGATACACGAAGCTGGGGCAGTCACTTCAACACTTCACCAGAAGCTGAAGTTTGTCAAGAATGACAAGTTAGTCACAGTATACGGAGAGTAGGCCTTAATTGTGACACCCCCAATCTATACCCCCAAGCTATTAAAGCGATAAGTAAAATTCAAAATTTCATCAGAGTATAATTAAACACGCACGGCATAGACCGGAGGGGTCATATCAATTTGAAACAAACATACAACACCTGCTCATACAGATATGCAACAACTCAGATAGTAATACACCCACAATCCAATTACGGAATAAAAGCGGAAAATCCGTAACTGAATATCAACATATATATATATATATATATATCATGAAAGTTTGTTCGTCATATACAACCATACATGTACACTTCAAAAGATACAAATACATAATACAAAATAATCACAAACGGCCTCCCTAACTACCCGGTGTCACATATCAGAGCCGACCGACAAAAGAATGAAGACCCTAGCTTCACAAAAAAAAAACCTCCAGCAACTCTAATTTGCAATGCCTCATAGAGCATTATAAAATAGCAGAAGGGTGAGAAAAACAATCATATTACAGTTGTATATAATTATATATTAACACAGAAATGCATAAGTAAAATATTCTCACCACAAATGCACCACAATCAAATACAACACAACACAGTACGATTCTCAAGTATCAAATACCACTACACATCAATCATACACAATACACTCAACATCAATACAATTACACATATTCCATCTCATTAATCACATTCACAATTCCATACATAATTAATCCATGATTTATGCAAATGCACAGAGACCGACACAACGACTCTTATGCAATGCACATGCGGTACCGACTTCCAATATTTCTCATCACTAGTTCACTCAGGAACTCTGCTGGAACCATCGCTCGTTACTGAGGATCACTCAAGTAACACCCCGTCGGGCAAACGATGTTCCCAGTCGCTTTAGGTCCTCTTGGTATAAGGCACACGACGTTTATGGATTGCTTTAGGTCCTCTTTATATAAGGCGCACAATCCGGTCGCTCACACCCCACATGGGCACACGATCGTCTATAATCATCACTTTAGGTCCTCTTATTTTTAAGGCACACGATGTTATAGCAGATTCCCTCTGGAATCAATCCGTCACTCAGGACGTCACAACAATGCATATCATGATGCTTGGCATACAATGACTCATGACATTTAATATGCACACATATACACATCCCTAATCATGCATATATCAACCATTACCATACATCGAATTTTATTGCCGTAAGGCCACCAAGCATCATCACAATATGTATTTCATGCAATTTCATCACTCAACAGTACACAAGTCATACAATATCCACACCAACAGCATATTGCACATACACATCAAGTTCACACAATTAAACGGCAAAAGTCGACAACAAAATAACACATTTTCTAATTACCGACATAATTTAATCGGCCAACAATCTCCAAGACCATCACCATAATAAAGTACATTTTATAAGCTTTCTAACACATCAAACCACGCCTCAAACCGAACCACAGCTCAAAAGTTATGAATTTTCAACGAAAGGAATTTGTTGAGCAATAGCCAGATTCGCCTGGCGACTTAAGAATTCGCCTGGCGAATCTCCATTCGCCAGCCCTTCGCCATGGATTTCGCCTGGCGAATCCCATTCGCCAGCACTTCGCCTGGCGAACTAGTGGCGAATCACAAATTGGGAAAAACCCAAGAGTTACAGAAGCTACCCCATTTCTGTCTCTCCAAATTCGCCTGGCGACTTACGATTTCGCCTGGCGAATCACCCTTCGCCAGCACTTCGCCTAGCGAATGAGTGGCGAGACTCAATTCGCCTGGCGAATCCCAAATTCGCCTGGCGAATCACACCAGAACCAGAAAAATTCTGTTACGGGTTACACGATCCAAAACCCCCAAAAACCTCATTTTTCATTCCAAATCAACTCCAACAACAAAATAATTATCAGCGATGACTCATAACCACATGGTGATCATACAATGCAAATTATATCGATTTCTGACCGCGAAAACATCGATTCCTCAACATATTCTCTCATTTCAACCTAGAACTCAAAAGCCATGGAAAGACAAGAAACATCCAAGCAAACACATACATAATCATACACAAACATAGTATAATCGAGTTTCGCACCCTTACCCGATTTAATCGTGTTCTAGAAAGTCGGTTGATTGATTTCCAAGTTTTCCAAATTCTCTCTTTTCTTCTCTTCTCCTTTTCTTTTCTTCTTCTCTTCTTTTTCTTTCCCCTTACTTTTTTTTTTCTCTCTTTCTATTCTATTATATTCTAACTTAACAAAATAAATCAAAATGCACAAATTACCCCTACACTCAAATATCTCGCAAATGTTCCCAAAACGCGATAAAATATATTCACGACGAAAAATAACATATTTTCACATAAAAGTCAGAAATAAAATAATATAATAATAAAATACTCAAAACGACTCAAATAAATAAAACGACAAAAACTGGGGCGTTACATTAATCGTGAGCAACTTATCATCATTCTCCTGTGTAGAACCAGAAGAGGTTATTGGAACCCAGTTACAGGCACTCTCGGTAAGCAATGAGAATCAATCAGAATGAGGGATGTCGATTTCCTCATACAAAGACGCCCTCGTAGTAATCAAGAGTAACGACATAAAAGGATGGGGACAGCTTGTAATTCTTACTGATAAGAAGACAAAGAAAGGTCTTGGCTTCTCTTCAGCCTGTACCCAGACTACTAAGTAAGACGAAAGTTTTCGTCCCATTCAAGACTTCTTTCACAATGGAGGCTTCCTACACCCAGTGTCTCAAGAAGTACACGCCATCAATGAAAGTGATTCCTCTGATACGGAAGAAGAATAGAAATCTTACCTTAACCATGATGGTTATATATCTCCGGAAGAAGCACGCATGCCATTTTGTTTTCCCAAGCAGAACCTGAGGTATATACCGAGATCACACGCCCAGATGATCTATGGAGATTACGATCCTGAAGGATGCCGTGCTCCACCTAACTTATTAAAAGATTATCTAATGAAAGACAGCTTTGACCAAGAGTATTATGATCCTCTGGATGACTTGCCTATTTAGAGGCCGTGCCCAGAATACTTGGGGCAAAAGAGTCAGCCTGATAATGCCTATCAGCTGAGTAATGTTGAAAAGAATACCCATGTCCCCACCGGGTCATGGAATCATTACTCAGGACATTCCAAAAATGTCCAGCACCATGATGACGAATCTGCAAAGATTGCAGAACAAGAGTTCATCAACTACGCTTTCCCTAAGGTCAACGTCATTGTGGAAGATGACTAATCCACTCCCACAGAAGTATGGGACACCTTATGACAAGCGAGTGGCAAGTATGACTTCCTAGTTAAATATACTGCTCCTGAAAGTTCTCGCATTAGATACGAGGACATCCAGCCAACTGGATGGGGAGATCCTCTTGAGGATAAAAACACTAGGGAGGATACAACAGAAGAGTTCATTTATGACAACTCTGCATGGGAGGAAGTCTCCAACGATCCTACGCCATCAGAAATCAGCGTCCTTTCTGAACACAAACCAAGAAGGAAAGTACCAGACTTTGTGAGTCACAAAGGAGTTCGCCGCCATTGGGTTGCTGTCGATGTCCCCAAAGTCGTCCATAAGTCTAAGTAATTGTCATCTTTGTTTTAAACCTACCACCCCGCCCGAGTGAATGGATGTTTTATAGGGCTCGCTTTTCTGTAAATGTCCCTCTTCGCTTCGCCCAAAGCGACAGAGTTTTGTTTTATAAGGCTGTGTTTCAAGAATTGAAAAATCATAAATAAATAATGTCATTCTGTCATTCCCGCATTTATTGCTGTTTTCACTTTTCATTTTCAGAAAATGGTAATCCTAAAACAACCCAAAACAAAAAAAAAACAAGCATTTTTCAGAAAATACACTGCACACACGCTTGCATTCTCTCTATCTCTTCTTATAAACAAATCATCACGTCATGCAGATTGCTTGTTTTAAGCCCCATTGAAACATACGATCCAATGCCTTCTCCTAACTTTGAATTCCCGGTATTTGAGGCTGAAGAAGAAGCGGACAAAGAAATTCCAGAAGAGATCTCCCGATTACTCAGACAAGAGGAAATGTCTATTGAACCTCACCAAGAGTCGTTGGAAACGGTCAATTTGGATTCAGAGGAAGAAAAGAAAGAAGTTAGGATTGGAGCACTGCTCAGTCTAACTGTCAGTGAAGACTTGATAAAACTTCTCAAAGAGTTGGCAGATGTGTTTGCTTGGTCTTATCAGGACATGCCAGGGTTGGATACCAGCATCGTGGAACATCATTTACCATTGAAATCAGAATGTGCTCCAGTAAAACAAAGACTGCGACGGACTCATCCTGATATGGCCATCAAAATTAAGGAGGAAGTGCAGAAAAAGATCGACGCTAGTTTCCTTGCCACCTCAGAATATCCTCATGGCTAGCTAACATAGTGCCAGTTCCAAAAAAGGACGGAAAGGTCAGAATGTGTGTTGACTACAGGGATCTGAACAAAGAAAGTTCAAAGGACGAATTCCCCTTACCACACATTGACAGGCTGGTTGACAGTACAGCGAAGTTCAAAGTCTTCTCTTTCATGGATGGATTCTCGGGCTATAATCAAATCAAAATGGCGCCGAAAGATATGGAGAAAACTTCATTCATCACCCCATGGGGCACCTTTTTTTACAAGGTAATGTCGTTCGGTCTGAAAAACGTCAAGGAAACCTATCAAAGGGCCATGACAACTCTGTTTCACGACATGATGCATAAAGAAATTGAGGTGTATGTCGATGATATGATTGCCAAATCTAAAACAGAAGAAGAGCATGTGACACACCTGTCAAAGTTATTAGAACGTCTAAGAAAATACAAACTCTGCTTGAATCCCAATAAGTGCACATTCGGTGTCCGCTTGGGAAAAATTTTAAGATTCATCGTCAGCCAGAAAGGAATTGAGGTTGATCCTGACAAGGTCAAGGCCATTCAAGAAATGCCTTCACCGAAGACTAAAAAACAGGTCAGAGGATTTCTGGGACGTCTGAATTACATCTCCAGGTTCATATCCCTTATGACCGCGACATGCGCGCCAATCTTCAAACTACTCAGAAAGAATCAAAGTTGCGTATGGACGGAAGATTGCCAAAAATCCTTTGACATTATCAAGGAATATCTGTTGAATCCACCAATTTTGTCACCTCCAGTGGAGGGAAGACCACTGATCATCTACCTAACAATCTTGGAAGACTCTATGGATTGTGTACTTGGCCAACAAGATGAAACAAAAAGAAAAGAGTCTGCCATTTACTACTTAAGCAAGAAATTCACCGACTGTGAAACTCGGTACACTATGCTCGAGAAAACTTGCTGCGTTCTGGCTTGAGCAGCCAAACGTCTTCGCCAGTACATGATTTGCCACACTACTTGGTTAATCTCTGAAATGGATCTGATCAAGTACGTCTTTGAAAAACTTGCTCTCACGAGAAGGATCGCCCGTTGGCAGATGTTATTATCAGAATACAACATCAAGTACCATGCTCAGAAAGCCGTCAAAGGGAGTATTTTAGCCGATCATTTGGCTCATCAACCAATTGACGATCAAGAATCAGTCGGATTTGACTTCCCAGACGAAGATGTCATGTACTTGAAAATGAAAGATTGCGATGAACCGCTACCCAGTGAAGGGCCAGAACCAGGTTCCCAATGGGGACTAATTTTTGACGGAGCTATCAACAATTAAGGAAATGGAATTAGGGCAATCATCGTAACACCTCAGGGTACCTATATTCCTTTCACCGCCCGACTGACATTCAAATGTACAAATGACGAGGTCGAATACGAAGCTTGTATCATGGGTCTCGAAGAAGCTATCGACTTAAGAATAAAGAATTTGGATGTGTATGGAGACTCAGCCCTGGTTATCAATCAGATCAAAGGAGATTGGAACACATACCAATCAGTGTTGATTCCTTACAAAGATTACGCGAGAAGGTTGTTACCATTCTTCAGTAGAATCGAGTTTCATCATATCCCTCGTGAAGAAAATCACGTGGCTGATGTACTAGCCACTCATTCTTCCATGATTGTTGTAAATCACTGGAACGACGTACCTAAGATTGACATAATGCGCCTAGAGAGGCCCGTTTACATCTTCACGATCGAAGCAGTCATAGACGACAAACCTTGGTATCACGATATCAAATTCTTCCTTCAGAAACAAGAGTACTCGCCTGGGGCATCAAGAAAAGACAGAAAGACTCTCAGAAGACTGGCTGGCAACTTTTTCTTGAGCAGTGATACACTCCATAAGAGAAACTTCGACATGGTTTTGCTCAGATGCGTAGACAGACAAGAAGCAAACATGTTGATGAAAGAGATTCACGAAGGATCCTTTGGCACTCATGCCAACGGACATACAATGGCAAGAAAAATTATGAGAGCAGGGTATTATTGGTTGACACTGGAATCCGATTGCTACAAGTACATGAGGAGGTGTAACAAGTGTTAGATATATGCTGACAAAATCCATGTACCGCCAACGCATCTCAAAGTTCTTTCTTCTCCGTGGCCTTTTTCTATATGAGGAATCGACATGATTGGCATGATTGAACCCAAAGCTTCAAACGGACATCAGTTCATCCTGGTAGCCATTGACTACTTCACCAAGTGGGTCAAAGCAGTGTCATACACCAATATATCTCATTTGTCATTATGGTGTTCCAAGCCAGATCATTACTGATAATGGATCTAATCTGAACAATAAGATGATGAAAGAGTTATGTGCCGAGTTCAAGATCGAACACCATAACTCATCTCCCTACCGACCTAAGATGAACGGCGCGGTAGAAGCGGCTTACAAAAACATCAAGAAGATCGTTCAAAAGATGGTTATAACCTACAAAGACTGGCACGAGATGCTACCCTTTGCTCTTCACGGTTATCGCACATCAGTCCGCACTTCAACAGGGGCAATCCCTTTCTCTCTAGTATATGGCATGGAGGCAGTGCTTCCCATAGAAGTAGAGATCCCATCAATCCAGGTATTGATGGAAGCTAAGCTAACAGAGGCTGAATGGTGTCAAAGTCGACACGATGAACTGAATCTGATCGAAGAAAAGCGAATAAAGGCTATATACCATGGTCAGTTGTATCAGCAAAGAATGAAGAAAGCGTTCGACAAAAAGGTCCGACCCCGTGTCTTCAGGAAAGGAGACCTCGTACTCAAGAAGATACAATCATTTCTCACTGATTCCCGGGGCAAGTGGACTCCGAATTATGATGGCCTCTATGTGGTCAAGAAAGCCTTCTCAGGCGGCGCCTTAAGACTCGCAACCATGGATGGAGAGGAGTTTGCCTACCCCACGAATGTTGACGTAGTCAAGAAATACTTCGCCTAAATAAAAAAAACATCTCGATGGATTGAAAACCTGAAAGGGCGGTCCAGGCAAAAATTAGAGACATAAGCAAAAAATCATCCCGATGGATTGGAAGCCTCAAAAGAGACAATCCAAGCAAAAGTTAGGGATTCATGGCAAGTAACTACGTCCGACAAGGTTAAATCCCCAGCGGTAACACCATTCATCGAAAAACTTCAAGTCAAGGTCATCTTCGACTGAAGCTCAGAATGTCCAGAATTCAAAGTTGGTGGAAGGATAACGGTCGTTATGTTTCAATGTAGCCCATTTTCCCTTAAATTACCATTTTCTAAACTTTGTAAATGCTTTATGGCATCATGCGCTTGGCTGATTTCCATTCTATCAATAAAATTTGAGCCCTAGTGCTTTTGTTTGCAATTCTCATTTATTTTTGCTTTACAGAATGACATTTTTTAACATGATCAACGATTCTTGAAACAAAACAAAAAAATGAATTTACTTGTCAAATTTTCTTCTGCTTTTAAAATAGAGATGGTATTTCTTTTTTACTGCTGAACACGAAAAGAACATCGAGGGATTCTCCGGAAGTGATCAAACCTCAAAGTGCAGACTCAAATTACTCTTTCTAAACCAGTACGCCTGAATAAAGGATCAACTATTTCAGATGTAGTACCCCATCTGATATCCCCGGTAGAGTTCTTACCTATTAAGACCAATTGATGGTTCTTTCACCCCCAGAAGGGTCTACTTCTCCTAAGCAAGGCAGAATTGTTATCTTGAACTAATGGTACTTTCTATCCCCCCGTAGTGGCTGAATATCTAGTCGTGTTCATTCACCAGTCTGTATGTCGCGTTTGTTTTGTCAGCATAAACATACATACATCGTGCATAATTGATTCATATTCATATTCATATTGCATTAATATCACTCTGGCCGGTCTCATCCCCCAAGTGGTAAACGTCCTCCCGCCATAAGGTTGTCAGTTCTTTTCTCGTCAGGAAATGTATAGTCTGAGCGATTGCTCCCCAGTTTATTGCTGGATTAGAGCCTGTCCTTGACCACTTTGATAACTGGAACCTCTGAAAGGTAAGAAGACATTCAATGGACACCTTTGGAACATCACTCTTCACCATTTAAGATGATATTTTTGCTTTCCCGGATTAAAGAAAATCCCCAGAGAAAGCCTCTCCGCTAAAAAGACTCTCGGTAATCCGGCGGTTTCTCCCCGAAAAATTTGCTATCAAATGAAGTCATCAGCACCTCAAAATCGGATTACATCACATGGCATTTCTACGAAAAAGGTCTCGAAGAAAAGTATGATGTAATATCCCCAAGCATAAAAGCAGTCTATCAAGAGACTCATTTTTCCCCCGTAGGGTCCGCAAATGGCATCTCCTACGGAGAAGTTTGCACACCTACAGCTCAAGAAAATGGGCTTCCCCAGCAAGTCTGACCTCAAACTTTTTCCATCAAATGGCATCTCCCCAGTAAATCTCGGTGAGAAGTTTGATGAAGACCGCTATACATAGCGTCCCTTGTCGAGGAAAAAACTTGACGAGAATAAACTGAGACCAGTTCCGTGGCTAAAGGCCAGGATCGAGGGGAATTTTATTTCAAAAGAAACTAAGACCAGTTCCGTGGCTGCGAACCAGGATCAAGGGGAAGTTTTACCCTTTTCTAAGTAACATTTCTTAGCAAAAGAAGATGGATGATCAAACTGCTATTCACAACCACCGTCAAAATTTCGGGTATTCCGATATTTAATCTCTTGCACCCTGAATGTCCGAACATCTTCGCCATTCACACCTTCGGGTCCAAGAAGATTAAATAGGGGCATCTGTCATACCCTAAATTTTGACCACTAATATTTCCCATCATTGTGAGAATCCTTACCACAAAATGGATGTGCCATCATGCCTCATCAATCTCCTAAAGGATTGTTGAGCATTCACTACAATCAAAGATTAGGGTTTTGAGCCCTCTCATAGCACTTAGACAAAGGATCAATCCATAAATGACATGATCTTTAACTTTTCTAACCTCTCACACACTCATAAAGAATTAAGAGGTCTCCCATATCAAGAATCAATCACAAGGATGCAGCATTCCAAGTGGATCGAGCCTCAAGATCACCAGTGTCACCAAATTAGGGTTTCGGTCGACCAAGGCCTCCAGATGGAAATTTTCCCCTGGGCATGAGGCAATGCTTCAAATCATGACCCAAGATACTCCAAGGGACCTCATGGACCCAATCATCAAGTCAAATTAGCCTCAGGGGATGCATTAATCAAAAATTAGGAATTAGGGTTTCTTGACCTAATTCACCCCTAAGTTGACTTTTGAAGCAAGACATGAGCCAAGACCTCAAGACATGATTTGAGGGCCTCAAATACACCACATTGATCCATTTACAGCAATGGATTGATCTAAGAAGCTTGATTCATAAATTTCAATTTCATCTGGACCACAATTAGGGTTTTGAAGAAAAAATCAACTGTGCCCAAAATCAAGTTTGACTATTTGGAATTTCTCACAAATATGGTTCTCCTAAGTCCAAAACAAATTTAATGTATTATTTTGATCATCATTCATCAAGAAAAATCAAGAAAAGTGAGGTAACTTGCAAAAGGGGCAACCTTAGAAAACTTAAAATTTTCTAAGTTATGGAACAAAAGTGGTTTTTACCCAACTTTGCAAGGTCATAACTCCTAAACCCTAAGGCTTTTTTCTCCATCCAAAGCTTAGATGAAAGCTCTCATTACATACTTCAAAAGTCTCAACTACAAAAGACTTCAGATCCTTATGGATTTTGAGTTATGGATTGATCAAAATCACAAAAAGTGAAAATAACCACTTTTTTCAACACTTAGACAAAATTCTGTCCAAGATAGATTTTGAGTAAAACACCAAAACTTAGGAGATGTTTGCACCTAGTTGCAAGAAGAATCAATCTCAAATGTAAACATCAAAGTTGCCCTACATGTTGCCAACATTCCAAAGAGCTCACCAGCATGAAAAAACTCCACTTGAGCAAAGAGTTATAGAGTGTCCAACATGCCTTGTTGCAAACTGTTACAAGACAGTTTTGGTAATTACTTGCCACACACGATTTTTCTTGTCAAGGGCAATGATCAAAATCAGTCATATTCAGTGTATAACAAGTGAATCACCACAAACCTGCAAGATTGAACCAAGGAGTCAAGGAAAACTCAAATGGCATGATTTGGTTTTGTCACTTTGTGCCTTGAATTCAAAATGACATTTATGTTCAATAGTGCACATTCAACAAAAGGACATCCCTCAGTCAAGATGCTCCTATAAACAACAATAAAATCATATGCAGAATGTGAATTGAGCCAGTACATAACTTAGCTATTTGGGACTACCATTGTACCTTGTGTAGGAAGCAATTATGCTTGGCAAGACCATTGACTCTAATCTTATCCTTTGAGCTTTAAGTAAGAAGCTTCAACACAACTCTTCTCCTATAAATAGAGCTCCTTGTTGATCATTCAGAGTACACCAAAGCACCTTACAACATAGCTTTCTCTCATTCCCTCTTGTGCATCAAAATTCCATTTTCTTGAGAAGTCACTATCGGGTTTTGAGTTGGAGACCAATGCAACTCAAACCATTGGTTCACACACCTCATATACAACGTATAGAAGTGATCCAAACACATTAATCACTTCTATAACACAAGAAACAGGATCTCACTAGTCAACTTGATCCAAGTGCAACTGATTTCTAGCCAAGTGATCTAAGGAGTTCTAAAGGGATTTGAAGCTTGCAACACAATCCATACCATCAAGGGAAGCTGAGAGGATCATCATTTCACTTATGTAACACTTCTACAACAGAATTCGATTCCTTCTTGCAGAGGTAAGCCTTGAACTTCCAAACTCATTAATGCATGCATCATAAACATGTTCTCAAGTTACCATTGTGTTTCTGAATGTTCATAGATTGTTTTCCCTCAATCAATTGTTATTTATCTTGCGTGTATAACATTTCATATAGCTCTTGCATTTTTTAGGGTTCATCTAATTATAACATGTTATCTCTTGATTCACTTAATTTAAATAAAATTGAATAGAGCCATCATATTCCTTGTTAAAAAACGAACAATTTTTGTTTTTACATCTTTCAAAATGATTAAGAAACGAGAGAGATAACATGCCTCTTTCAAACCAGAAGTTGGTTGGAGGAAGAAGATGGCCATGGCGCCATTTTCAGGTTTTCAAAACCACGTTTAGTATATATTATACACTTGCCACTATATATTTGAATTGGCATTGCATCCCAGTGGTTGATCAGCTGGTTTTGTGTGTGTAGCGAGCAAAGGGTCTGGGGTTCGAATCCCCCTCGCCCCAGACCTTTTGGTTTTATTTTTTGTACCATTTTCAAAGGTTAGTTTCATATATTATCTACTATTTCCATTCTCTATCAGCCAACGCAAATGGCTCAAATGGTAAAGTTTTAAACCCTCCACCCCAAGGGCGTGAGTTGAAACCATGGGAGGGCCATCCCATTTATTTACCACTTATTTCTTTCACTTTTTTTCACAATTTATAAAATAACTTCAAAAATTAATTTCTCTTTCAATTTCAATCATTTTTGAATGATTCTTTTTTTCAAAATTCACAAATATGTTAAAATATTTTATTCTACAAAAAAAATCGCAAAAATATTATTAATTTCATATATTTGGTATTTTTGTAAAGAATTATATTTTTTAATTGTTTTTAGGCATTTAAAAATATTTCTTTCTCTTGATTTTTCAAATTCAAATGATTTGCAAATCATTCTATGGATGAAACATGTTTTTTCAAACATTTATCCAAGATCACAACTTGTTTTCCACACATGTTTGATAATTTTGATCATTTTAATTGAATTTTATTCAATTAAAATACTTTTTTTAAAATCAAAATTAGGGTTTTGATAGTTTTCACCCTTACAAACCTTTTTCAAAACACTTTTGGGCCTCTAATAGAGTGTAAGACCCAACCCTAGTTATACAAAAATATTTTGGACCTCTCTCATTTTATAAGTCCCGATACTTTTCAAAAATCTCGGTGCGATCGCCGTTTTTAAACAATTTCACCTAGGCCTTCCCTTGTGTTGTAAGCCCTATCTTTTTTCTTTTGAATCACTTTTTGGGCCTTTTGATAGAGTGTAAGATCCATCCATTTATACAGAAACCATTTTTTGGGCCTCAATCATTGTATAAGTCCCTACGCGATTTTCAAAATAGCGGTGCGATCACTGTTTTTCATCAGGGCCTTCCCTTGTGTTGTAAGCCTCAAACTTCTTTTAAAACAACTTTCTTTTCTTGATTTAGATTCAAATGAATAGTTGTTATCAAAACTTTTCTTCAATTTCTTGAATAACTAACCATACAGTTATGCTGGAAGCTTGCTCACCTGTAAGTCCTACTACACTCTTCAACATACTTGTCTATATATATTTCATCTGTATATACTTGTATATATATCTGCTTAGAGTTTTCCCCAGCAAATAGGTCTAGGTTTAGATCAAACCAGTGGCGATTCTTTTAACACATTCAAAACTAGTTCCCCATAGGAAATTCCAGATACAGTCTTGCATTCTCTTGGGCTTATACAATATGGAACAGAGAAAGGCATTATTCCCAGTGAAACTTTTCTCAAGACTGTCACTACTAGAAATATCTATACAAGAAATTCATTTCCCCAGTAAGGATTATTCCCGATGAAACCTCTCTTGAATTTCTTCAAACCCTAGAACTGTTCACTAAAGAAAGGATTATTCCCGGTGAAACCTTTTCTTGAACTTTTCTCAGGCTTGGACCCACAGGCTTCCTAAAAGCATCCTCATCCTCCTCTTGGGTTTTGTACAAGGACCCTCAGGCTTCTTAGAAGTTCTCAGCATCCTCTTGGGCTTAGTACAAGGACCAGAAGACCTCCTATAGGTATAGGACAGAACCTAGTCATCTTTTGCTAGTTCAATTCTCCAAAAAGTCAAACATTAGACCAGTTTAGGGTTGATTTCTCATCCCTTAAAACATCAGCCTCCTCTTGGGCTTCATACAAAGATAATCCTCCAGTTAAAATAAAACCTTTTCATGCCATGTAGACTTGGAAAGTCTCATCTCCTCAACAAAAAGGTGAAACCCCTGATGATTTCATCAATCACCGGCAGAGTTTAAACCTTTCATCCTAAGTTCCCCAGCTAGGGCCAACTTACCACCAATAAACCCTCAGAAAAATTAGAACCTCATGGTCTCTGATATCTCAACTCTTCTGTAAATCCTCAGCAAGAGTTGATTCCCCACTTTGGACCTGTTTCTGGATCTCAATAATCCTCGGCAGAAGATAGCCTCCTCTTAGGCTTCATATAAGAAATTCCCCAGCCATCCTCCTCTTAGGCTTTGTATAATGACTTTTCCTCAGCTGATTTAGCCTCAACCTTGGGCTTTACAAATCATATTCTCTAGCTGAGACGATTAAACCTTTTAGCCTCAATCTTGGGCTTTGTACGAGACAGATAAAACCTCTCACCAGTAGAGTCAATCCCTTTTAGCCTCAATCTTGGGCTTTGTATAAGACACATATAAATATTCCCCAGTGGGGTCAATAAATTCCTTTTAGCCTCAATCTTGGGCTTTGTACAAGACAGACAAAATATTTCCCCGGAAGAGTCAATTCCTTCCACCCTCCTCTTAGGCTTTGTATAATGATCTCCCCAAAAAAGAAGTCTCTTTTCAGCCTCAATCTTGGGCTTTGTACAAGGCAGATATAAAACTCCCTAGTAGAGTCAACCTTTTAGCTTCAACCTTGGGCTTTGATCAAGGCACACATAAAACCATCATCCCCTCAGAGAAAATCAAGATTTCTCTCTGTAGGAAGACATTTCTCTGTACATCACACATCAAAACAAAATGATCAAACAAACCCTAATCCCAGATAACTGCTGTAAGTGGCACACTTGTTAATTCAAAAATCCAAGCTGTGATCCCTCTCTTATCCTGGTAAACTTCCTCTTTCATCTAATTGCTGTAAGTGACAAGCCTCTGGATTATTTACATCCAAGCCCATGTCCCTCTCTTAGCATGTAAAGACTCCTAAGGAAAAATGGCATTGCTCAACACTGAGTTAAAGTTTCCTCCTTTAGGACATCACCCTTATGAAGGAAATTATGTCATTGCTGGATTCTCATATCCTAGTTAAAGTAATTCCCCTTTATAACCAAATACCCCAACAATTGTGATGAACAGGTGAGATATCTCCCTTTAGAGATGACAAATTCTCTCTCAGTCAAACCTTTAGCTTCAATCTTGGGCTTTGAACAAGACACAAATAAACCTCTAGCTTCAATCATGGGCTTTGAACAAGACACCATCATCTTTTTCCTCTCATTAGAAATAGGAGGGACTACGATTGCTCTGATTTCCCCGTTCTCATTAGCGGGAATACATAGGCATAAGATTGCGAAATCTTAGCGAGCACACATATCAAAAACCTTAGGTCTAGTACCTTACCAAAATAACAAAAATACTCTCTCAACTTTCCAAAAGGAGAAACTTTCCCAATTTACAGATAAACACCAGAAAAGTAGATAACAGTAGAATTTGCTAACGATCTATGGATAACCATATATACGCTGGGTGATTAACAACTCCCCTTTGTATAACCTGACCCCGGACCCACCAATCTCTTAGCATTTGTTAAAGAAAACATTTGCATTCAAGGTTAGTTTTAGATAGCTTCCCTTTCCTTTCCAGCTTCATAGGATAAATAAGAAATCAGAAAGTAGCACCCAATTCCAACCATTATGGTAAGGTGGTCGCGTCACCGACAAAAATCGCACGCTACAGCGTCCAACGACACACTGAGCCATCACTCCTCACCTGAAGCATCTTGGAGAAGCACAAGATTCTCCCCCACTTGTTCCATTCCCAACCTGCAAATGGAAAACAAAACAAGCATCGACTGTGTTTTCACACACATGTCGTATATAGGGAACAACATAGTTAAACCACCTGGTCGAATGGACCGACCTGCTCTGATACCACTAATGTAACACCCTTCTAAACCCACAGGATAATTTCCAAAATAATAAGGATAATTAAACATTATTCACCACTCAAGGGTGTCACACTTCATAGAAAACATTCATAATAATCATCCTGCTCCGTAACACGGGTTACAACATCTATAACAATATTTTCTTTTATTACTTCAACACATAAATTGAACTTGGCAGCGGAATAATAATCATAAAACAACTTCATTCATCTTCATAATATGAAAATATCCTATTCTCGTCAAAAGTTGAAATTTAAATCAATTTAACATCTCAAACTCATGAAAGATGCTAACAACATAACATAGCATCTGAATTAGAATTACAATAGTTCGACATCTTCAAAATCATCATAAAATAAGTTAGTCAAGGAAACCCAACATTCGTATAACTGGCGTTCCTAACCCGACGTTACATATCAGAGCAAGACACCTTCTAATTAACAAAAAACTAATAAAATACTCCAAAGCTATCTTCAACGCTCCTGCAAGCTACTCCAGAGCATCTGCGCATTACCCACGTGGAGGCAACATTCAAACAGGCAAGGTGAGTAATCACAATTCATTATGAAAGATATAAGGAAAAGACTCATTAGTAACATCATCATCATATTAACACATATCATTTATAAACGAATCATACTCACGCCTACACACCATAATCACACTCATACATCTTTCTTCATAAAACATCATATAACCACATAGTCTCGAATATCATCACATCACATCTCATAAACCAACTTCATGCAAATGCCACATAGAATATTAATGCACAACACTGACTCAATGCATGTGGTCTCAATATTCATGAACACTCGGGTTCTTCATTCTGATCCCCACCTCCTAGGATCAGAACCACTCACTGATCCATCACCTCCGAAATAGCTACCGGCCCAATCCACACAATGGGATTTCAGACTCACCAACAACGAACCATCTGTCCTCAAATGTATGCAATGCAACTATATATGCATACAACAACACCAACACCCTCGTGCACAATAACTCACCACCATGGTTATTGTACACCACCCAAATTGGCCAACAAGCATATAATACATCTCATACAATATGGATATATATGTCTTTTATGCAATCACAACAACACCATTATAACATTTTCATATTACCATCATTAACATCACAACAACAACATTAAAACATCATCATACTACCATCGCTAACATCTCAACAACATTATTAAAACATCTTCATATTATCATCATTAACATCTTAACAACATCATTAAAACATCTTCACATTATCATCATTAACATCTTAACAACATCATTAAAACATCTTCATATTATCATTATTAACATCTTAACAACATCATTAAAACATCTTCATATTATCATCATTAACATCTTAACAACATCATTAAAGCATCTTAATTCACAAAAATAACACCACAACAACCTCTTTATAACAACATTCAAGTTTTGCCACTTACAACAGGATTTCTTTACATGCACAACAAGTAATAGTCGTAATCTTCAACATATAAAACATAAAATATTATAGAAATGGCTCATCTAATTATACCATGTTAAATTTATTAACTTTCCAAAGCTTCGAACGGTTCGTCATTTGGATTAACTGTTAAAAAGTTATGATCGAAACTGTTTTTGGCGTTTTCTACCTATGAGTCGACTCAAAGGTCGACTCACAGAGTACTTAGGTTGACCCAAAACCTATGAGTTGACGCATACTGTTAAAATTTCCACAATTTTGCATTCGAGTGGCTATGAGTCGACCCAGGGGTTCTAGCGGTCGACTCATAGTGTTCCGAACCCCAAAAATCACTTTTTTTAAAAGCACTTTCACCCCAGACTTTCAGACCAAAGCCTATACCACTAACCCCAATCACCATAGACCCGATTTTATACCAAAATAACATCCTAAACCTCGATTATGCATTGTTTTACTCATGGATTAACAACAATTCATCATAATTTCATACTTCCGACTCGAAATTCCAAAACTCAACAATGGGGAAAACTTATCAATAATCCCAAAACAGATTATCACACATATAGATAAACGAAAATTTATTATTTCTAAATCACCATCAACCCACTTAAGATCACAATTATTTCAATGACATATCAAATATCATAATAAAAATTTTACAATAATTTTCATCATGCTTTTATTAAATCATCAAACAAGACAAAACCTACATCTATGTTAACCACCTATCGATCATAATAAACCAGGATTACACCTTTTACCTCAATTCCTAGCAATCGATTTCTCTTCCTTCGCATTTCCTACGGAAATCCCCTTTTTGGTTCTTTGTTCCCTAGCTCTTCTCCACAGCTTTTCTCCAATTTCACGATCGTACCAAATGAACCACCACTCTCTAATTTTCTCTTTTGTCTTTCTTACCCTTATGAACCTTTTTATGATATACCTTTTATGCCCTCACTTAATCCCCACAACATTACCATCATGCCCTCATTCTCCTTTTTCACCTTAATATCTATTTTGTTATTATTATTATTATTATTCCAAATAATATAAACTAAATTATTTAAATCTACATAATTTTACTTCTCACCCAATATCCCTCTTATTTCCCCACAACACATCAACATACATCATATAACCAAGTCAAAATTGACAAATAATTATTTAGATAAATAATTCTAAATTTTTGGGGTGTTACGATTCTCCCCCAATTAGAATATTTTCGTCATCGAAAATTACCTGACCCAAATAACTTAGTATACGACTCTCGCATCCTGTTCACCAATTCCCAAGTTATTTCCTCCTGAAGCACCTCGCAACTGTTTCATCTCATGACCATCAATTATCACAGGTAAAGCCTCCACAGTAAGATTATCCCTTACTTGCACATCGTCCATCGAAATCACATACGACAGATCTGGAATGTACTTCTGCAACTGCAAAACATGACATACATCATGAAGATATGACAAACTTGGTGGCAACGCCACTCTATAAGCAACAGCTCCTACCCGCCCGGATATCTGATATGGACCGATAAACCGAGGAGTGAGCTTCTTCGATTTCAAGGCACGTCCAACACCGGTCACTGGAGTGACTCTCAAAAACACATGGTCCCCTTCCTGGAACTCAAGATCATTTATCCTCTTATCATGATAGATTTTATGTCTACTCTGAGAAGCTTTCATCTGCTCTCAAATTAGTTTCATTTTCTCCGTAGTTTGTTGGACTAATTCAGGTCTAAGCACCACACTCTCACCAAATTCATGCCAACACAAAGGTGTCCTGTACCCTCGACCATACAATGCTTCAAAAGGTGGCATCGCAATACTAGAATATAACCTGTTGTTATAAGTGAATTCAATCAACGACAAGTGACTATCCCAAGCACCTCCTTATTTTAGAACACAAGCCCTCAACAGATCTTCTAACGACTGAATAGTTCTCTCTGTTTGACCATCCGTCTACAGATGATATGCAGAACTCAACCTTAACTTAGTGCCCAAGGCATTCTGCAAATTTCCCCAAACCTCGTCGTAAATCTTGAATTTCTATCTGACACAATGCTCGAAGGTATCCCCATGCAACTTCACAATTTCCTCAATCTACATTTCAGCTACCTTCTGCATAGAATGATTAATCTTCATTAGCAATACTGAGCCGACTTAGTCAGTCTATCCACAATCACCCAAATCGAATCATTCCCCTTCGTTGTCTTTGGCAAAACCAACACAAAATTCATGGAAATACTATCCCACTTCCATCCTGGGATATTCAACGGTTGCATCAGACCTAAATGCATCTGATGTTCAATTTTTAACGTCTAACAAGCCAAACATGTAACGCCCCAGTTTTGTCCGTTTTATTTAATTGAGTCGTTTTGATTATTTTATTATTATATTAATTTATTTTTTACTTTTATTTGAAAATATGTTATTTTTCATCGTGATTATGTTTAATCGCGTTTTGGGAGCGTTTGCGAGATATTTGAGTGTAGAGGTATTTTGGTCATTTCATTTATTTTCTTAAGTTAGAAAACATAAATAGAAAGAAAAGAGAGAAAAATAGTAAGGAAAGAAAAACTAGAGAGAAAAGAGAAGAAGAAAAAGGAGAAGAGAAAGAGAAGAGGAAAAAGAGGAAAAACTTGTGGATTTGGGAACCGATTCAACCGACTTTTCAAACGCGATTTAATCGGGTAAGGGTGTGAAACTCGATTATACTATGATTGTGTATGATTATGTATGTTTGTGTGGAAGTTTTATTGGTTTTTCAAATATAGGTCGAAATGAGATAAACGAGTAGAAATCGATGTTTTCATGGTCAGAAATCGATATAAACTGTATTGTATGATCACACTGTGTGTATGAACAATCGTTGATATTTGTTTTGCTATTGGAATTGAGTTTGGGTGAAAAATAGGATTTTTGGGTTGGATTTTCGAAGAGGGATTTTTCTGAAAATCGCAGAGCCCGCTCAGCGCGCTTCTGAAAAAAATGCAATCTCACGAGTCAGAGCGGAGCCCGCTCAGCGCGGTCTGGGACTTCAAAAATTTTAGTTGTTTTCTAAATTCCGTAACTTTTGATCCGTAACTCGGATCGGGACGTTCTTCGTACCATTGGAAAGCTTATGAAATGTTCTTTCTTATAAAAATAGGTTTTGAGATTGTTGGCCGATTTAATTATATCGGGAATTGGGAATAGTGTCGTTTTGTCGACTTTTGTCATTTTAATTGTATGAATTTGATGTGTATCATGCAATGTGCTGTTGATATGAATGTTGTATGACTTGTGTGCTGTGGTGTGATGAGAATTCATGTGATACATGTTGGGATGATGATTTGTGGCCTAAGGGCAAGAAAATGCTATGGTGGTATTTGATGATATATGCATGATTATGGATGTGTAGATGTGTGCATTTGAATATCATGAGTCATTGTATGCCAAGCATCATGATATGCATGTTGGTGATGTTGTGTGCCCTTGTGGGATGTGAGCGACGAATTGATTCCAGAGGGAATCCGCTATAACATCGTGTGCCTTATACAAAGTGGTGTGAGTGATGATTATAGACGATCGTGTGCCTTATACAAAGAGGTGTGAGCGATCAGGTCGTGTGCCTTATACAAAGAGGTGTGAGCGATCCATAAACATCGTGTGCCTTATACAAAGAGGTGTGAGCGATGGGGAACATCGTGTGCCCGATGGGGAGTTACATTAAGTAACAAGCGATGGTTCCAATAGTTCCTGAGTGAACTAGTGTTGAGATTGATGGATGGATGGTACCGCATATGCATTGCATAGAGTCGTTGTGTCGGTCTCTGTGCATTTGCATAAATCATGAATGGATTGGTTGTGTGTGGAATTGTGGAGGAAATTGATGAGTTGATACATGTATATATGTTGGTGATATTTGTATTGTGCATGGTTGATATACCTTAGTGTTGGATATATGAAATATACATTGTGTTGTTTTGTGTACGAATTCTAGTATAAGTTGCGGTGAGAATATTATGTATGTGTATTTTTATGTTATATATAATTGTATGCAATTATATTATGATTGTGTTTCTCACCCTTCTGCTATTTTTTATGCTCTATGTGGCATTGCAGATTAGATGCTGGAGGTCTTTTTGTGAAGCTTAGGTCTTCATTCTTTTGTCGGTCGGCTCTGATATGTAGCACCGGGTAGTCGGGGAGATCGAGTGTGATTATTTGTATTATGTATACATGTATCTTTTGGATTGTACATGTATGATGTTGTATATGACAGACAAGCTCCTTATGTGATATATATATATATATATATATATATATATATATATATATATATATATATGTGAGATTCAGTGCAGATTTTCCGCTTTTATTCTGTATCTAAATTGTGGGTAGTAGGAACTGAGTTCCTCTGTTTGTATTACTACCTGATTGTTGCATATCTTTATGAGCAGGTTTATGTGTATTTGTTTCAATTGATGTGACCCCTTAGTCTATGCCGTGAATGTTTTCAATATACTCTGATGAAATTTTGAATTTTTGTTACCGCTTTATTAATTGGGGGTATAGATTGGGGGTGTTACATTAAGTGGTATCAGAGCCAGTCCGTGTCAGTTTGTGTCAGTCCTTGTTAGTCTTTGTGGTTTGGTGAGCTGTTTGTTTAACCATAGTTGCTGTTATTGGAAATGAACAGAATATGGCTGGTAGGAATGATGCTACTTTGGCTGAGGCTATGCAAGCTATGGCTCGGGCTGTGCAGGGTGCACCTAATGCTACTGGTAATGATGAGTTCAGGAAGAACAAACCGCCTGTCTTCAAAGGAAGATATGATCCTGATGGTGCACAGATTTGGCTTAAAGAGATTGAAAGAATCATCCGAGTGATGGATTGTGATGAGGATCAGAAGGTGAGACTGGGTACTCACATGTTACTGGAAGAAGATGATGATTGGTGGGTTAGTACACGTCATGTTTTGGAAGCTGCGGAGGAAGAAATCACTTGGGCTGTGTTTAGCATTGAGTTTCTGAGGAAGTATTTTCCAGAAGATGTAAGAGGAAAGAAAGAGATTGAGTTCTTGGAATTGAAATAAGGTAGTATGTCTGTTGTTGATTATACTGCTAAGTTTGTGGAGCTTGTGCAGTTTTATCCACATTATGCGGAAGCGAGTGCGGAGTTTTCTAAGTGTGTGAAGTTTGAGAACGGATTGCGTCCTGAGATAAAGCAGGCAATCGATTATCAGAGGATTCGAAGGTTTTCTGATTTGGTGGATTGTTGTAGGATTTTTTTAGGAAGATAGTAAGGCTCGTTCTACTCACTATAAGAGTGTGAGCGAGAGGAAAGGGAAGCAACAGTTTCGTAGCGGTCCTTATGTGACACCAGCTGATAAGGGTAAACAAAGGGGGAATTTTGAGAGAAGGCCAAGTGGAGGAGGTATGTCTAGTCCTCTGAGATGTTATAGGTGCGGTGACCTAGGACATCGTCAGTTTGAATGTAGGAAGGATATGAGGAAGTGTTCCAATTGTGGAGGTGTAGGGCATATTGCAGCTGATTGTAAAAGGAATATGGTGAAGTGTTTCAATTGTGGTGAACCTGGTCATATTAGTACAAAGTGTCTGAAACCAAAGAAAGCTCCAGCTGGTGGGAAAGTTTTTGCCTTGGCGGTAACTCATACTACAAGTGCAGACCGTCTGATCAGAGGTACTTGTTTTATTAATAGTACGCCTTTAGTTGCTATTATTGATACTGGAGCGACTCATTCGTTTATTTCGTCTGAGTGCGTGAAGTGTTTGAATATTTTGTTGTCTTTGATGGATGGAGAGATGGTTATTGATACTCCAGCAATGGGGTCAGTAACTACTTATTTGGTTTGTTTAAGTTGTCCTTTGACCATTTATGGTAAAGACTTTGAGATGGATTTGGTGTGTTTGCCGTTGGAGGGTTTAGATGTGGTTTTGGGAATGAATTGGTTGCAATTCAATCGGGTTCATATTGATTGTTATCATAAGCTAGTAAGATTTCCTTCTCTTGAAGAAGACGAGGACTCGAGTTTCTTATCTACCAAAGAGTTGAAGAAACTTTTGGTGGATGAAGCTCAGTTGTTTGGGTTGTTTGCATCGTTGACTGTGGATAGTCAAGTTTCACTTGATGTGTTTCCTGTTGTGTGTGAATTTCCGAAAGTGTTTCCTGAGGATATTTTGGACTTGCTGCCAGAGAGAGAGGTGGAGTTTTCTATAGATCTAGTTCCTGGTACTAGACCTGAATCGATGGCACCATATCAAATGTCGGCATCTGAGTTGGTTGAGTTAAAGAAGCAATTGAATGAATTGTTGGAAAAGAGGTTTGTGAGACCTAGTGTGTCGCCATGGGGTGCTCTAGTTTTATTGGTTAAAAAGAAAGATGGAAGTATGCGATTGTGTATTGATTATCGCCGGTTGAATAAGGTGACGATTAAGAATAAGTATCCTCTTCCGAGAATTGATGATCTAATGGACCAGTTGGTTGGTGCGTGTGTGTTTAGTAAGATTGATTTGAGGCCGGGGTATCATCAGATAAGGGTGAAAGAGGAAGATATTCAGAAGACGACTTTTAGGACACGATACGGTCATTACGAATATTCGGTGATGTCGTTCGGGGTTTCTAATGCGCCAGGTGTGTTTATGGAATACATGAATCGTATTTTCCACGAGCATTTGGATCGTTTTGTTGTCGTGTTTATTGATGACATCTTGATTTATTCTAAGTCCCGTGAGGAACATGCGGAGCATTTGCGCTTGTGTTGCAGGTTTTGAAGGAAAGGAAACTTTTTGCCAAGTTGTCCAAGTGTGAGTTCTGGTTGTCGGAAGTGAGTTTTCTTGGTCATGTGATTTCAGGTAATGGTATTGTTGTGGATCCATCTAAAGTAGAAGCAGTTCTACAATGGGAGGCTCCGAGATCTGTTACTGAAATTAGAAGCTTTTTGGGTTTAGCCAGATATTATCGAAGGTTCATTGAAGGTTTTTCTAAGTTAGCACTTCCATTGACCCAGCTGACTTGTAAAGGTCAAGCGTTCGTTTGGGATATTCGGTGTGAGGAAAGTTTTAATGAGCTGAAGAGAAGATTGACGACAGCTCCGATTTTGATTTTGTCGAATCCTACTGAACTGTTTGTGGTGTATTGTGATGCGTCTTTGATTAGTTTAGGTGGAGTGTTGATGCAAGAAGGTAAGGTTGTGGCTTATGCTTCGAGGCAATTGAGGATTCATGAGAAAAATTATCCTACTCATGATCTTGAATTAGCGGCTGTGGTTTTTGTGTTGAAAATTCGGAGGCATTATCTTTACGGTGCAAGATTCGAAGTCTTTAGTGATCATAAAAGTTTGAAATACTTATTTGATCAGAAAGAGTTGAATATGAGGCAACGTAGATGGTTGGAATTTTTGAAGGACTACGATTTTAGCTTGAATTACCATCCTGGTAAAGCTAATGTGGTAGCCGATGCGTTGAGCCGGAAATCGTTGCATATGTCTGTTTTGATGGTTAAGGAGTGGGAACTTTTGGAAGCGTTTAGAGATTTAAGTTTGGTGTGCGAATTGACGTCTGACAGCGTGAGGCTTGGTATGTTGAAGGTTACTAATTATTTTCTGTTGACCGTTAGCGAGAAACAGAAATTGGATGTGAAATTTGTGGATTTGATGACGGTTGGGGATAAAAGGGAAAATGAGGAGTTTAAAGTGGACGATAAAGGTGTTTTGAGGTTCCGAGGTAGAATTTGTATTCCTGATGATGCGGATTTGAAAAAGATGATTTTGGAGGAAGGACACCGAAGTAGTTTGAGTATACATCTGGGAGCGAATAAGATGTATCAGGATTTGAAGAAGATCTTTTGGTGGTCTGGGTTAAAGAGAGATGTGGCTCAGTTTGTGTATTCATGTTTGACGTGTCAGAAGTAAAAGGTAGAACATCTGAGGCCTAGTGGTTTGTTGCAACCGTTGGATATTCCTGAGTGGAAATGGGATAGCATTTCTATGGACTTTGTGATAGGGTTGCCGAACACTCAGCGGGGACATAATGCGATTTGGGTGGTTGTGGATAGGCTGACTAAATCGGCGCATTTCATTCCGATTGACATCAGTTTTTCTTTGGAGAGGTTGGCAGAGATTTATATCAGTGTGATTGTGAAGTTACATGGTGTCCCGTTGAGCATTGTTTCAGATCGAGATTCGAGGTTTACTTCCAGATTTTGGGAAAGTTTGCAAAAGGCTTTAGGATCTAAGTTGAGGTTGAGTTCTGCTTATCATCCGCAAACGGATGGTCAGACCGAGAGAACTATTCAGTCGTTAGAAGACTTGTTGAGGGCTTGTGTTCTTGAACAAGGTGGTGCGTGGGATAGTTATCTTGCGTTGATTGAATTCACGCATAATAACAGTTTCCATTCGAGTATTGGAATGGCACCGTTTGAAGCGTTGTATGGACGAAGATGTCGAACACCGTTATGTTGGCACGAATCTGGTGAGAGTTCGGTGGTTGGACCGGAATTAGTACAACAGACTACGGAAAAGGTGAAACTTATTCGTGAGAAAATGAAGGTTTCTCAGAGTAGGCAAAAGAGTTATCATGATCAAAGGAGGAAAGATCTTGAGTTTCAAGAGGGCGATCATGTATTTTTGAGAGTTACACCGGTGACGGGTGTTGGTCATGCATTGAAGTCGAAGAAGCTTACTTCTCGGTTTATTGGTCCTTACCAAATATCCGCGAGAGTGGGTGTTGTGGCTTATAGGGTGGCGTTGTCGCCGAGTCTTTCGAATTTGCATGATGTGTTCCATGTTTCACAGCTTCGGAAGTATGTTTCGGATCCGTCGTATGTGATTCCAATGGACGAGGTAGAGGTAAGGGACAACCATACGGTTGAGGCGTTACTAGTGAGGATTTTGGATCGCGAGTTGAAGCGGTTAAGAGGCAAGGATATTGCGCTTGTGAAAGTAGCATGGGGAGGCGCTGCTGAGGGCAATTTGATTTGGGAGTTGGAGAGTCAGATGCGGGAGTCGTATCCAGAGTTTTTCGTCTCAGGTAATATTTTCGAGGACGAAAATTTCTAAGTGGGGGAGAGTTGTAATGCCCCAGTTTTGTCCGTTTTATTTAATTGAGTCGTTTTGATTATTTTATTATTATATTAATATATTTTTGACTTTTATTTGAAAATATGTTATTTTTCATTGTGATTATATTTTATCGCGTTTTGGGAGCGTTTGCGAGACATTTGAGTGTAGGGGTATTTTGGTCATTTCATTTATTTTCTTAAGTTAGAAAACATAAATAGAAAGAAAAAAGAGAAAAATAGTAAGGAAAGAAAAAATAGAGAAAAATGAGAAGAAGAAAAAGGATAAGAGAAATAGAAGAGGAAAAAGAGGAAAAACTTGTGATTTGGGAACCGATTCAACCGACTTTTCAAACGCGATTTAATCGGGTAAGGGTGTGAAACTCGATTATACTATGATTGTGTATGATTATGTATGTTTGTGTGGAAGTTTTATTGGTTTTTCAAATATAGGTCGAAATGAGATAAACGAGTAGAAATCGATGTTTTCACGGTCGGAAATCGATATAAACTGTATTGTATGATCACACTGTGTGTATGAACAATCGTTGATATTTGTTTTGCTGTTGGAATTGAGTTTGGGTGAAAAATAGGATTTTTGGGTTGGATTTTCGAAGAGGGATTTTTCTGAAAATCGCAGAGCCCACTCAGCGCGCAGATGTCCGCTCAGCGCGCTTCTGAAAAAAATGCAATCTCACGAGTCAGAGCGGAGCCCGCTCAGCGCGGTAGGAGCCCGCTCAGCGCGGTAGGAGCCCGCTCAGCGCGGTCTGGGACTTCAAAAATTTTAGCTGTTTTCTAAATTCCGTAACTTTTGATCCGTAACTCGGATCGGGACGTTCTTCGTACCATTGGAAAGCTTATGAAATGTTCTTTCTTATAAAAATAGGTTTTGAGATTGTTGGCCGATTTAATTATATCGAGAATTGAGAATAGTGTCATTTTGTCGACTTTTGTCATTTTAATTGTGTGAATTTGATGCGTATCATGCAATGTGTTGTTGATATGAATGTTGTATGACTTATGTACTGTGGTGTGATGAGAATGCATGTGATACATGTTGGGATGATGATTTGTGGCCTAAAGGAAAGAAAATGCTATGGTGGTATTTGATGATATATGCATGATTATGGATGTGTATATGTGTGCATTTGAATATCATGAGTCATTGTATGCCAAGCATCATGATATGCATGTTGGTGATGTCGTGTGCCCTTGTGGGGTGTGAGCGACGAATTGATTCTAGAGGGAATCCTCTATAACATCGTGTGCCTTATACAAAGAGGTGTGAGCGATGATTATAGACGATCGTGTGCCTTATACAAAGAGGTGTGAGCGATCGGGTCGTGTGCCTTATACAAAGAGGTGTGAGCGATCCATAAACATCGTGTGCCTTATACAAAGAGGTGTGAGCGACTGGGAACATCGTGTGCCCGACGGGGAGTTACATTAAGTAACAAGCGATGATTCCAATAGTTCCTGAGTGAACTAGTGTTAAGATTGATGGATGGATGGTACCGCATATGCATTGCATAGAGTCGTTGTGTCGGTCTCTGTGCATTTGCATAAATCATGAATGGATTGGTTGTGTGTGGAATTGTGGAGGAAATTGATGAGTTGATATATGTATATATGTTGGTGATATTTGTATTGTGCATGGTTGATATACCTTAGTGTTGGATATATGAAATATACATTGTGTTGTTTTGTGTACGGATTCTGGTATAAGTTGCAGTGAGAATATTATGTATGTGTATTTTTATGTTATATATAATTGTATGCAATTATATTATGATTGTGTTTCTCACCCTTCTGCTGTTTTTGATGCTCTATGAGGCATTGCAGATTAAATGCTGGAGGTCTTTTTGTGAAGCTTAGGTCTTCATTCTTTTGTCGGTCGGCTCTGATATGTAGCACCGGGTAGTCGGGGATATCGAGTGTGATTATTTGTATTATGTATACATGTATCTTTTGGATTGTACATGTATGATGTTGTATATGACAGACAAGCTCCTTATGTGATATATATATATATATATATATATATATATATATATGAGATTCAGTGCAGATTTTCCGCTTTTATTCTGTATCTGAATTGTGGGTAGTAGGAACTGAGTTCCTCTGTTTGTATTACTACCTGATTGTTGCATATCTTTATGAGCAGGTTTATGTGTATTTGTTTCAATTGATGTGACCCCTCAATCTATGCCGTGAATGTTTTCAATATACTCTGATGAAATTTTGAATTTTTGTTACCGCTTTATTAATTGGGGGTATAGATTGGGGGAGTTACAAAACACGCGTAAATAAATTCAGCAATTTCCTTTTTCATATGACCACCAAAATAATTCCTTTAATATTTGATACATCTTTGTCGTACCGGAATGAATACTCAACCTACTTCGATGTCCATTTAAAAGAATACTCTTCTTAATTTCTAGAACATTTGGAATACATGCTCTATCACCAAACCTCATCACACCATTCTCATGTCTCTGAATTGCTCGATCAGTTCCAACTCTCTCACCATAAGCATCGACATAAGCAAGGACTTCCTACTCAAGCATCAGCTACCACCTTATCTTTACCCCGATGGTAACTCAAATCAAAATCATAATCTATCAGAAGTTCAAGCCACCTTCTCTGCCTCATACTCAACTCTTTCTGATCGAACAAATACTTCAGGCTCTTATAATCACTGAACGCCTCCAATTTAGAGCCAAAAAGATAATGTCTCCAAATTTTCAACATGAACACTACATCTGCTAATTCTAAGTCATGCGTAGGTTAATTCCTTTCATGAATTTTCAGTTTCCTGGAAGCATAAGCAATGACATGACCATTCTGCATCAGTACTCCACCAAGACCCATCTTCGACACATCTCAATATACTATAAAAGACCCACTCGGATTAGACACACTAATACTAGAGTAGTCGTCGACTTCTTCTTTGATTCCACAAACTCCCTTTACACGCAACATCCCACACATAAGTTTGACCCCTTTGAGTCAACTAAGTCAAGAGTAATGCCAACTTAGAAAAATCTTCAATAAACTTGCGATAATAACCTGCTAGCCCAAGAAAACCTCAAATCTCAGTAGCCGACTTCAGAGTTTCCCATTGCAACACAACATCCACTTTAGAAGGATCCACATAAATTCCACCACTAGATATCCCATGGCCAAGGAAACTCGCTTCTTTCAACCATAACTCACATTTTGACGGTTTTCGCATACAACCTCTCCTCTTGCAACACTTGCAACATAGTTCGCCACTGCTTAGCATGCTCTCCTTCTGATTTAGAATATATCAGAATATAATCAATGAATCCCATGACAAATTATCCAAATATTCATGGAAAGTCTGATTCATATACTCCATGAACATGCCTGATGCATTGAGGACACCGAACGACATTCACCAAGTACTCATAGTGTCCATACCGAGTCCTGAAAGTTGTCTTCTGAATATCATCTGGTTTAACCCAATTATGATGATAACCAGACCTCAAGTCCATCTTGCTGAAAACATAGGCACCAACCAACTGGTCTATCAGGTCATCAATTCTCGGAAGTGGATACTTATTCCTAATAATCACTTTGTTCAACTGCTGATAATCCATACACAATCTCATACTTCTTTACGAATAATACCGGAGCTCCCCAAGGCGACACACTTACCGACCTCTTCTTAATAATTCTTTCCACTATTTCTTCAATTCACACGACTCAGAAGCATGCATTATATATGGAGTTATTGACATCGGGCTCACATCAAGTACTAGGTCGATAGCAAATTCCACTTCACACTATGGCGACAAATCACTTATGTCGTCTGAAATTACACCTGGAGATTCACGGACAACAGGTAATTCAACACTTTTAACTCCACAATCAACTTGCGATGATGCAAACATCAAGGCCTCATCTTCTCGAAGTTCATCCACCTGCTTTGGAACCAAGAACATCAGTTCTCTACTATCACCAAACCCAGATCCACACTCTAGAGGCAATTCACAATTATCTGATCGTTCTCTCTCAGAAACATCCTAACTTCACCTATGGACAAGAAACTCGAATCCGCTTCATCTTCAGATATAAGAATCTACATCAACTCATCAAAACAATATGTAAGCACTTGGCTTAACTCCAATCAATTCACTGTACACACCATCTAAGTTGGCAAGACATGTCGACTTCATCCAACATGATCCCGTCTATTATCAACAAGAGATTAAGGGTGATCAGTCCCTCAATTTGTCAATAAACAGCCGACAATCGTGATGGGGCATAAACCATCTTTACCAAACTATAGTAGCGTCCAACGACACACTGAGCCATCACTCCACACCTGAAGCATCTTGGAGAAGCACAAGCTTCTCCCCCACTTGTTCCATTCCCAACCTGCAAATGGAAAACAAAATAAGCATCGACAGTGTTTTCACACATATGTCGTATACTAGGGAAAAACATAGTTAAACAACCTGGCCAGATGGACCGACCTGCTCTGATACCACTAATGTAACACCCTTCTAACCCCACAGAATAATTCCAAAATAATAAGGATAATTCAGCTTTATTCACCACTCAAGGGTGTCACACTTCATAGAAAACATTCATAATAAACATCCTGCTCCGTAACACGGGTTACAACATCTATAAAATTATTTTCTTTTATTACTTCACATAAATTGAACTTTGCAACGGAATAATAATCTTAAAACAACTTCATTCATCTTCATAATATCAAAATATCCTATTCTCGTCAAAAGTTGAAATTTAAATCAATTTAACATCTCAAACTCATGAAAGATGCTAACAACATAACATAGCATCTGAATTGGAATTACAATAGTTCGACATCTTCAAAATCTTCATAAAATAAGTTAATCAAGGAAACACAACATTCGTATAACTAGCGTTCCCAACCCGATGTTACATATCAGAGCAAGACACCTTCTAATTAACGAAAAACTAATAAAATACTCCAAAGCTATCTTCAACACACCTACAAGCTACTTCAGAGCATCTGAGTGTTACCCACGTGGAGGCAACATTCAAACAGGCAGGGTGAGTAATCACAATTCATTATGAAAGATATAAGGAAAAGACTCATTAGTAACATCATCATCATATTAACACGTATCATTTATAAACGAATCATGCTCATGCCTACACACCATAATCACACTCATACGTCTTTCGTTATAAAACATCATATAATCACAAAGTCTCGAATATCATCACATCACATCTCATCAACCAACTTCATGCAACTGCCACATAGAATATTAATGCACAACACTAACTCAATGCATGTGGTACCAATATTCGTGAACACTCAGATTCACCGTTCTGATCCCCACCTCCTAGGATCAGAACCACTCACTGATCCATCACCTCCAAATCAACTACCGGCCCAATCCATACAATGAGATTTTAGACTCACCAACAACGGACCATCTGTCCACAAATGTATTCAATGCAACTATATATGCATACAACAACACCTACACCCTCGTGCACAATAATCCACCACCATGGTTATTGTACACCGCCCAAATTGGCCAACAAGCATAAAATACATCTCATACAATCTGGATATATATGTCTTCTATGCAATCACAACAACACCATTATAACATTTTCATATTAGCATCATTAACATCACAACAACAACATTAAAACATCATCATATTACCATCGTTAACATCTCAACAACATTATTAAAACATCTTCATATTATCATCATTAACATCTTAAAACATCATTAAAACATCTTCATATTATCAGCATTAACATCTTAACAACATCATTAAAACATCTTCATATTATCATCATTAACATCTTAACAACATCATTAAAATATCTTAATATTATCATCATTAACATCTTAACAACATCATTAAAACATCTTAATTCACAACAATAACACCACAATAACCTCTTTATAACAACATTCAAGTTTTGCCACTTACAACAGGATTTCTTTACATGCACAACAAGTAATAGTCGTAATATTCAATATATTAAACATAAAAATATTATAAAAATGGCTCATCTAATTATACCATGTTAAAGTTCTGCTCATTAGCTTTTCAACGCTTCGAACGGTTCGTCATTTGGATTAACGGTTAAAAAGTTATGATCGAAATCGTTTCTGGCGTTTTTGCCTATGAGTCGACTCAAAGGTCGACTCACAGAGTACTTAGGTCGACTCAAAACCTATGAGTCGGCGTATACTGTTAAGATTTCCACAATTTTTCATTCGGGTGGCTATGAGTCGACCCAGGGGTTCTAGCGGTCGACTCATACTGTTCCGAACCCCAAAAATCATTTTTTTTAAAAGCACTTTCACCCCAGACTTTCACACCAAAGTCTATACCACTAACCCCTATCACTATAGACCGAATTTTATACCAAAATAACATCCTAAACCTCGATTATGCATTGTTTTACTCATGGATTAACAATAATTCATCAGAATTTCATACTTCCGACTCGAAATTCCAAAACTCAACAATGGGGAAAACTTATCAACAATCCCAAAACAGATTATCACACATATAGACAAACGAAAATTCATTATTTCTAAATCACCATCAACTCACTTAAGATCACAATTATATCAATGACATATCAAACATCATAATCAACAATTTCACCATACTTTTCATCATGCTTTTATTAAATCATCATACAAGACAAAACCTACATCTATCTTAACCACCTATCGATCATAATAAACCAAGAATACACCTCTTACCTCAATTCCTAGCAATCGATTTCTCTTCCTTCGCGTTTCCTACGGAAATCCCTTTTTTGGTCCTCTGTGCCCTAGCGCTTCTCCACAGTTTTTCTCCAATTTCACGATCGTACCGAATGAACCACCACTAGGGGTGGAAATAGGTTGGGCCGAGCTAGGCTTTGCCAAGCCTAAGCCTGGCCTGCCAAAAAAACTGAAGCCTAAGTCTGGCCTGTAGCCTGTCATAGGCTTATTTTTAGGCCTGCGCCTGGCCTTTTCTAAGACCTGGCACTACAACATTTTTTACTTTAGGCAACGGAAGAATAGGCAACGGCTAGAAAACCGTCCTTTAAGGTATAATAGACTGCGGTTTTATACACGTTGATGAGTTTCTATACAACAGCTAGAAAACCGTCCCTTATTTACTTTAAGCCACGGTTCTAGAAGCGCGGACATAACGTAACCGTTGTCTATTCATAATAAGCGACGGTTATTGAAACGTGGATAGAATATAACCGTAGCGTATTCCTTTTTTGCCACGGTTATGAAAGTGCGGTCTTATATTTTTTAGAAGACAACAATTTTAAAGTGTAACCTATTATAAGTTAAGTTATTTACACTAATATAAAATGCAGAATATGTGGTTCGAACCACTGTCCTTGAAGGTTTCTTTTATTTGTATTATTTTAATTTAATTAGATTAATATAAATATGAAAAATGATTTATTCAAAATGTAAAACCTGGGAATCGAACCCAGATTTTTTCCTTCACTACCAACATTCACTACCACTACACCACATTAGTTTTCTTGTAATATATTGAACCTCAAATAAATAAATATATTTAATGTTTTTATTTTTATAAAATTTTCTCAAAATTAGTCTCGTGAAAAAACTTGGAAGTTGGAACCCTAAATTTTTTTTTCTTTCTACTCTACAGTTGCGCTGTTTCCTCTCTTGTTCTCTCCATTACGTTTTCTCTACAACTCACTCGTCCACTCTCTCGTACCGGCCACCGTGCGCCACCACTGTGCGCCTCCCATCGCTCCCGGTCCTATTTGTTGCAATACCTCTCAACTGTAAGTTTCTCATTCTGATTCTCACACTAATAATCTTCCTCATGAAGACCTCTGACCACCACGCTCATTTGTTCTTCTTCTTTTTCATTTACTTCTCTGTTTTGAGTACCTTTGTTTTTCTTATTTGTGAAAATAGAAACGGTTGGACAAGACAACTTTCTCAGACCCTCAAACTGTCGTGCTGTATTTTTCTCAAGGTGAGTCTCATTCTTCCTGAAAATACTCAGATATGTAAATTTTGTTCATGCTACATATTTATTTCCATTTGCAATAGAAACATAATTAGAATCTAATTACAGAATATGTAAGGGAAGTTAGGGATTTTCCATTTAAATTGAAGGTTGAATGACATAGTCTTTTAGAAATAACAAATCGTTACAGAAAATAAAACTGAAAATAAGCCGACAGTAGACATTGTAGTAATAATGTTGAACCGAACCCGAACAATAGTTCAAAAGAACTGAACCAAACTGTTATAGTATTCCTTAACCAAAATGAATTAATAGTTTGCTAAACCGATTCTTAACTTTGAAATAAACTGAACTGTTATTAAACCTTTTTCCATGAACAAGACCGTTTTTACGGTGAACCGAACTGTGATATCTTTTTCCTAAACATGGCCGTTTTTACAAGGAGAAAAAAAGTGAGCTTATACTAAAAGTTCCATGAACTCAATTATCCAGAAACACAAACACAAACAAGTTATGGTGCCATAGATATTTAATATTCTCTCATAGTTTTGGATTTTAGAGAATACAGAGAAGACAGGAAATGTGTTTTTATCTAATTAACTGAAAATATGGTTGATATAAGGTATAGTTATAAGTTGTTCTTTTTTATAGGATGTATAGTTATAAGTTATAATCTAAATTTCCTACTAATTATACTTATAATTAGGTTAACTACTACTATACCATTACTACTGGTACAAGCTTACGACTAACTCAATACTGCCACATTTGTTCTTGTTTGATAGAGGTTTCATTTTGGCTTTTTATGATTTTCAACTAGTTGCCATTTCAAGGTCTTGTTGTCTACTTTTCAGTTAGATTTTAGGGGGTAGAATTGATATGTTATTCCAAGTTGCTTTTATTTTTAATTTCTTTTACTTTTAGGAAAATGACTTATTGCATCTCTGTATGCTAAATTATCTCCATTGCTTTTCGCTTTTTATGAAACATACTTTAATAATTTGGGTTTGATGTTGATCAATATATTTCTAGGAGCAGTAGTCTGATAATTTTGTCAGCATTTCCGATCGGGTCTGGTTTGGGGTTTGAGGCCTGTGTGTGTGCAATTCTGATTGATTGTTTTCCTTAGTTTAGTCTTGTATTAGGTGCTTGGGGTTAGGGGTCAAATGGGTGGGTGGAATTGGTTCTGGTGTGTGTGGTTCTACTGATATGGCTATTTTAAAGTGTAAAATATGTACCATTTATAAAACATGTACAAAATATGTTTAAAATGTAAAATGTGTATAAATTGTAAAATACTAAACATAAATATGTGTCATTTACAATGAACAACTATAAGTAGTATAATATATATAAATTGCTTATTGTTTCATCCAAAATGTTACAGAAAGGGAAATTCGCTTATAACTCAATCTTATGCTATGTCATTTCACCAAAATATGTTATTATTACCACTTTAATAATGATACATATATTTGTGATGTGTGTGTGTTAAAACTTCAAATAATATATATACTATAATTATTATCAAAAGCTACTTTATCTAACAAAGTCATCAATATGGCTTCTTTTTCTCCAATATTTTTTATGACCATTTTCTCAATATGACTTCTAATTTCCTTCTCAGAATTCACAGAATATATTGACTATGGCGATTAACAACTGATATAGTCTATACTGCAATGAAGAATGTTTTGGTATATGATAGCTTCAATGAATTGAACCTACCAACTAATTTAGTAATAGGCAGGGCCGGTTATACCCTTGTGCATATATTTATAGAAAATTAATTTTGACTTTTAATATAACTCAAATATGAAGGATATACATATTTCATCTATCAATTTTTTATTAAGAATTTCTAAATAGAAAAACTGTTACTCAATTTTGACTTTTTATGGATAGTATTGGATTAGGATAGTGTCTTCAAAATTATGTGTAGATGGTGCAAAACTGTTATATTTTACTTTGTTGCTAGCTATTACTCATTATGTATATATGAATGTTTAATTTGGTTGTAGTTGGATTTTGCTAACTTGTATTCATAGTAGAAGGCAATTGAATTTCAAAGTATAAAAGTATGGTGTTATATTTAATACTCCCTTATTCACTTTTACTCCCTTAGTGTTTTTGCAAATATTCAGTCTGCTACTTGGTAAATAATTTATTTAGAGAATTGATTTTTCTCCTTCTGATTTTTCTCCTTATATTAATTTATAAAATTTTTTCTTCATATTTACAGGTTAGAAATGAAGATGATCCTCAAGATGAACAAGATGGTGATCTCCAAGATGACGACGATTTTCAAGATGATGACGATCTTCATTATGATCTTGATGACGATCTCCAATATGATCAAGATGACGAACTTCAATATGATCAAGTTGACGGTTCTCAAGATGATGATTCTCACGATCCTCAATACAATGAATATGATGAAGTCCTTCATTGATTCAAATATGGACAATTATTTTTTGTTTTATGGAGTTACATAAACCACCTTATTAATTAGTTTATTATATTTCAAAGAGTTTGGATTTATGGAGTTACATAAACCATCTAATTAGTTTATTATATTTCAAAGAGTTTGGATTTATTTTGAAAATATTTGTTTTTAAATTTCAAAGTGTTTATTACACTTCATTTTATTAATACTTCATAATGATATGTTTTGATTAATTAATACATGTGTTTCTTCTCATTTAATTAATAATATTGACATATAATATATTAGAATAAAATGAAGGTTTATGATTGAAATGTATCATCATATAAATGAATAGGAAATTCTTTAATAATTATATCTTTAAATTTAAAGTTCAGCATAAAAGTTACAAGATTTACTGATTTTTTTCAATTCATAGGCAACGCTTTTTAAGTGTTGCTTATTAAAAACCGTGAACTTTTCCCAAGTTTTAGGCGCGGTTTTTTAAATAAAATAATAAACTAGCTACGGTTTTCATTTGTTGCTGTTTACTAACTGTTGCATATTCAGGTTTTGGGGACGGTTATTTTATGTTGTCACTAGAAAACCGCGGCCTAAAACAACAACTAAAACCGTGGACTTTGATGATTTAGGCGACGGTGTTTTGAATCCGTGGGTAAAAATTAAAAAACCGCGCTCTAAAGGTATAGGCAACGGCCGTTTATTCCACGTTTGATAAACCGCCCCCTAAAGCCTTAGGCTACGGTTTTTGCACTTTAGGCTGCGGTTTTGCGTTGTTGCCAGAAGTCATTTTTGTTGTAGTGTGGTTAGCCTGTTAGCCTACATAAAAGCCTATTATTTTAGAAATATGTAAATACGCAATTAAAATAATGTTTAAATAGACTAACAAACTAAAAAATCAATGAGACTAAAAGTTTGTTTGCATTGTCTTTTTTTAACATACCTATTAGTATAAGTTTTGTGAGACTATTTGTTAAGATAACTTATGAAAACAACTTATAACATTGTTCATAAGGTGTTTTCATCTTATTTTCATAAGTTCTCCAAAATAACCAATTTTTATTTATGTATTTTAACTCAAAGTACAAAACATAACATAAGATAATAAAAAAATTATTCATATTTATTTAAATAGGTCAGGCTGTTAGGCTTAAAAGGCTTTTTTTATGGCCTGAGACCTAGCTTTTTTAACTAAATAGGCTTATAAAAAAGCCTAAGCTTTTTCTATTTTAAAAATAGTTTGGTCTGACCTGAGCCTGTATAGGCTAGCCTGTAGGCCCCTATTATCGGTCTGACCTACTTCCACCCCTAACCACCACTCTCTAATTTTCTCTTTTGTCTTTCTTACCCCTAGTACCCTTTTTATGATATACCTCTTATGCCCTCACATATTCCCCACAACATTACCATCATGCCCTCATTCTCCTTTTTCACCTTAATATCTATTTTATTATTATTATAATACCAAATAATATAAACTAAATTATTTAAATCTACATAATTTTACTTCTCACCCAATATCCCTCTTATTTCTCCACAACACATCAACATACATCATATAACTAAGTCAAAATTCACAAATAATTATTTAGATAAATAATTCTAAATTTTTTGGGTGTTACATATCCGCTTCACTCCACACCTATTTTATCTATCTCTTTGCCTCACACTTTTTTTAAGACTTTTGTGAAACATATAAGTTATTTGATTTCAACCGTAGATATGACACATTGAAAGAACCATAAATAATATTTTAGAAAAATAGAAAATAGACAAATTTAAACAATCTCAAGAGAAAGACAAAACATAGATTAAAAAAACATATGACCTAATGAAATAATGAGATAAAAAATTTGAATATTAGAAGGATGAAAGCCACCCTTCATATATTTAAGAAACATTATGAATCAGCAGATGGTCCTCAAAGCTACAATTTCAGATGGAACAGGGAACTGACACAGGGCTTGCATTTGTTATGATTGCAATTATTTACTTCTATTTTATTTTTCATTTTATCTTTTATTACAAATATAAATATTGGGTTATGTTAGGTGGAACCTTAACATTGCAATTAAATAAAAACATTGCTTAAAAGCAGATCAAATTTTATACTTCCATCACTTTCATCCTACTATTTTACATGTCATCAATAATTATATTATTGTAAAATGAAAGCACTCTGAAAGGAAATCTAAGCATATGACAAAGTTCTAATATATACTTTTCTTTAATATAAAATTTGGCCTCCAATTTTTATTTATTTATGGTCTTTATGCATTTTTCACCTTCCAATTTTTTTTTAAAGAAAATACGTTTTAATTTCTCTATTTAAAAAAATAAAATTAGATTCTTCAATTTAACTTTTTTTTTTTTTTGTGTTTGGTCTCCATTCTATTGATAATGTTTAAATGTACAAATTTAATATGCCATGTTAACAAAAAAATTTAACAAAATACAACATAGATATTAAATTTATTTATCTATATATCACTTCAGAAAATCAGTCTTAAAATAGAGTAAGAGACCAAAACGAAAAAATTTTGAAATCAGAGATTACAAAAACTATTTTTTTTAAATAAAGATATCAAAATTAGCTTTTTTAAATAAATTACAAAAATATATTTAAATCTTATTTATGATTTCTTAACTTTTTATTTTACTCCCTTCCTTCAATCAATACTATTTACATGAGTTTTTCTTCAATATCTTTTATTCTACATTTATCACAAAAGTGACTATACAATGCATGATAAAATTAGTTTCATAAAATTATTTATTTTATTTTATTTATATACTCTCTCTGATTTTATTTATAAGAAAAATTTGACGTTTTAGATTCATTGAATCATCAATGTATCTAATCAATTATACAATTAACATACATTAATTATTCAATAAATTTAAAAAGTAAAATTTCTCTTATAATAGGATCGGATGTAATATTATTTTAAATAAATGTGAAACAGTTAACTAAATCAATTATTTTGAAATAAAAATATTTAATTTTTTAAAAAAGATTAAAGGAAAATATTTAATTATTAAAAAGTAAAAGTGTAAATTACTTGTTTAACTCTTTATATTAGATAACAAGTCAACAATTGGCCATCATAAATGCCACCATGAGAAGTTTAAAGGCAGCCCATTTGAAAATGTTGAATCTTAGTTGCCAAGTGGTCCAGAAACATTGGAGACAAAAGGGAGTAATATAAGGCATATGTGTGGTGGTTATCGCCATTAACATATCTAAAACATAACTTTGTATAATTTTTTTTTTATAATTGCATTCAATTGTCAACATCAACATCAATCAATTTGATGATTAATTAACAATCAAACAGTTATTTTATTTATATTTGATGTTAGATTTATGTAGCTATCAATGCAAATATTATGCAATACAATTACAAGCTTTGTCTAGTTGATATCACCAGTGTTAGATGTTAGGAAAACATTAGGCACAAATCGTTGAACAGGATAATAAAAAATATTGGTGATACTAATACTTTTTGTAACAAAGAAAATGTGTAATGTGATGAAGAAACATGGTGGCATAATGACATGTATCTAAATACTAATAAAAATGTTTTGGTAGGCTAAGAAGAAAAGAAAAATAATAAATTATAGTATTTAAGTTGCTATGTGGAACCAATTCGTTGTAGTGATGAAACATAGCACCATGTTTGAATATTCAATAAATATGCAAACGTCAATTAAATTATTTGTTTATGTGTCTAAACATAAAATAAAATGTGACAGTTGACACTTACTAGTTCATAGTTTAGAATATCCCATAATATTCTACACACAAAATAACTGAAGCAAGTAGACAACACCCAATGGTGATTTAGTCAAGATATTGAACTAAAAAATTAATTATTTTATGGTGTCATATATCATTTGATGACTAAAAAATTAATTATTTTATGGTGTCATATATCATACATTATTTCTTTAAGATATAAATGTTTCATGCGTTATGATAGTTTAACTTTTTTATTCACACACTAAAATGTTACTTTAAAAGATTAGCTTACGATAAAAAAATAGACGGTAAAAAAATTTGCAAGCACTATATTTTTAAAATTATATATATATATATATATATATATATATATATATATATATATATATATATATATATATATATATATATTCATAAAAAAATAAAAATAAATATATCAAAGACAATCATTTCAATATTTTAATTTAATTTATAAAAAAATTTGGATAAAATAAACATGTTCAGCGACCTGTCCTATTTAGCCATCTAAAAATTGACATGTTTGTTTTGTCTTTTTTAAAAATAATTTTTATATTGTAATATAATTTTGTAAAAAAAAAATTTACAAAGAAACTTTTCATAAAACCTTCAGATGAAAATTTGAAAATTTGGTTTGAATAGTTATTCTCAAAATATTGTTTTAGTTATTTCTTCATTTTATCCAAAAAAAATGTGGATATCAAAATTTCAAAAAATCACCTAATTTTGAAGTTATTTTAAATAGTTTTTCATAAAAATCATTTTTGAGATACAACTTTTTTTAAAAATTAGGATTTCGAATATGTTTTGATCTTCAATAATTTATGTTTATGTTGTACCATGTCAAAATTAGTCTAGCAATTTATAAAAACTGATCCGGAGTATTCGAACGGGTCCACGTAAGCTGGTCGTCAGATGGCAAGGTGCTCGGACGGATGTTGGTCGTCAGACGGGCGAGGTGTTCGGAATGTTGATGAGGAGAGAATGGGGTGTACCTGCAAGACACTCAGACGCTCAAGTAAGAAAGGGTCAGAGAAAAGGGGCAACTACAAAGTGTATTCTTAGGGTGAAAATGTGATACCTGACCCTCTCAAGCGAGAGGGTTTATATAGAGCCCCCAGCGCGTGACCAACGGTCCTATTTTCCGGGCGAAATAACCGTTTTCCCCAAAGAATAGGTAACTGCCTTAACTAGCCGTTATGTCGGGCAGGGTGCCAGAAACTAGCCGTTATGTCGAGCATAAACGCAATTCCGGGCACCTGTCCCTTGCTGTTCGGGCAGCGAGGAAGCCGTGCGTAACGGGCATAAAAGCCGGGGAGGACGTTGTGTTCCTTGCCCGTTTGGAGGGGCAGAAATGTCGTTTTTGCCCCTCTGTGGATTGGGCTTAGGCAATTTGGGCCGCTCTGGAGCAGAGGCGGATTGGGCCAATTCTAGCCATTGGTCCAGTCCAGAACAGGAGCCCCCCAAGTCGTTGCTCCCGAGCATGGGAGTGATGACTTAAGGACTGCTCGTCGCTCAGGGGAGCTAGCACGGAGTCGTCGTTTGGAGACGAGGATGATTGTCTCGAGGTGCTCGTGGCCCTCTGTGTCCGTGATATTCGTGGTCAAGACTACATTGCCCGGTATTCGGGGAGATAAACCGTCAGACAAAATGGGAAATGCTGGGTTGCCACGTGTGCATCGAGCCATGTGTAGCAGTTAATAGGTAATTATGGCTAGTGGGCAGTCATTATTGCCTACGGGCGCGTGTGTGCACGTGCCCCTCAATATAAAAGGGGGGAGATTGTCCCATTTTACACTTTTTCTCTTCTTATTTCTCTTCGCCTCTTCTGTGTTCTTGCCCGTCGCCGTCTTCAGAGCAACTAACCACCGTGCCAAGCTTCGAGTAGTCTCTTTCTTCTACTTAAACCAAGTAAGTTTTCTGATTTCCAGCTTGTTTTACTTTCTTTTGTTGTTGTATCTTGTCCGGCCTGCGCACCGTTGAGTTATTTGTAACTTTATTTAATTTTGGGGGGGGCGTGGCCCCCTTCTTATGTAATTCGCACAATCTTTGGCCCTTGTGACCTTTTTCGCTTCATGGCCGGATTATGTTATTTATACAATTTTTGTTTATATTGTTGTACTTTACATTAGTTGTGCATGTGTGATTGCCCGTCGGAGGGTGTGTCTGTTAACGGAGCTTTCTTCTGAAAGATAGCTCGTTGTGTGTGAATTCGTCAGTGCGGAGAACTGGTCGAATAGCCGGGGAATTTCCTGGCGAGGTTGCGGATCTCAGGTCGCGATTGAGGCCTGAGGCGCAGCGTGAACGTCCCATCGCGAGCTGGGGTTCTGTCGATCATGGTACTTGGGCGAAGGCGATGCTCGGTTGAGGACCGCCGACGAGCAGAGCTCTGGCTCATTTACTTGAGCGGGATTCTACTTTGTGCGTATGCGTCGTTTGTACCTGGACGAGCATGATGACCGTTAGGTGGTCCTTTGATGCGAGGAAGCCTATAGTTACTTTAGCTGTAGTATTGCTTAAGTTTCTCAGCGTTCCATGGTCGAGGGATTGCATCCCCGTTGAGGTTCTCGAGGAAGTAGGTACTATTCCCCGTTCTGGCACGGACTCTGTATGGCCCTTCCCAGTTGGCTGCTAGTTTGCCTTCGCGAGAGTCCTTGTGGTTTCTTCGCAGGACAAGGCTGCCCACATCGAACTCTCGTCGTAAGACTTTGGCGTTGTGCCTGATTGCTATTTTTTGCTTAAGAGATGCTTCGCGGAGGGCTGCTCCTGTTCGAATTTCCTCGACAAGGTCGAGCTCCTCTCTTATTGCTTCGTCATTCATTTCCTCGTCTAGAGGTGATTTGGTCCTCCTGGACGGTACATGAATTTCAATGGGTAAAACAGCCTCCGTGCCGTATGCTAAGCGGAAAGGTGTTTCCCCGGTGGTGGACTGAGGAATGGTGCGGTACGCCCATAAGATGTTGTGGAGCTCCTCGACCCAGGCTTTCTTTGTTTCATCCAGTCTTCGCTTGAGGCCACGCAAAATGACACGATTGGCTGCTTCTGCCTGCCCGTTAGTCTGGGGATGTTCTACAAAAGCGAAATGTTGCTTTGTTCCGAGATGGGCGACAAAGTCTTGGAACTTCTTGTCCGTGAATTGCGTTCCATTGTCCGTGACAATTGCTTGGGGAATCCCTAAACGGGCAAGGATATTCCGCTTGTAAAAGTGCGGAATGTTAAGTGTTGTTATCTTTGCTAAGGCTTCTGCTTCTATCTATTTTGTGAAATAGTCTACGCCCACTATCAGGTATTTGTTTTGGCTGGACCCCGTCACGAAGGGTCCTAGGATGTCTAGGCCCCACCAGGCGAATGGCCACGGGGAAGTCATGCTCTTCAGTTCGTTAGGTGGAGCTAGGTGCATATCCCCGTGCCGTTGGCATTTGTCGCATTTCTTCACATGTTCCTTGGCATCGTGCTGCATGGTTGGCCAATAATACCCTGCCCGGAGGGCCTTGCGGGCAAGGGACCTTCCTCCTAGGTGCTGGGCGTTAATGCCTTCGTGGATTTCTCGTAATACGTGGGGGACAACTTCCTCCTCTATGCATTTGAGCAGTGGGATGGAGAAGCCTCGTCGATAGAGCTTATTTTCAAGGATGACGTACGAGCAAGCTCTTCGTCTGATGGTGCTGGCTTCCTTGGGGTCATCCGGAAGTTCGTCCCTGGTGAGGTAGTTGTACACGGGTGTCATCCAGCAATCGCTGTCCCCAATCGCGTGCACGTGTAGGGTCGAGGATCCCTTATCGATGCTGGACCGGGGAAGTATTTCTTGGATGACTGACCTATTTCCGCCTTTCCTCTTAGTGCTTGCTAGTTTGGACAGGACGTCTGCTCGCACATTATGTTCGTGTGGAACATGTCTTACTTTTACTGCTCTGAACTTCGACATTTTTCCCTTGACTAGGGTTAGGTATTCGGAGAGACTATCGTTTTTGGTATGATACTCTCCTGATACCTGGTGGGCTACGAGCTGGGAGTCCGTGCAGATGATGATTTCTTCAGCCCCTAGGTCTTCGGCTAGGCGCAAACCGGCGAGGAAGGCTTCATACTCGGCCTGGTTGTTCGACGTGGGAAAGGACAATGTGAGAGAAGCCTCGACTATGGTCCCTTCGTCGTTCTCCAAAATTACTCCTGCCCCGCTGCCGGTCGAGCTGGATGCTCCATCCACATAGATGGTCCATCTGTTTGCTATGTGGGACGAGGAGTCTGAGAAGGTTACTTCCGCTACGAAATTGGCCAGGGCTTGAGCTTTAAGAGCTTTTCTGCTTTCATACTAGACGTCGAACTCGGACAGCTCCAATGACCATTTGAGCATTCGCCCGGCCATGTCTGGTCATCCCAGTAATTGTTTGATGGGCTGATTCGTCCTTACCACGATTGTGTGGGCCAAGAAATAGTGTCTCAGTCGTCTGGCAGCGTTGACGAGGGCCAACACTACCTTCTCTATCTGCTAATATCGTAACTCCGCGTCCTGCAACGCTTTGCTCGTGAAGTATACTGGTTTTTGCCCGCCAGGACTCTCGCGAATGAGAACGGCGCTAACGGCCTCGGCAGTGACGGCGAGGTATAGGAACAAGACTTCCCCAGTGTCAGGCCGTGGTAATACGGGCGGTTTCGACAGAGCTTGCTTAAAGTGAATGAGGGATGCTTCACATTCCTCGGTCCATTCAAACACTGCTTCTTTTCGCAAGAGCTTGAAGAAAGGAAGGGCGTGTTGGGCGGACTTTGCGATGAAGCGGGACAACGAAGTAAGTACCCCGTTGAGGGATTGGATGTTCTTCTTAGACGTGGGCGTTGGGAACTCAGAGAATGCCCGACACTTTCGGGGTTAGCCTCTATTCCTCGTTCAGTTAGGTAGAAGCCAAGGAATTTACCTGCCCGTACGCCGAACGTGCACTTCTCTGGGTTAAAACGTATTTGATACTTTCTTGCTTGCTCGAAAATTTTGCGAAGATGGGCGACATGATCTAGTTCCTCGTGGGACTTGACGATCATGTCGTCTATGTATACTTCGAGCATGTCGCCTATTTGTCCTTGGAAGACTTTGTTCATCATTCGTTGGTACGTAGCGCCAGCGTTCTTCAGTCCAGAGGGCATTACATTGTAGTAATAGTTGCCCGATTCGCTCATGAAGGCCGTGTAAGTTTTATCGCTCGCGGCCATTGGGATTTGGTTGTAGCCCGAGTAGGCGTCGAGGAACAATAAAAGCTTAAAACCTGCTGAGTTATCTACGAGCTTATCTATATTGGGGAGGGGGTAGGCGTCCTTCGGACAGGCCTTATTAACATCGGTATAATCAACACACATCCTCCATATGCCATTATTTTTTCTTAAAAGTACAACATTTGAGAGCCATGTAGTGTATTTGGCCTCAGAAATAAACCTAGCTTCTAGAAGGTCTTTGACAGCTTTCTCCGCGGCTTCCATCTTCTCTGGGGACTGTTTCCTTCTGCGCTGGACAACGGCTTTGACGGCCGGATCAATTGTAAGCTGGTGGCAAGCGACAGATGGATCCAATCCTGGAATTTCAGCAGCGCTCCATGCGAACAAGTCTGCGTTCTCCCGGAGGCACGCTTTTAGTTGTCTCCTGGCCAGGTCGGGGAGGTCTGCTCCGATCTTTACTCCCCGTTGGGGGTCTTCTCCGAACGGAACGATCTCGAAGTTGCCATCTGGGACGGGGCGCAGGAGATGGCTGCCGTTGTCGGACTGGCTGCCCGAAGTCGTTGGGTCCTTGGCGTGATCTTCCTCGCTGAAAAGGTTGTCCAAGTCGATAGATTCGACCTGGGGGAGCGGTTTTGGCTGCTCGGAGCTGCTGGGCAGAGGGGGACGACCAGAAGTCCTCGGTCTTGCTGAGATGGTGCTTAGTCCTTTTGATGCTGCTTCAAAGCACCGACGGGCAGCTTCGATATCGCCGTGGAGGGTGGCGACCATCCCTTCAGAAGTGTAGAACTTCATCTTGAGATGTACGGTGGAAGGTACTGCAATCAACACTGCCAGGGTTGGCCTTCCAAAAATGCACTGGTATAGTGACGGGCATTCAATTACCAGAAACTGTGCTTTAATTGCTCGGGTTGTCTTTCCTGAACCGAAGGTTACGATGAGCTCTACGTAACCCCGGGACCTTGTCACTGCTCCGTTGAATCCCTGCAGGTTGGATCCAACGTATGGAGTAAGGTGAGAGTCGTCCAGCTGCAGCGTTTCGAACAGATGGTTGTACATTATATCAACTGAACTGCCCTGGTCCACGAGTATTCTGCGAACGTCGAAGTTCGCCATCCTTGCCCGGATAAGCAGCGGGATGCTTGAGTTCGGTGCCCCACCGAGGAGCTCCTCCTTGTAGAAGGAAATAGGAGCGGATCCCTTGTGAGTGGTGTCCAGCGTGGTGACTTTATTGGAGCTTTTGCTGATCATTTGATCGAATCTCCTCTTGACTGAACCGACCGTGATTTTGTTGAATCCACCACTAGAAATAACCATGGCCGAGGGAAAGGCCTCCCACGGGCTGCGAGCAGCGAGGTACGTGGAGACGGGCAGACCCTCAGGGATGCGAAAGTCCTATGGCCGAGTTATGGACATAGCGACCTGTACGTTGGTGTCATCGGAGGGCGGAGTCTCTTCTGCAACCTTTTTGCTCTCCTGGGTTTCTTTCCGGGGAGCATCTTTCTTTTTCGCGAACTGCTTCAGATGGCCGCCGCGAATAAGGATCTCTATGGCATCTCTGAGGTGGATGCATTCTTCCGTCGTATGACCGTGACTCTTGTGGAAGCGGCAATACTTGGATTTGTCTACACCCGGCCTGGCCGGCAGCTGTTTGGGGAAACAGAATCCCGCCTGCTTGAATTCTGAGTTGGCACATTCAGACAAGATTTTCTCCCTCGAGGTAGTGAGGGGGGTATTGTAACGCCCCGTTTTGCCAATTTTGTTTATTGAGTCGTTTTGATTATTTTATTATTATTTTATTGTATTTTCGACTTTTATGTGAAAATATGTTATTTTTCGTCGTGAATATATTTTATCGCATTTTGGGATCGTTTGCGAGAAATTTGAGTGTAGGGGTATTTTGGGCATTTGGGTGTATTTTGATTAAGTTAGAATAAATAGAAAGTATAGAAAGAAAAAGAAAGAAAAATCAGAAAAATAGAGAAGAAGAAAAGAGAAGAGAAAGAAGAAAAGAGAGAAAAAAACTTGTGAAGGAAGAAATCAATCTCCCGACTTTCTTGAACGCGAATTTATCGGGTAAGGGTGCGAAACTCGATTATACTATGATTGTGTATGATTATGTATGTTTTGTGTGGATGTTTTGGTTGGTTTTTCCATATGTTTCCGTTTATGCCGTATTTGACGGAATCGATAGAAACCAATGTTTTTACGGTCGAAAAGTCGTATAAATACATGTGTTGGTTGGTTATATGTATGTGAGCTGCTGTTTAAAGTTTCATGAAGTTCGGTTATGTTTTGGTTAGTTTTCGTTATGTTTCCGTTGTTTTGTCCGTTTAGGTCGAATTATAGGAAATCGATAGAAACCGATGTTTTCACGGTTAGAATTCGAAATAAATTACGTAGTTGTATCGAGCAAGGTTAGGTCGTCGTATAGCGTGCTTTTTATTCGATTCGGTGAGGTTTGAAAAATCTGGTTTTTGAACGGTTGAAATTTAATCGAAAAATCGAACGTCGTAGAAATTTCGTTTATGTGTTCTAAATTGTTCTTATGTATTTGGTGTTTATGAGTATATGTTTGTTTCGGTGAAAATGTTCGATTTAGTCGTGTTTTCGGGCATTGAGAAAAATTACAGCATAGGTGTAATTGAGAAAATCTGGTTTTTTGTGAAAAACAGGGTTAGGGATCGATGCATACGCCCCAGGGATCGATACATACTGTTGGATTTTAAGAAAACAGCAATTTCACTACAGCATGCATCGATCCATGCTTCCATGTATCTATACATGTGGCTTTATGCATCGATCCATGCTGCCTGGGTATCGATACATCCTGGGAAATTCTGTTTTTCGGGGAAACTTCGGAAATTCATATCTTTTGATCCGTAACTCGGATCGGGACGTTCTTTATACCGTTGGAAAGCTTATGAAATGTTCTTTCATATAAAAATGGGCTTTTAGATTGTTGGCCGATTTAATTATGTCTGAAATTGGGAATAGTGTCGATTCTCGACTTTTGTCGTTTTAAATGGTGCGTAATTGACGTGTATTATGTGATATGTTTGTGATTTGGATGTGTATGCCTCATGTGCTGCTGTGATGATGATTTGTGGCCGACAGGCAAGAAAATGCTAAGTGTTGCATTTGTTTAGATATGCATGATTATTGATGTGTGTGAGCATGCAATGTGAATGTCATGAGTCATTGTATGCCAAGCATCATCGTGCATTGTTGAAACGTCCTGAGTGACGATTTGATTCTTGAGGGAATCCACTATACCATCGTGTGCCTCAAAAATACGAGGCGTTGCCTGAGGACTTAAAGCGATAAGTATAGACGATTGTGGGCTCCTTTGGAGACTTAAAGCAATCCTTAACGTCGTGTGCCTCGAAAATATGAGGCGTTGCCTGAGGACTTAAAGCGACGGGTGAACATCGTAGGCCCGACGGGGAGTTACTTGAGATTCTCAGTAACGAGCGATGGTTCCAATAGTTCCTGAGTGAACTGATGATGAGACAAGAGACATTGGAAGTTGGTACCGCATGGCATGTGCATAGAGTCGTTGTGTCGGTCTATGTGCATTGCATTAAATTATGAGTCATTTGTGCATGAATTTGTGAATGTGACTTAATGAGATGGAATATGTGTGATTGTATTGTGAATGATTGATGGGTAGTGGTATTTGACACTTGTGAATTGTACTGTGTGTTGTTATAATTGATCTGTGTGTTTTGGTGGTGAGAATACGTTATTGTGCATTTTTTTGGTGTTAATATATAATCTTATGTAATTATATTATGGTTGTTTTTCTCACCCTTCTGCTGTTTTATAACGCTCTATGAGGCGTTGCAGATTAGAGTTGCTGGAGGTATTCTTTTGTGAAGAGTTGCGTCTTCATTATTTTGGTCGGTCGGCTCTGATATGTGACTCCGGGTAGCATAGGGTGGCCGTGTGTGATTGTTTTGTTTATCTGATGATATATTTTGGCTGTACATGTATAACTTGATGTATGACGGACAAGTTTATATGTATATATGTATATGTGTTATTTAGATTTTAGATCTTTCCGCTTTAATTCTAATTTCTGAAAAGTGGGTGTAAGGAACGAAGTTTCCTCTGTATGATTGTTACCCCACGTTGCATATCTAAATGAGCAGGTGTTGCATGTTAGTTGTTTGGTTACTTTGATGTGATTCTCCCTTTCTATGCCATGATAATTCCATTATACTCTGATCAATTTTCGAATTTTCTTTTACCGCCTTAATTGCGTGTTTTGGGGGTATAGATCGGGGGCGTCACAGGTATAGTCATGGAACCGCCCAGAAGGTCCCTTCTGTTCGCGTGCATCGCGAGGCCGATCATCGCGTCTTTTATCTCCTCGACGGGATGTCGAGGGTTCTTCAGCTCTGGACGACCGGGCACCTTCTTGGTTTCGAGAGGCCCGGACAGAGTGGGCAGCAACCTTTTCCTCGTACTGTATATGCGACTGGGCTTGGAGGAGAAGGGCGTTAAGGTTCCTCGGTGGATCGAGGCCGATGGCTTTCGCGAAGTCTGAGCCAGGGCGTAATCCCTGCTCGAGCAGGAATTTCTTCATCTCGTCGGTCGTTGGCACTTGGACGGCCTCCTTGTTGAACCGCTCAATGTAGGCCCGAAGAGGCTCATCTCTTCCCTGTACGACAGCTCCGAGGGACGCCTCGGTCTTTGGATGGCGTCGCGATGCAGTAAAGTGACGGGAGAAAATCCTCCCCAGCTGCCTCCAGGATGTAATGGATTCTTCTGGCAGCTGCTTGTACCATGTCATTGCTCCCTTCCGGAGCGTGGTCGGGAATAGGCGGCATTTGATGGCTCCTCGTACCCCTCTGTAGTCCAAAAGAGCATCTATGTTTTCTATGTGCTCGTCTGGGTCAGTGGTTCCATCGTAAGTCCCTAGAGACGGAGGCTTCTCCAGTCCTTTAGGGAGACGGGTGGCCAGGATCCTGCGGGACAACGGGCCGCGGGGCTCGTCGTCGCTGTCTGAACTTGGAGTTGATGGTGACCGTTGTCTGCGCTTGCGGCGGCGGTCTCTGCGAGGTGAGGGTGAACGTGGCCGGTCACGAGGTCTGACCGGTGGAGAATGCCTGTCCTGCCTCGTTCTCTTGTGTCTTGGTGGTGATCGATCCCGCGGGGAGATCTGGTCGCGCTTGCGAACGTGTTGCGATTCAGGCTCATGCCTCGATCTGTGGTCTTCCCCGCGCCTAGGTGGCGGGCTTCTCGATTTCCGGTGCTTACTCTTTGGAGGAGAGGATCTTGGAAGAGATGCTTCCTCGAGAGCTCCTATTCTCTCTCCTTGCTGCAAGATAAGGAGGTTTGTGCGGTTGACAGCTTCCAAAAGAGCTGCAACGGCCAGGTCGGCGCTGGGAGGGCCAGGAATCTGTCGTTCACCCGACGGTGGCTGCTTGTCTCCTTGCCCGGCGGGAGGAGGAGTTGGAGATGCAGCAGCCCCGTCTCGGAGGAAACGGGGATCTGAAAGTAACGGAGATCTGCCGTCGACGTCCATCTTGTTGACGGGAACGAGAACCGTAACGTCAGCACTTTTTGCGGAGTTCTGAGCGGCCATATGTGGGCGGATCAAAGAAAGTATGTTTTGATCTTTTGGTTTCCGAGGAGGAAAGAAAGAAGGGGAGAACAAGGAGTTCCCACAGACGGCGCCACTGATCCGGCGTAATCGAACGGGTCCACGTAAGCTGGTCGTCAGATGCAATGTGCTCGGACGGATGTTGGTCGTCAGACGGGCGAGGTGTTCGGAATGTTGATGAGGAGAGAAGAGGGTGTACCTGCAAGGCACTCCGACGCTCAAGTAAGAAAGGGTCAGAGAAAAGGGGCAAGTACAAACTGTATTCTTAGGGTGAAAATGCGATACCTGACCCTCTCAAGCGAGAGGGTTTATATAGAGCCCCTAGCGCGTGGCCAACGGTCCTATTTTCGGGGCGAAATAACCGTTTTCTCCAAAGAATAGGTAACTGTCCTAACTAGCCGTTATGCCGGGCAGGGTGCCAGAAACTAGCCGTTATGTCGAGCATAAACGCAATTCCGGGCACCTGTCCCTTGCTGTTCGGGCAGCGAGGAAGCCGTGCGTAACGGGCATAAAAGCCGGGGAGGACGTTGTGTTCCTTGCCCGTTTGGAGGGGCAGAAATGCCGTTTTTGCCCCTCTGTGGATTGAGCTTAGGCAATTTGGGCTGCTCTGGAGCAGGGGCGGATTGGGCCAATTCTAGCCATTAGTCCAGTCTAGAACAAAAACATTAATATACAAAAACTTATAATATTTTAAAATATCAAATTTTGAAAATACAAAAAAAAAATGTAAAGTTAAAATAATCAGACCCAATATCTTCAATACTTAAAATTCAATAAAATAATCCTTTTTTCTAATAATTGCTCTATGTTTGATTACTAATACTATTTTATCATTGCAAAAGAACACATACTTTTAAATAATAATAAAAACATAATTCAATGATTTAATAAACTACATAACTTTCTATTAGTATGATTGAAAAACATCATGAATTGTATATATGTTTCTCTTTAATGAAAAATGATTTTCTTAAAAAACAAATTAAGTATATTAACAAAATTTTTTTTTTTTTAAATAAAATAGTTGTAAAAAATTAAAGTTAGTGCAGCTGTTGAGTTAGGAAGTTATGGGCCATAGAATGCGCCCGACAAAGGAAACAAAAGAAACACTCACACGTGTGGTGTATAAAACAAATGAGATTAAAAAAACATACTGGTCAATGGTTGCCACACGTGTACGTGTCGAGTGATGAGTTGTCGCGTCAACTGAAGCACGGGTGAAGGCGACACCTGAATATACGGCTCCGTATAGAGATGAAAATAGGTCAGACCGATAATAGGGATCTACAGACTAGCCTACACAGAATCAGACCAGACTAAACTATTTTTTTAAATAGAAAAGACATAGGCTTTTTTATAAGTATTTCTAGTTAAAAGGTTAGGTCTCAGGCCATAAAACAACCTTTTAAACCTAACAGACCGGTCTATTTAAATAAATATGAATAATTTTTTATTATCTTATGTTATGTTTTGTACTTTAAGTTAAAATACATAAATTAAAATTGATTATTTTGAAGAACTTATGAAAATAAGATGAAAAACACCTTATGAACAATGTTATAAATTATTTTCATACGTTATCTTAAACAAATAGTCTCACAAAACTTATTATAATAGGTAAGTTAAAATAAGTCAATGCAAACAAACTTTTAGTCTTATTGATTTTTTAGTTTGTTAGTCTATTTAAACATTATTTTAATTGTATATTTATATATTTCTAAAATAATAGGCTTTTATGTAGGCTAACAGACTAACCAGACCTTAAAAAATATCAGACTCAGGCCTAAAAATAAGCCTATGACAGACTACAAGTCAGACTTAAGCTTCCGTTTTTTTGACAGATCACACTTAGACATGACAAAGTCTAGCTCGGCCCAGCCTATTTTCACCTCTAGCTCCGCAACCACCGTACCACCGTTGTCTACGTTGCATCGTTAGTAAGCAATTGCACGTGAACTTTGCTGTGTTGCATTGTTACTTAACACATCATTGTTACTGCTTACTAGTTTCCTAAATAAACCAATCAATAATTTCAAGCACTATTTTAATTTGGGAACGAGTCATTGACTGTAAAGAGTTTTCAAAATTTAAATACCGGGTTGATTTTTTTAAAAATGTTTTAGTTAATGTATTTTGACGTTTGGACGTATTTTTGAAGAAAAATGTATTTATGAATTTTTTGATTAATTTATAAAATAAAAGATTGATACTTAAATTAATAGATATTATGAGGCATATGTGAGTCGGATGAAAATATTTATGTACAACTTTGATTGAGATTTCTCCACGGATAAAATTGAAGACGATTTTATTTACAGGTGACTCTCAAAGCTGCTTAAAATAAAGTGGCTAAATATTACGACAATCAACATGTTTTCATATAATAGTCTTCAACACTTAAACATATAATCTTTTATACATAGTGGAAAGGTTAATGTATAGGAATATTGTGTTTCCTAGAACAATAAATTAAACATTTAATAAAAAGGATATCAGTGCGTTATCCGTTTATCTGTAATTTATGTGTAACATTTATGACATAGGTGTTGAGAATAATAAAAGTGTGAGTTGGATAAATGTGAAGATTTAAACATTTATAAATGAGGTGATCCATACATCTATTATTTTAATATTTTAAATAGATATGTAATGTCTCTTTCATTTATGTTTTGCTTTTGTTTTAATATTGATGTTTTTACTTATGACCTAACAATAGTTTGATTATATAATCGAATTTTAAGTGTTATTAATATTTTAAGATGGTTACTAAATTACAAAATATGAATTAAGTTCATTTTTCTATTGATATCTATAAAAGCTATATTAATATTAAGAGTACTTTTCGTCATGATTTATTTTGAAAATACATATAAAACGATTATTATGATGTCATATTTGGGGAACGTAACATGACAATCACTGTGTAGAATAGTTTATAGTAGTAAATTAAAAAGTGTCGATAGAGTGTGCGAAATTTAAAAAGAAGCTGAGAACATAAATTTTGTCATTGTATTGGAGTGAAAAAATTTATATATTCTAATATAAATACTAAATTTATTCACCTCACTAAGTTCATGATCTTCATTGAACGATTTTGCAGATTTAAATGATCTTTATTAAACAGTTGACTTTCTTATTCAAATCTCATAACATTTTAATGAGTTTTTGGAGAATCAAGTTTGCAAATAAATGTCAATAGTTTGATGATGAGTTAATACTCATTTCATACAATTTAAAATTTAAGTAAAATGGGAATGTTAAAAAGAGTTGAATCACTTCGAGGCGGATTGCGGAAGAATAAATTTCCTTCTAGTCAATTTCAGCAGTCTTGTTGCATCTTTTTGCCTTTAATCTTGCTTTATTTATGATAATTATTTCATGTTCATCAATCTTGTTCTTAAAGATTCATTTAGTGCATATGATGATTGTATTTTGAGGACACGGACAAATTCACATACATAATTTCTTTTAAACTGATTAAGTTCTTCTTGCATAGCAAGAGTCAACATTCATTAGGCAATGTCACAATGATGTCGTTTGATTTAATTTGAGAGATGAATGCAGAATAATTACCGAAATTATTAACTTGGAAACACGTGTTACACCCTTTTTAATGTCTCCCAAAATGCTGTCCAATGGATAGTCTTTCGCAACAATCCAATCTTGAGATTGCTTTGTTAAGGTCTCTTACTTATTATCCTTTTGTTCGCTTTTCTCTTTATCATCTTTAATGTCCTCATTTTTTGGAGAATCCTCTTTTGAATCATCATCATTTATTGAATCTTCCGTTAACACACTTGAAACATCAAAATTAGAACTACATTTCCCCATCTTTTGGGGCATGGTTTCATCAGATGCAACATCAAAAGACTCTTCAATGATATATGTTCTAAGACTGAACACCCTATAAGCCTTACTGGATAAGGAATAACCTAGAAAGATCCTCTTATCATCTTTAGCATCAAATTTGCCTAGCTTGTTTTTACCATTATTTAAAATAAAAACTTTGCAATAAAAAATGTGAAAATAGGAAATATTTACTTTTCTACCCTTAACTAGCTCATATGGAGTTTTCTCTAAGATAAGTCTAATGACCATCCGGTTTAAGACGTAGCATGCGATGTTAGCTGCATTTGTCCAAAATTATTTAGGTAGACCCATCTCACTTATCATAGTTCATGCTAATTTTTTTAAAACATAATTTTTATGCTCTACCACATAATTTTGTTGTGGAATGCGCGGACATGAGAATTATGGGCTATCCTGTTTTTCATTGAAAAAGTTTTCAAAATGATGGTTAACAAATTCACCACTATGATCACTTCTTAAAGAAATATTTTCAAAGAAATTTGATTTTGGACAAGCTTAGCAAATCTAACAAAAGTTATAAAAGTTTCTTCTTATGAGCTAATAATAGAGTCCAAGTGAATCTAGTAAAATCATCTACAATAACAAAGTCGTAATAGTTACCTCGTAGACTCTTAGTCCTTGAGGGGCTAAAGAGATCCATATGGAGTTGCTTGGGGAATTTATTTATAGAAACAAGGTTTTTCATTTTAAAAGACACCTCTGTTTGCTTTTTCATTTGACGTGAGTCACATGACATTTATGTTGAAAATTTAATTTTTTGTAGATCTATTACTAATTCCTTGAAAACAATCTTACTTATCAAATAAAAGTGCATATGGCTCAAAATCCTATGCCTTAGTCAGGAGTCTTCACTCCGCGTGACAACACTGTTGGGGGAGAATATGGATTTGAATAGTCTAGATAGGGGGCTTGAATAGATCTCCCTAGAAAATATAAGAATTTAAAAATTTACTTTCGAAAATCAGAGTTTGAAAATTGTTTGTGCGTAGCCGAAATTTAACGTACAAAATGTGTATGCTTTTTGAATAGAATGAATTGAACGCTTAAACAGAAACACAAAATAGATGATAGAGGAAAAATTCCAAATCAATCAATGTCTCGATTGACTGAAATCGATTTACACGAGATGTGTAAAGTAAGTTCGTTCAATTGAGCAAGAAATCTAACATTATGGTTTTTCAATGTTAATCTTGTTAGACGGTAGGCTTCGATCTAAAGGGGGGGGTTAATCCACCACAAATTTAAAACCAAAAACTCTTGGCAAAAATTTGTTTTCAAAAAGTATGGCACAGTGCAAAAACAACCCGAATTGAATCGTCTAACTGAACCTACTATCGGAAAGCAATATGCGCAACGTAAACCTTATGGAATGATAATGAACACAAATTATTCAACAATGATCAAGTTAGGTATCAATCAAATGAAAAGCTATTCGAAATGCTTATTTCCAATAAACGCAAAGCGATAAAAATACTCAAATTTGGAAATTTAATTTATTTTGTTGATGTAAAAAGCCAATCACAATCAAAATGATTGTGGTTATATCGACAACAACAATTTAAAATAAAATTGAAAACAATTTCCAATCAAATTAATCGAAACAAAAATGAAATTGATAATTTATATGAGCAACAATTAAAGAGAAATAAAGCGATAAAGAGACACAAAGATTTGTTTAGCCAGTTCCCCAATCTTCCTAGCTATAGGTACGTCTGCCCTCAATCCGAAATCGAATTGAGATACTTGCAATTAACCTTGTCTTTGCAAAAATGTTTATACAAGATGTGAAGAACTCTAACCATACAAACCATATAGTTTGTTGTTGATTCAACCACCTTCAAACCCTTGATCAAAGCTTGATCAACTGACCAACAATGCGCCTACAATCCTACGATTATCCCGAGCACGCCCTTGTTGAACCCAAGATTCCCAAACACGATTCACCGTCTCGCGCTACTCCCTTGCAAGGAAACCACCTTGTCCTAAGGCCTTCACTCGGTCGAATCCGTGTTGACGTGATCTTGTCCAAAACCTTCAAATCACACTGATCTTGAAGGAAAAATCCACCTTAGTTTTCTTATTTAAAACACACAAAGGTCCTAACCCAATATTCTTGGTTACATAAACCCTAATCTAGATGGTCACCCAATCGAAAAATGATTATGTGTAGTTCAATTGTGTGTATACGTAGAAGAGAGGTTGAAGATGATGGGAATGCTTTGTAATTTGGTTTCATATAGGTAATTCACTAGTACCTTGCTAGATAAAGGTGCATGTATGAGTATATATATATATATATATATATATATATATATATATATATATATATATATATATATATATATATGTGTGTGTGTGTGTGTGTGTGTGTGGAATATAGGCAAAAAGGAATGCAAGAAAAAATAAGATGCAAAGCAAAATTTCTATTTTTGAAGCCTACAGGTCAGATTATGAAAGCAATAGGTCGGCTTGTTAAGGTCTTCAGGTCGGCCTAAAGGAGGTGACCTATGGACAGAATCCACAGGCTTCATTCTTGGAGTGTGGGAGCCGACATGTAATCGTATGTGTCGGCCTGTACTGAAGCAAAAGCTTCTATAGGTCGGCTTGAACACGTATAGATTGGCATGTGCAGCTGTGTTTTCACAAATGACTTGGTTTTGATGTGTAGTCCATGCCTAAGAATTTTCAAAAACATTTGTATGCATCTTAGGGATAAAATGATTCAATGCACACCTAAATTTTGGTTGTCTTCATCCAATATACAAAAACGCTAAGTCTAAGTCTTACTCCTAGTTTTGACATCATTCAAAACATTGTTAAGTTGAAGAATGCACTCACAAATCAACATGAAGAAATATTCTCAATCTAACAAAATCTAAAACTTATTTACAAATCTCAATCAATATGATAAATCCTAATATCATGCAGTTATA